>JAUZTA010000004.1:17846249-17863559 GCA_034780835.1 Ctenochaetus striatus
GTGTTTTGTACCTTGGATGGTGAGTGTTTCTTTGAAGGAGAGAGAGCTGAGGGGATTTCTTTGCACTGCTTGAGTAGAAGGCTCTTCAGCTGATTGACTACAATGCCAAAACACATCACAACAACATGAATGCATATACACAAGGAGCATCCTATGACAAGTTTGTGTATTGTCTTTCAGCGAGACCATGAAGAGGGAAATCTTCCAGGTAGGCCAATACAATAATGTCTTCCCATAACTAATCACTGCATCACCTGCTTCGCTCTGTGTCTTTTGGCTCCATGCAGCCTTGTCCTCTTCAGACATGGCAGTGAAAAGGCTTCCATTTCTGCCTCTGAGCTCCTCCACCTCTTCTCCATCAGGGCTCGGCAGCTTCAGAGAACTGCTCAGCTGCTGTATGCTGTGGTTAGCTCGCTCTGAATCCAATATAACACAATGACATCAGTCTCATGTAGTATACAATGTCTGTGTCCTGTGACAGTTTTGTTGCTTTATACTAAACTTGCAGAGCTCATTTTAAAATGTAAACATTAAAAAAGAGAACCAAAGAGGTTGGCAGGGGTCTTCTTGATGTCTTGTCTTGATGCAAAAATTAAAAATTATTTAAGATAAATAGACAGTTATCCACTTTCTTTCAGGAGTAGCCCAGTTGAGGATACAAAAAGGCTCTTTTCTAGATATTTCTGAAAGTCACAGTAGGAAAAGCATCGGTGTAAATAATTAGCATGAACTAGAAATTACTGCAGTAAATTTAACTAGCATACACTCATGACGTGTTGGGACGCTTCAATGGAATACAGCCACCACCACTGTTAGTTTGATGTTTTAAAAAGTCTTTTAAATATCAGATTTACAGTTTAGGACGATTACAGCTAGCCAGTTGTGTAAGTACATTTATTAGCTATACAACTAACTTACTATGAAATCGTACAATCCTGTCCTGGCAGTTATTTTGGGAGCGTGTTAATAGCTTTTTTATAAATGATGAAAACGTAATGTTAGCTAGCTATGTGTAAAGGGGGCGTGACACCTAAGCTAATGACTGTTTTCTAAGGAACTGATTTAGTTTACGTTCAGTTATATCAAGATGCTTGTTCGTCAGAGGAGCAACAGGTGGCAGTGACAGGTCTTTTATTAACCCCTCTTCTTGCTGCTGTAGTTTCAATGACATAAGTTAACTCTTACTGTTATTTTGAACCCAACACCTTAAAGACAGCCAGCTATCACAGTCGCTTCATATCAACAAACCATTTAACGCCTCTCTTTAACTTCAGCTGTTAGCTAAATTAGCACGGTAAAGCGTCAACGTACGTCTCAGCTCCTTCTGATAAGCTGCCAGTTGCTCCGCTTCCTCCTCGTCTGAGTCTAACTGCTTCATTATTTAAAAGACCGCCGTTAAATTAAAGAAATTCATTCGGTTGACATGCTAAGCTAAGCGCAGTAATTCATCAACAACCGTAATATCGCGCACATCGCAACGGTCATCGAGTCACAGCGGTGGTGCGTTTGTTTCGTTATACCCGCGCGCCCCGAGTTCGGTCCACTGGTTCATTACGATGTGTTCTGAGTGACCACCGGCGTACCCTGAGAGATAAAACGAGTCAACCACCGGCTAACGGCTGCCACTTCCTGAAACTTAGATAGTTGCCGGGAGTTGTAGGCTTAATTATTGCATGTAGTCAAAATAGGCAGCTTCACGTGTGCGACCGCGTGGCGAATACGGTGTACTGCAACGTAATACACAAAATCGGAGGTAAATACAAGTGAGTATGAAGAAAAAATATACAAATCTTAACTCAGAATGCAATTTTTTTACATCACTTAATTTTTTTTTGAGTCTTTCTATATTTGACAAGATAAAACTTTAATGTTACTCAATACAGATACAGATAAAAATGAGCAACCACAGAAAAAAGCAACATAACTGGCAACTAAACCAAAAAAAAAATAGCTTGAGGAGTAAAAAGGAAGTTAAGAGTCCTGCGGCTACATGGAGAATATCACCTGGTGTCCTTCTTGTTTGGCTCTAACCTGCTGTGCCGTGCTTGGTGTTACTTTCACTTCTCTTATCATCTTATTTTGGTTGTCCAGTGAGTCACCGTTGAATTCTCCCACATGCAAACACAGACATGCACACAGCAGATTGGATTGCTGATAGGCCACAAGGTGAACGTCTAGGTGATTGCTGGAGGGATTACTCAGAATTACTTTCATATCATAAATAGGCCATTTGTTGTGAAATTGTGGAAATTTCACATGAAGAAGTGGTTATCATCATGTTGTATCCCATTTATTTTACGTTTGAATGCGGTAAATAAATTATGAGTGGTTTATGAGTAATGTAATGGAGCTGACGGGATAGACTTTGCCCCATTTGAAGTGGAATTCTGATATGTAGGAAAAATAAAAACTGTGTACTGTACAAACAGGGTTAATATCTAGTTTAAACCATGTTATGGAGTACAAGAGGGTAGTAAACATTGACTGAGAGACACAAAACTGTTCATTTTCCCTACCTAAGAGTCATATGGAACACCTGAGTAAAATCAAGAAAACTAACTTCTAAAACACATGGGACCTGATTTTTAAGCACTACAGCTCTTTATTTTGTACAATCAGTCAAGATCAGATCAGACCAGTTACACTGGATTTAAACTAACTGGAACAAAGCATCAACTTTTATAATTTTCCTTGTAAAGCATCTGCTACAGTGCCATGAGTAGTAGTAGTAGATAGTGTTAAACATTTCCAATAAGTTAAAATATATTTTTATTTTATTTTATATAACTATGCACTAATTGTTCATCATAGGCCAATCATAAACTATTACTTATTTTTTTAACGTCCCAATAAAAAATAAGCCAACTTCATCTGTTTCTAAAGATCATGAGATGTAGGTCAAAACCACACAAGAAGTCTAGCAAGTGGAGCCTGGAGAAACTATGCCTCCAAGGGGTCAAAAATTTTAAAAATTTAATAAGTTTTAAATAATACACCATAATGATTATTTAATCCAGGTGATTAAATACAATTAACTCCGATTAAATATAACTACAGTTATGTTCTGGCATGTTGTCATTCGTTCATTGACCGTTTGTACCCTCTCAGAAATTTATGCTGTTTACTTTAAAAGTTTATAACAATAGTAAAATGTTGTTGTTAGTAAGTGTTTGTATATTTTTTATGAATGATAAATAGGAGAGGTGTCATTTTTAATGAAGTGATGTGTAGATAGGAACAAACCAGGGTAAAGTTGTCCAAAAGTACCTTAAAATATTCATCTGAAACTGTGGTTTTAGAGTTACATATTTGTAACTGAACACAGAAGCTAACAGTGTCATGTACATATATATTTCATCTCTGGACCCTCTGTAATCTCCACATGGAGGAAGCCACGTCAAGTTCCTGGCAAAAATGACACACACTCAGGGGAGTTTTGAATGACATAATTTTCAAACATTTTTTTGTGTATGTCTCTGTGTCTGTGTGTGTGTGTGTGTGTAGATACTCTTCGGTGGAAGGGTGAGTCTTAGATCTATGTTTGCTGCTGCTTTCATAAGGGTCGGACAAAGGTAACCATGGATACACCCTCTTCCTATTGCACAATAACAGATAACTTCCTGTCGAATGAGCCTCAACTCTGTACTTTTGACTTTTGCAACATTTTCAACAGAGGAGACTGTGAGTCAGACTTCGGTGGGTTCATTCATGAATAGACACTCCATGTAGTTTGACATTTTCATTCACAGTTTATTGTGGCAGCTTAAACACAAAGTTTTTTGGGGGGGATTTCAATATCAGCTGGCCCAGTTTTTGTGTAAATCTGATCATCTTTTTGCCTTGAAAACCTTTATGAAAACATCGATTCCTTCAGTCTAAAGACATCTAAAGACCCCAGAAACTCCACACTCACTGCATATTGGAGAGCTTTGATCATTTAATAAACTGTAATTTTGTTTGACCTGTATTGGCTTTACTATTTTTGGTGATTTAGGGGAGTGAAAATGCAATGTGAAAATAGCAGCAGAATATTATTAGTTAAGTATAGTTATTAGTAGTAGTAGTAGTAGTTAGTTATAGTATAAGTATTTTTTACTACATTTACACATAAAAACTCACATTAGTTCTCACATATGTTCTCTAATGAATAATTGGCATGAAAAAAAATGCATGTAAATCACCAAATTTGTTCAGCAGAGTTAAATTCAGAGTTGATTTATAACTTGAGTGGGTCCTACATGTGATGATGAGAGCCTATATTAAAATAGTAATAATGATTATAGTGTTTTTGAAAGAATTTACACCATGATATCAACATTTGCAGGTCCAATGCTATATTTGAAAGCCTACATCCTGTTTAATAGAGTATCATTGTGTCACAATCTTAATTATTTCATTAACATTATTATCACATAATGCAGATTCACAATATTCTGTATAAGTAAAATGGTGTTGATTTAATACCATAATTTTCAGATTTTCAGCCAAATCTTATTGTGATAATTGTACAAAAATGGTGAGGTGATTTGTGGCGTATTTTGTGTGTAGAAGGTAAAAAGTCTGAAGTGGTGAAAACTCCAGCAACACTGAAGGCAACTTCATGAAGAGAATTTAATGTCATAAGAACAATAAAGTTGTTCTTCATACTACAAATGATGCTGGACTTGGACTTTTCAGACAAAATAAGTGTTTCCAGACAAACTTTAATCAAGAACATGGAAGAAATCCATTAGAGCTGTTAGATCTAATCTAATACAGTGAGCATTTTAATATTTATAGATATCAGAAAGACATTCTTGATGTCTTTATGTTTGTTTCAACCTTTGCTCTTGCAGGCTTTTTTTGCATAAAGCTTTGTTCTTGTCATTTGAATGTATTTCTCATGACCGCATGTTACTGTGTACTTTATGAAACAGGCATTTTTTTGCTGTGCACCTCCATTTCATTTCAGTTCTTATCATGTAACTAGCGTGTTTGCCTTTCATAATTATTTTTTATAGACTCTGCATTGGAAGGTTTACTGCACCACATCAGTGAGCTATCGCATGTCAAGTGAAACAGCGCTCGTCTGCAAAGGAGCAGTTACACAAGGGAGTGTTTGCATACAGGGGTATTTCCAGGAAACCACATTAGCCTACCGATCTGACTGTGATGTAGGCTGTAGGATGATGATGAGAAAGCCCACGCACAACCCTGCAGCCCCACACTTGGTAAATGTCACCTCTACCCTGCCATATATATATACTTTTTTACCAATTCCCCACCTGTCACTGCCATATCTCCCCCCACTCCAAACTCCCCCCTCCCACTGCATGATCCACCCCTCTTAAGTGAGTTGTGCTTTTACTTTGAGGGTGGGGGTTCCCGTTTATTTTTAAAAGTATGATGCCCTGCCATTCCCCTGGAAAAAACTGAATTTACAGCGACAAAAAAAAGCACCTAAGAAGCACAACCTCATCATTTGAACTTTCTCTCTCTTTTTTTTTTTTTTGTATGGAAATGGGTAACAATGAAAGAAAAATAATAAGAACAACGGAGGCTGAGAGATGAAAGAGAAAATGAGCTAACCCAGTTAAGCATGGGAAAATGGTGCACTCTGCCACATCTAAACCCAGCCTCAGTGATCAGTTATCTGATGACTTCTGCAGCACCCACTCCACTTCCTACACTGGAGATGGATTTGGTGTCGATAGTGAACAACTTGCTTCTCAGCAGAAACAGAATAAGGCAACACACAGCGCAGCAGAGAGAGAGAGAGATGCTGTAATAAGAGTGCAATGTTGAAATCTCAAAGAGAGCACACAGGCATACTGTTTGTGCAAGTGTGTGTACAAGTGTGTGTGTGTAGGGTAGTGCAAATGTTGTGTTGTATATGCATGTTCTGTGATTGTGCACACACATTTTTTTTCCCCCTTTCAACCAACCACGCACACACAATAACCAGAGACAATAACCACAATACACAGATTTCAGATTTCTTAATAAAAATAATTCATTTAAGGACGACATATAAATAATTATTGAATTACACAATACAGATATCTTGATATGAATAAATACTTAACAAATAAAACCAGGCTTTTTTTTCATACAATACCCTATTGTCGAAAGGTCACACAGAGAAACTTCCACACAGTTTGCATGTTTTGTTACACCTTCTGCTCTTAAGCGGATGCTCTTTCTACTGGTGGAATGTTCCTAAGCGAGTCGGAGTACCATTCCTAAATGCCTCAGCAGCTTAGACAAGTCATGTGCAACTTATGTGATCTCCTCCCAGTCAAACTCAGCCAACACCCCAAAACACTGTCAAGGGGCCCCGGTGAGCTGACCACTAATTGGCCTTTAATTGATTAAGGTTTGTCTAGAGGTGATTAAAGCACACAGAGATCTACGTACAGGCCGTCAACACGTGGGCTGGCCCGACAGCTTTAGATACAGTTGAATGAAAAGGCAGACCGAGAGCCTGTTTGTCTATGCTAGAGCCACAGATGGACATCTGCCTACAGCAGCGGAGTTCTTCCTAAGTATAAGGGGAAAAACTGTTCCAGTTGATCTCACATTTCAGTTTGTTTGATAAATGTTTTAGGCTTGTGGTTATCTGTGCGCATTGATATATTTCCTTGTATTTGGATAAAACAGATAAGTATGAACACATAGCGCTCGTTTGGGGATTTTCAACATGAGAGATTAATAAACTCTAATCTGTGGTTACACAAAATGTCTATCTGTGGCGATCTAGCTAGTTTAGAATCATCCAGGCTGGCCATTTTTAAGGAGGTAACAACAACTGTTTGGCGATTGATGGCACGTGTAATTTTTTTTTTTTTTTTTTTTTGGCAGAAACGAAACCAAATCTATCAAAATACATTAAAAAAATCCCAAAAACAAATTAAAAAAGAACAGGAATGTCAGTTTTGCGTATTCCAGACGCACACATGCGTGCGCTCTGTGTGTGTTTGTGTGTGTGTTCGTGTGTTGGAGATGAGGCATCAGGTTGGAAGGTCCTACAATATGGACCAAGATCCATATTCACAAAAGCATTTTATAGGTGGGAGCACTGATCCAGGATCACTGATCAGGCTCCTCTGGTCCATAAAATTTCAATCACTACTTAAAGGCAAAACTTATCGAGGATCAGCCCCAATACTGTGCTGTTGTAGCAGCAGCACAAAACACATTCAGATAAACAAGATTAGCCAAAGCAGGCAATGGGATTGCTCTCTGAAGTTTCTGAAATTGTCGCCTTGGCACATCCAGTGGGGTGGAGCAGAGAGGAATGCATTTCTCTACAGGTTTGTTTACCTACACGACACCTCAGGCTCAGGCTGGGGTGGGGCGCATACAATCTCACAGAGCTGTGTGTGCGTGTGCATGTGCATGTGTGTGCGTATGTGTGTTATGTCGCGGTGACATGGATCATCATCCTGACTTCACTCGTCATCACGTTTCTCAGTTCTCTCAATAGTTTGCAATCCACTTCTGACAGAACTGGAGCTACTACATTTGTGTGTGTGTGTGCACGTGTAGGTATGTGTCTATGCATTTCTAGGTGCTTGAGTGGTCAGTAAACAGGAAAAAACAACGTCCAAGGCAACAGATCTGTTTTGGAGGAGAAGAGGGGAAATAAGAGGAAGGACAGGAGGAATAGAAAGAGAATGAGTCCCGTCTCTACTGTCTTCTCTGCCTTCTGTCCGCTGACTCCGCCAGCAGGTTGGCTACGATGGAGAGGCTTGTATTTCTGTACATGTAGCACCAGAACTAGCAGGGGCCTGCCCTGTCTGTCTTGCACTGTTCAGACACAAGGTCTGTTCCTACCTTCCATAACTAGCAAATTTATATGACAGATTACTAGCAATGCCTCAAACTATAAATCAACACTGCTACAGACTGACAAATGGAAGAAAACTTTAAAATTAAACAGCTGATTGCAAGAGCCTTCCTTAGCAAATATTTGTGTATTTTGGGAGTTCCACAAAATATTTTTTTTTGGAGAACTAAGCTAAACGATAATGTATAGTCTGTAATTTCATTTTAAGCTCTTCACTTGCTTTGCTTTGGCCAAGTTTGGGTTCACTTCTGCTTTTAACTTCCACAGGTTTGTTGCTGGGCTTCCCCAACTACTGCATTCCTCATTCTACAGAGCGAATGCTAGACAGACAGGCAGACAGATACACAGATGGATTGAGACAGATAGACAGACAGACAGATGAGGGTTGTGGGGGGAGGGGTATAAATCCTTGGCTGTGGTCTAGAAAGCAATGTCAGATGCTTCTTGTTATGTCAACATACAATCATTTTGTCCGGCACGATTCACTACGTACCTCTAAATACATATTGTACACAGGAGTTAAATCAGTTGCTCTGACATGTAGCCAAACCTCTCACCGTGTCAGTGCACAGGGCACATCAGATGATAATAATTGCACAAAGAGGTATTCTGGAGGCCATGTCTACTGAGAATACACACACACAAACACACACACTCGCTCACATGAACTCACACAAACAAACACACACTCACCCCCCCTCACGTACACACTCTCTCCCTTCACATTCTACATGGGGGGCTTGATTTTCAGGCCATAAGGTTACTAGTTAGTCACTAGCTAGTTAGTTAGTTGGTTAGTTAGTATCAGAGGTGCATTGACTGGCATGGGGTGCCCACAGCAGGGCAGCGGCTCTAGCGTGCTAGCGATGTGTCATCATCGTCATCGTTGCGTGCGTTGGGTGTGTATGTGGTCAGCCGCGGTAAATCTGTTTGAAGTGGTCACACTCATTGCAGTAGCCCTGTTTCTCTTGGTTGGCGTAGTGGTCGCAGCCTTGCGTCCGGCACCGCTGCTTGGACTTTTCCTTGGGCGCCTGCGCCCGTCTGCCCGCCTCTCTGCCTTGGCCGCGAGTGTGACACTCTGGACAGAGGTCTGTGCAACCCGGGGACACATTACTGCAGCCACTCCGCCGGCACTGAGTCTGGGTCTGGGTCTGGGATTGCTGCGAAGACCTGGGTTTGACTGCTCGGTCACGCTGTTTGTACAGAAGAGGAGAATGGGAGCAAAGAGAAAAAGGTTAATTAGCAATAATTAACTTTAACTTGCATTAAAAATAATGCAATTGAAGAGAACAGGCAGTGGGAACAGTAATAGAATCAAGTTAAGGATAAAAGGCGGAAACCTACCATGACCAGAGGAGGGGAGTGTGGTGTGCGATGTGCCACCTGGTTGAGCCGTGCGCTTTGCTCTTTGACGTAGCACTTGTCACAGTAGCCCTCCAGCATTGCTTTGCCTACTGCACCACACCCAGGCCCACGACACCGTGAGGCGTTCTGGAAGCCTGCCTCCAAACCATGCCGGCTCTGGACCGGCGCGGGGGGAGGGGTCAAGTCTGGAACAGACAGTGACCAACATGAACACTGTCCCACATGATTTGTTGTGTAAAAAAACATATTGCTATGAAGGTAAACATGACAAAGGCTATTGTTTAAATAACGTTTAAGGTCTTGATAAGACATTATTTATGAATGAAATCCCTGTAAAATGATAGAAGCGTTCCGGTTAGCTTCAGGACTTACGGTGGTTGGTCTGATAGTCTACGTAGCAAATAGTGCAGAAACCCAACTTCTCCGGCGTCCCAAAGAACTGGCAGCCAGATCTTTTACAAGGGCGGGCCAGAGGGGCTTGCCAGGCTAAGGTGTGCCCTGGGGTTATGGTGAGGCATGGCCGTTCAGTGTCTCTTGCCTGGCTCCAAGCTGAAGACGATGCCTCAGTCCTGGGGTTGTTCTGCTGTGGCTCCCCCCTCTCTGGAGCCTGCTGTCTCTGCATGCAGGGAGGACACAGGCCGTTGAATATCCTGAACGCCTCCTGTCTGCACATGCTACAGCGCTCAGTCTCTGTCTCGCAGCTCCCCCACTGGGTCCAGCCGGAGCCCTGGCCCGGGTGGGGGACTATAGGCCCCCCATTGGGACCTGGGAGTCCTGTAGCAGCCGTTCCAGCTCCAGGGGGTCCGTGGTTCTGCCTGGAGTTGAAGCAGCGCTCACAAAGTCCGTCATGCTCCACGCTAAGGGTGAAGAGGCAGCCGGGTGTCTTGCACTTCATGGCATGAGTTTCACTGTACAGGCTGAGGCTGGGAGCGGTGGGTGGGGCTGAGCGGGGGCTGGATAACACCACCCCTCTCCCAGAGGAGGAGGATGGGGGGCTGCTGCTTCTGGCTCCTCTGGAGTTCACCTCAGTCTCTGATCCCCCTATCACTCCGACCCCACCTTGTGCCCCGCCTCCCTTGGTCTGCACCACCCCATCTATCCTCGCTCCTCCACCTGTAGTGGCCTGTCGCTTCTCAAAGCATTCGTGGCAATGAGGCTGCGTGTCTACGGAGACATAAAAGGTGCATCGTGGTGTGGCACAGCGGATCTCGATGAGGGAGAGCTGGGAGACGGAGAAAGGTGGAGGGCGCTGTGGCTGCGCCGCCCATGCCTGCTCCTTGTCCTCCTGCCAGCGCTGGTACTCGTGGTTGACAAGTTGTAGGTAGTCCTCCATCAGGTTCATGTCTTCAGGGAGGTTACCCTCATCCAGCCTGGGGACGGAGAAACAAAATATTTTACTTTATCAACTACACTTTTTTTACACTCTCTCAGTTAAATTTAACCAATTGTTTTTTGAAATTTGGTATATCTACTATGCAATAAACCTTTTTTTTTCTTTTGTATTTTGTCAATTTATGGAATGGAGGTAACAATGTGTAGGTACCGTGCAGCATTGATGATCCGTGTAGCATCGTAGCCCAAGCCTATGACAGGGATCTCTATCAGCAGCAGGTAGTCTTTTAGAAGCCTTTCTTTCTGCTGATGTTCCTTCTCCATCAAGAAATGAACCTTCAGCTCCTCAAAGCCGCCCCTTCCTGGGTTGATCAGCGGTACTGCTCGGATCTCTGGGAAATTCACACCACGACAGTACAGCGAAATGAACACATGAGCGACTTCAAGTCGGGCCTGAGTCTCTGTTGCTCAGCTGCAGAACACCCGAGTCTTGGTGTTTCTTACCTGGACCACTGTCTTTGATGGTGATGAGAGGTGCAAAGTGCTGGGAGTCGTAGCCGAGCACTATCGGGTATTTGTAGCACTCTGTGGGAGGCCATTGTAGTGGCAGATAAATCCCACCCACATTCAGAGGAGAGATGGAGGAACCAGACTTCATACTTCTGACCACCTGATCTGTGGAAAGAGCAATATTTTAAAAAATGTTTTAAAAAAAGACTCACTGTAAGCATGTCCCTGACTGAAATCAAGACACAAACAACATCATTCTTGTATTCTCAGAACACATTACCGCATTTTTACCCTTCATACATTTTAAAAAACACGATATCAACTCTAGATCCTCTGATCAAAGTAGATGGGAGGTGAAACAGCGAAATCAAACACTATGAAAACTTCAAAACAACTGAAAGCAAAATGTTGGGGCATGCAGCTGATGAGATACCCTCATCTACTCTATCACTGAGAGACATGTTGAAACAAGACCAGTGTGTCTTTGATGGCCAAAAAAAAGCAATAAACACACTCCGAGATGATAAAAAAAATGGGAGTACCTGCGATGACGATGATGGGTCTGCGGAGAATGTTGGACAGGATGAAGATGTGAATGTCCTCCAGGGAGTCAAACTGGAGGCCGTTGCTACTGGAGACTGGAGAAGCCATCTTCACAATCTTCTCCCATTCCTCCTCCCAGTTCTGGGACAGCACACACACATTCAGAGTTAGGAAACAGAGTTAGGATATTAACTTGTGTAACACTTCTGTGCCGGATTAAATTTGCATGTCATATTTTTGTAGGTGGGAAATTACAGAGAGGGATGTATGTTTACACCAGAGACGGTTTGGAAACAAATCACTTCCTGTATTTGAGCGACATGGCTTTGGGTCATGTTTGGTGTCTGAGCAACACACTTTTAAGAGATGTGAAGTGAGCATATTAAGCTTACAGATACAAAACAGAGGCAAAATAATGCAGAAGTAGTAAATTTGTACTTTTTCTAATTGTTTTGAAATAAAAAAGAAACTGTCCTTCATTAAAGTACTGCATGAAAAATGTCTCTGATGTCAAATATTTATAATAGTATTTACAGAGTTACATTTAAAGGTTGCATACAAGGATGCAAAACCTATAACCACATATTGAAATTTTACTGTCACTAGCAAATAGGTCGTATTTTTTAGTCCAGGCTTCTGCCGTCTAGTATTAATCTTTATGCAAAGTAACAGAGAGGGTCTTTGATGTAAACCTAATCTAATCTTTGTACCATGGTGGTGTATCTGAGTCCGGTCTGGGTGAACTCTTGGGACTGGAGCAGCTCTGCCTGGAAACGAGCTCTGAAGGCGCCAGTGTCCGTCTCTTTCAACACACCATGGAGGGCTTTCCGAAGCACCAGGTCTGTGTCCTGAACGCCCAGCATGTACTGAGAGGCTGCATGGAGCAAACAGTTCCCATCTCCTGTAGACACACAAGAGAACAGGCAAACACTATGTTATTAGTACTGCTGGTGGCTGGTTTTTTGTCTGCAGGACAGAAACTTGTGCAGGGACACATGCACGCGCACATGCAAATGCAGTGTGTACACGGCACACACACAACATACAAGTGCAGCGTGCTCGCACACAAAAGCGTAACAAAAGTCTGGGGATTTCCAGGCCATCAGGCCGTCGCACTATCTGGTGTCTAGACTATTATATGACCCTCACATGTCTAAAAGTATGCACACGCTGCAGACAAAGCTTGTCTTTTACACAGCTGGCTGAGAAAATTTGCCCTTAATTTACCTAACAAGCATTTCTGAAAAATTAAGTGACACTCCTTTATGTCGGAAAACGCACTGCCTACTTCCTCTACGTTCTCAAACTGTCCAGAGAGATAAAGACTTTTCTTTTGTTTTCTTTCTTATCTGAACATAAATAAACTGTTTTAATGCGTGCGTACATGTTAGCATGAGCAACTACAAACAATGGAATTTTATTTAGTCTCTTATGGCAGCGCTGGGTCTTTTGCTCATTGTGAAACAGAGGGGCCCATGTTTGTCAATGTGCGCAGCAATGAAAAACCCTGTTGCCACACTAAACACAGGAATTTCCCTGTGCTAACTTCTGCCTTTTGTGCGTGTGTGTGTTCCCCTTCTATGATCCCAACTCATCAATGCTACTCAGCTGGTCCTGGACTTTCCACAGGGGTGTGGCTTGGACAGGGTGGAATGTTATCTTTTTAACTACTGCTATCAACACCAGATGAAGGCTGTGATTAATGAGCGCATGCACATTCACACTGTGTACCATTAAAGTGTACTTTCTGTCTCACTTTATGATCTGTCCTCTTTTTTTTTTTCAGTCTTGTTTACCTGGCAATAGTTCACACCTGAAGCATGCACGCTATTCTTTGTGTACTGCTGCGACACAAAAGGGAACTTTCAGATGGAGATAAATCTAATCTCAGTGTTGTTCACATTACAAGAGCTATTCTTTGTACAGGAAAGACTATTTAAATCACAACTAAGCAAAGGTTAGTCTACTTCTTTTTTTTTAAGTTTAGCCTATGTAAGTGTCACATCAAAGACCAAACTGTAATCAGATTTCTAAAAATAACATTATCTGTGGTGCGAGATGACTGTAATGCAAGATACAGTTGTTTTTCATTCAACTGAAGGAACAATCCCACTGTACTTAGTGCAGACTAGCTAGCTGTTGTTGCATTTCGACACTCTTGCATCACTCTCAACACAAAAAAAAAAAAAAAACATAAAATGCACAGCTCTCTAGTGAGAAAAGACATCCTGAACAGCACCGTCCTCAACAGAGATATGTACACAGGCATACAAGAATAGGCACAAAAACGCCCAAACATGCATGCATAATCAGTTCCTCTTGTGCACAAAAACACACAGACTTTTGACCATGGATTGAGCTGCCTGCCGACTAAAGATGAAAGACGTTCTGCTGGTCCCATCTGTCTAAATATAGACACTTCCTCTATGGCAAGCTGGGACACTTCCTGAAAACACACCAGCGTAGGACCAGACTTAATCCTCATCTGGTCGCCATCCAGGTGACACTTTACCACAAGTTTGCAATGTTGTGCTTTCCAACGGGGCTCCAGGTTTGTGTCACACATCATTCGCTATCCCACTCTTTGTCCGCAAGCTGTCTTGTGAGACTAGTCCAACAAAACAAGTCCTGGCCAAGACTATTTTTTGCTTCTGCTTTGATAAGAACTGGAGATATTATTACACCACAGTATGTTTTATCAAATAAGAAGAGGAAACCTGAAATCTGTACTTATAAGGCAAGAAAACGGTGGCAGTGTGTGTGTGTGTGTTCTCTGCTACTACAGTATGTAGAGTCAGTGTATTGTAGCTGAACAAATCCTGCCTGTTGGGGACACATGACAGACATGGGATGCTGTTTGGGAAAAACCCTCGGATGCGTCCTAGACATCCAAGACAGAAGACGCACTGAATTTCAAATAACTAATTTCTTTACTGGGTGGAAAAGTTGCACAAAACAGTAAGCAGTTATCTTAATTGCTGGGGAGTGAGCGTTTTATGAAGCTATTTTTGTTTTTATGATGGTCAGTTGTGTTTCTTCCAGCCTGGAAATGAAGTTTGTTTTCTTTCCAGGAGATGGAAATAAGCTGCGAGGTTTTAATCTTTTTGTAAAAAAATCACATCAGTTTTGATGACGTGAGAAAAAGACTTCGGGTCAACGGGTACATTTGTATCCCAGACAATGTGGAGTCAGACTGATCTGAGAAAAGTGTTATGACTTTGAGAAGCTTGATTAATATGACCTGCTCTGACTGGGCATTCATTGACGGACTTCTCTCACGTTCCCTCTCTGTATGTGTGTCTGTGTGCGTCTGCTGAGCTCCAGTGACTCAGCAGCAGTCAGTCAGCCCTCCGTGTGTGTGTATGTGTGTGTGTGTGTGTGTGTGTGTGTGTGTGTGTGTGTGTGTGTGTGTGTGTGTGTTGTCCGTCCTCTGCTCAAAGTCACGTCTGGGTCCTTCAGAGTTAGACACTCTGGCTCTGAATTCTGTCTCATCTTTATGACATCATCTTCGCAAGACAGGAAATTCCAACCAAGTTACTGTCAGTGGAGTCTTGTCATCCATTCAGGGGTCTTTCTAAAGAGGAACCGTGCAGAGATTTACAGTAACTACTTTAGTCATTACTTACTCCAGAATGACCAGGGACCCTCACAAAGAGTTTCACTAGTTATTAAAAAAAAAACAAGCACGAGGTAACACGACACGCCAAGCGTCCAGCTGGTTCCTCAAGCGTACGGTAAATGTTCAGTAAATTCTGAGATGAGAGCGATTAAGGAATTTCACACTGTTTAGTGTTAATTACTTCCTGTGAGAAATAAAGAAACTATTTCCTCTGGAAACTCACATGTATAAGTTCAACTTGAAACCCAGCTCGATTTCCGCTTCCTTCTTCTGCTGTGAATACAAAGGCTGATGTTTCCCTTCAAAGATTGTTTTTTCCCCTTTATTTAAAAATAGATCTGGGTTTGATGTAAATTCAACTTATTACAATATAGATTTTTTTTTTTTTTAATGCAGCAGCAGAGACAATGAGACACAGTTGAGATTTGGTCACATTTGATTCGCCAAAGCCCAATGAGCTGTGACACATCTGGCTGTTAGAGTGACAGAAACCTACGTTAACCAGCCAGACAGGTGAGAAATTTGAGGTGAAGTTGTACGAGATGCTTTAAGATTCACACTACTTACACGCAAAGACACACACCTACACAGAAACAGAGGGGACGTACCCCTTAGGTTCTACATGAAAAACTATGGAAAGAGTCGGGTCTGAAACATCATTGACAGTAAGAAACGGTGCTAAATGTGACGGCGGAGAAATTCCCAGTACAGAGCTGTGATCATAAGTAATCAGGCCCATGTCTGAATGTTTGCCTACCCCGGGATGTTCCCGTGTTACGACATCCACGTAACAGAAAACATGACTTAGCAGCGGGCTGACTGAACTCAAACGCTCAGCTCGGCACAGTAAAAACCAAGGGGGCTGCTAAATGAGTGTATGTGAAAGTGGAACCCGTGTCCCTCCATTGTTGTCATTTACAGTAACCCTGCTTGTGAGTAATGACATCTCAGAATTTACATATTGAACAGCCCTGACTCATAAGTACGCACCTTCTCTATCACTGAAAATGAAACAAAAGCAAAACACATCCTCCGCCTGAAGCAATTAAGGTCGCCGCAGTTCCTGAAATCAAGGAACAAAAGTCAGCTCTGTGACCAATCTGTTGAATCTGTTTTCTGTTGTTGAACTCTGGATTAAACGCCATCGCAAACCTCCTACTCCAGCAGCAATCGCTCGCGTTCATCCACAAGTACACATGCACGCCACTAAACAACAGATTCATGTGATAAGAAAGTCTCCCAACTTCATGGAGATTCACCCACTTGTGATAAAATCATAGACACCCAGTTAAGTGTCAGTTCCTAATCGTCAGCATCATCCTTCTTACCATTAGTACGCAAAGGCACCATCTTCTTCACCTCCCGACACCAGTTCAGCTTCTTCTCCTGCTCCAGTGAGGCCTGCATGGCTCGGTCCAGGATGGCGGCCTGCACCACCTCCCTGAAGGCCTGCGGGAAGTGGTTCATGGCGATCATCTCCAGCGTGTACCGGTGCATGCCCCGCAGGTGGTGCATCAGGCCGCCGCTGGTCGCCGGCTTCACCACGTCGTTGGGCACTCGCTGACGGATCTTCACCGCCTTCAGCAGGTTGGAGACAAACAGGAATTTGGGGAGGAAGTTCTGACCCTGCGACATGGCGGATGTGTGGCCAGGTGGGTGGAGGGAGGGGAGGAAGAGGAACAAGGAGAAGGAAAGGAGGAGGAGGAGGAGGAGGAGGAGGAGGAGGAGGCACCAACCACCGCTGACCAAACAACGTGGAAACTGGATGGAGAGAAGGGGAATGGACATGTTATCTCAAAGGAGAATAAAGGAGAAAATAATAGCATGGACTGATGGGACTAGTGGGAAATTTTCAGTGGAGATTCCCCTTCCTTATTAATTGAGACCTTAAGACACAACTTAATTTACAGTTTGTTCGGGAAACCACCCAACACACAGGATCAACGCACTTTCAAAGCTGTTTGGTGCTTTTTGTTTGGAGAGTCTGGTGGGCCAAACGGAATAAAGTACACAAAGAACCCTTTGTTTTTCTTGTTTGTTCTTTTTAATTCTCCTTTTTTTATTTTTTGTCTTGATGGTTTTTTTTCAGTCCCTTCACCAAACAGGGCGTCCC
>JAUZTA010000004.1:17880895-17894629 GCA_034780835.1 Ctenochaetus striatus
ACCACTTTCTGTATATGAATGGAGCTCTACAGGCTGCAAATGCACTGCGGCAGTCAGTTTAATAAGATTTTATCCGCTGTATTATTAAATTGTTTTGTTATGCCGCCTGCAGCTCATAGTACATTTTTTAAAAAATATAAAAATCAGATAAAAAGAGGAAAATGTGCCGTATTTCCTGGATGTAAGAAAAGAAGCCACAGGTGACAGAGCCGCTGTGACCGACATCACAACCGGTTCTACAGCAGGTTTTTTACTCTCTGAACTGGATTAAAATATTTTGACAGGTGTCAAATTTAAGGAAAGAATAAAAAGTGATTGAATAACTGTTTCTTAAACTTGTTTTAAGTTCCTGTTTATTTTCTTTTTTTCACCTCATTGCACTTTAAGGTGGGGGTTCTCCTCTGAAAAGCTTTTTTAAAAGTTGCTTCCGGCTTTTCAAAAATGTTTCCCTGATAGGAACTTTTATTTTGTTGTTCCAATGAAACAATTAATGAGATATCAGTAAAATAAACTCGGCCTACAAAACAGATAGAAATTTTAAGAATGTAAAAAATGTAAAGTTCACTTCAACAAGAGGCTTTTTTTTAAGCAGCAGCTGCATGAAACATCCACTCAGGCTGGAAATGATAAGCAAGTGGGAGCAAAGTTCAGTCAGCCCGGCTGGTCATGTTGCAGGCCTCCCTCCTTCACCCAGCCTGGACTTTTTCTTTTTTTTTTATTTTTTTATCTCTCAGAGGTCAAATTCTTTGAATCACAATATGTGAATGTTGAATTTGACACCTCAGCGACACAGACACACACTCAGACCAGATCACCGGCTCCATGAAGCCCTATATTCTCTCAGTTTTCATGTCATCCTACACTGGATTCTGACACTTACAGTACTCCATGAGCGACTTCTCCTCCCACTGGTCGTTCCTGCCTCGGTAATGGTTCCACATGTTGGCGTAGTGAGTCTTGGCGTCCTCGTCCTCGACCCATCCGGAGGTGGCGGCGATGGCGATGATGTCAAAAATAATGGCGAAGAGCAGCAGCAGGGGCACGATCCACCTGCATCGGGGGTAGGCGATCCCACAGCGGAACATGACGGGGCGATCGGAGTGCGTCGGTCGGAGCGGGTTCGGAGCGGGACGAAGATGTGCGTGAACACGGGACAGTCCGTCCGGTTATGTAGAGGCTTGCGCGTCTCGGAGAGGCAGTGTCACAGGGTGTGGTGTGGATACCAGATAAAAACCCCACCCGAGTGTGTAATGCAACCTGTATGAGGATATAAAGGGCAGGGCTTGCTGGTTATAAAAGCTGAATGAGGCCCAGCCCCATTGACTGTGTCATATTACACCCACTAACTGCGTCCGCACAGGCGCTGGTTTGAGTCCTGAGCCCCCAAAGATTATTTTTAATAGTTAAAATGATCTTTTTTTTTTTAGTTTTTCTGGGTACAACAGGTTGCTGTGAGTGGGAGGAGTGTGAGAGGCAGAAAAGACAAGAGAAATGAGACAGAAAGTAAGATGGTGAAGTACCTAAAGTGGCCACAAGATGGCAGCCCAAGGGAAACTATTGTCATAGTAACAAGAAAAAACAAATATTGTATTCTTTCTTTTCTAGTTTTATGCATCGTTTTCTCCCTTTAAAGTATAAAAATAATTATTTTTTGGCTATTTTAAATTTGAGATACCGGCACACTGAAGTTCAATATCTTAATTTATTCCAAAATTCAGAGATTATCAGTAGATTTATTCTGAAGAAAGTAAAAGTTCTGTATTGAAATATTTCTTAAATAAATAAGCTTGCAAAATCAATAAGCAAAATGTTCTTTGTGTATTTGGGTAGTATTTAAAGAAAAATGACCTGATGCAAAAAAAAGCGACATGTATGGTTTGCCTTGTGTAATTAATGATTACTTTTACCATCGATTAATCAGCTGATTATTTTGGCAGATAGTTAACTGATTTTTTAATGCTTAAAAAAGTGAGTGCAGTCTTAATAACCCAGATAATAACCCAAACTGGCAGCTTAATGATGTTAGTTTTGTACAAACCAACAAAAAGTACAAAAAAGCAGCAGAATTTCACATTTGTGAAGCTGGAACTGTGAAATGCTTTTGTATTAAAAATGACCTTAACAATCATTGAAGTGGTTTCAAATGAATTTTTTGTTTGCAGAGTGTTGGGCTGATTAATAGACTAATCATCTCAAGTCCACTTGTTCCTGTTGTCCACTGAAAAGCTGCAGTTTCTGTGTAGACAGGCGTGTGTGGTGCTTCACAGGCGGTGGATTACAGAGTAACTGATGTTACTTTGTTAGCAGGACACGTGAGTTTACTAATCGCTTTATGATTCAAGGCTGTAATCATGCTACGGTTGAAAGAAACTAAACCTGTAAAACCCTGTCAATGATTCACTCATCACCAGAAGACAAAATAAATTGGGTGTAAAACTCTGATTCAGCAGCTGAAAGTCAGTATTTGATGGTTTTAGATATTTGCTGTCCAGACGGCACAATGTTATTTTATTTTTCAGGTGTGTTTTCTGTGGAGAGTTGCTGCTCCTGTAAGCTGAGCCTTTGTTTATGGTGTCAGGTGAAAAGTGTAACCTGCTTACATGGGCAACAATCTGTGGAGGAAGAATTACACAGATCCTTTACTCAAGTAAAAGAAAGAAAATACTTTCTTAATCATAAAAATCCAACAATGACAACAAGATAAATAAGAATCTAGATTTTGTAAACTTTCTTGTTTCTGTTTTTCGCAGTGCAATTTTTCATATTGTTATGATTACATGATATCAAATGAGGCATGAGGTCTGTCTTGTTTGTTTTGCTTTGTAACCTCAAAAACATAAATCAGCCTTTTTTCCTCATTGGTGGTTGCTTTGTGGCTTAAATTTTGCTCTCCGGTTGCTGCATCCTGCTGCCTGCAGTTAACACCTTTCCTCCTGACTTCATCTTTTCCCTTCAATTCAGTTTGTTTTATTCTCAAATTTGTGTTTTTGGAAGCTTGTTCCTTCACTTATGTTAATTAATGCTTTAAATAAACCTGTTTTCCCACCCCTGCTGATCCAACTCACTCTTAAGACCATTAACTGTAAAAAAAAAAGTGGATGAAAGCTGCTCAAAAGAGTTGGATCGCCCCCTGGTGGCTGGCTGCAGTATAGGTCATAAATCCAGCCCTTCCATGTTATCAGATTGGACGTGATTCAAAGTAAATAAACAGATGTCAGAAAAATAATATTCACAAAGATGTTTTTTATCATTTAGGTATTTCTTATCATGCTGATGTGCCTTCAAGTGTTCTTCTGTCTGATAAGTTGGATTTTAATTAGATACTTGATGTTGTTCACGGGGGAAAGTGGAGATGTGTCCACTATTTTTCTTTTTAACCATCACTGCCGAGACACATGATGATTTCCCATAAACCTCAGCTTAGCTTTGCACTATTTAAAACTCTTAATGTTATTAAAAAGGTTTACAAAAACCCTTATGATGGTAAATGGCCTTAAATAAAGATACTTCACATTCAATAAGTTGATCAAATGTTTGCATGTACATTCAAAGCAAGTTACTACAGCTGCTGTATGAAAATATTGATATATTTTCAAAAACAATGAGAAATGAACATGAAGACACTAATGAGAGTTTGGATCTTTTTATTTGGGCTTAGCCACATTAACATGTAACAATGAACACTTGGTTAAAGAAAATGACACTTATACTCTGGATACAATGCTTTTTAGGACATTTATGCAAAAGATAAAAATGAAATAAAATAAGATAAAGATAACATGACAAAAAAAATAATACATGTAAATGTAACTGTAAATTAACACTGATGAGTTAAAATGCAGTTTGTGTTGAAGTTGTTTTCAGGACACATTCACATAAACAGGGAGTCATAAAATGATTCTATGGCATTAAGAAAAGACTGATTAATGGTTTTAAAGGGCACACACACACACCCAAACACACACACACACACACACATACGCAAACACACACACCCACACAACTCAGACTGAGTTGATTACCTGAGTGCAACTTAATGTGTCTTCAGACTCTTTTTTTAAAAAAACTATTGCACAGATGCAAATTAACTTCTAGCATTTTTAAAAGTTCCAACAATCAGTCAAAGCTCACTAATTCATACAAAATGCCTCCAATATAAACCTGCTAAAAAGCAAAATGTCTTCCTGAAATCCCAGCAGAGGCGACCTGACTCATATTCCTCACGAGCCTGACAGGATGAGATGTATCACGTTTACATGTTCAGGCCCCCTGCTGTAATCAATGCTACTTTTTCTTGTGTTATTTGTTTCCTGAACAAAGTTTCCTTGGTTGTTGGCTACTTTTTTCTGCTACAATTGTATGTTTTTTTCAATTCTTTCCTTTGTTTTAACTGCACATTACTGTGTCTTGCCTCATAATTTAAATGTAACCTACATGTAATCATGTAACCTTTAAGCACAAGTTATAGTTTCTGAAAAAACCCTCATGACTTTGTTGGCTAAAAAAATGAGGTCAAATCCTCTTCAAATCATTCGACTCATCATTCTTAATTGATGGGAAACACTATAAATGATAGTATTTAATGCTAAGGTCCCATATTGTCTTGAATTTAGGAATCCTGGTTTTTGCAGAAGCTGCCAGTGTCTCAAATCACAGCGTAACAGTTTCATGTCTGTCAGTCAACTTTAATTGTGCTTCCTCACACTCTTCTACTCCCACAGCACGGCTTAAAGAAGACATTAACCCTGCACATAAAGTACACAGAACTCCATGAAGGAGTTGTATTAAAACATAAAGCACTGTCATTTAATGCACACACTACCTGTCTTTGAAAACCCAATTAAAAGACTTTAAAAAGTCTGTCAAAGCTCACCAACAGCAACAATGAGAACAGAATCACATTTAGATAACAAACACAAGGATTTCTAGACCTGTGGAATAAAAGTCACCTGTTTTTTTGAGAGCGGATTATCCAAAAAGGTAATCAAAGTCTGGTTGACAATTGCTTCCTACTTCCTTCTTCCCTTTCTAATTTATTTCTCCTCCAGATGTCACAAACAGTTTGAATTTACAGCCTTATCGTACCAGCGTGGGCATGCTGGTTTCATCAAACTGCCGACTACCAAAGGATGGGATGTTTTTACAGTCAGATTTAACTTCCTGTCTGGGTTAAGACAGGAAGATCGCTCTCGATCTTCCTGATCTTCGCCTCTGTCAACACTTCACAGCCTTTGTGTCTTCCAGTCTATCTCTGCCTGTCTTCCTGTTCTCCCCGTCTTTACTTCCGCTCGACAAGACGTCCGGCATCACACTGTTAGAAATCCATCCAATCCTTATCTAAGCAGTGGCCTGGCTTCGGTTACTGGAGCTGCTGTGCCTCATTTCTTTTTTACTGTGAAAGGCTGACGGGCTTAGAAATGTGCTTTATCTGTTTACATGTGATTATATCAGGATATATTTTTTTACTTGGACCCCCACACACCTTTTTCCTGTTCGGCTCCGCTTCCTTCTTTTCCTTAACTCAGCACGCATCGTGCACACAATCACATTTAAGTACTGCAAAAAAAAAAAAATGCCCTTTTAACTGAGTCGACTGCTGTAGCTTCCAGAGGGACCGTAATGAAATATCAATGAGGTGAAGTGTGAGCTCAGTGAGTCAGACTTCGTCCGCCTGCATATGTAGTGAAATGATTCCTCGTCGCTTTCAGCTCTCAACAGCATCAATTATTCACATCCAATTCGACAGAGTTAGGTACATTGTAAAATAACAAAAATCAAGCATTCCCTTATTTTCCTGCACAAGGCTACAGTAACTGTGAAACATCAGGTGTAACATCTCTCCCTCTCCCTGATTCCTCCTCCTCCTGAGCTGACTCGACAAACTCAAAGAACCGGGTCGCCACTGCTGGCTCTGCCGACGCCGCCGCCGCTGCTGCCGGACGTTCTGAAGTCCTGGCAAAGAATGACCAACCTGTACAAGTTCAGTATGACCACCAGGAAGTTCTTGATGGCGAAGAAAACCAGCATCTGGTGGAAGACGTGGAAGTAGGTCATGACGGTGAGCCTGACCACCAGGAAAGGTCCGTCCTGGATGAACAAGGCCTCCGCGATGCTCCACATGTCCGTGCTGTGTTTGGTCAAGAGGGACGCCTTCTGGACCCCCTCCTCACCTTCGCTGCCTGGCTTGGAGTTCACCACTTTTAAAAGCAAAGAGACAATAATTGTTAGAAAATGACTGAGGAAGTTGCCGAGACGATGAATGAGCGGAGGCTTGGTCTGTCTGTAACGCTGCACTTTTGCTCTCTACCGCAATTTTTCCTGTTATTTTTAGCCGAATCCTGTTGTTATGAAAAAACCTGTGACCAACCTGGCAAAAACGCAAGAGCTCAGACCCCGAATATGACTACAAAGACAAAGGAACAATCTGTCACGTCCATTAGTTAGATCTCAGTTTAGATTTTTTTTTTCACTGAATTTAAGGGATATTCCTAATATCTGATCCACTCCTGTACAATGTGGCAGAATCCAACGATTTTTTAAGAGTTTTGATAAGAAACTCACAAAACAATCTAGTCCCACTCAAATTTTCTGGGCATTTATCATCCATTTTGGCTTAAAAACTGAGACTGAAAGGTTATTAATTCAAACAGAGTTTTTGGTTAGTCAGTTCTGTCAACTGCTCTGTAAGTGGTCCAGAAATTAACTTTCAATTTTCATTTTTTCTGTTCTGACTTTCATAAATTTGCAAGTATTTCTTCACAAACTGGGTAAAAGTCTTTGAAACTGTTTCAGGGATCCATTTCAGAGAAAAGTTTCATGCGCTCAGAAAGAAATGGAAACTCAAACATCTCCAACTGCAAACTCCATCAGCATAAAAAAGATTTCGTCATATGATTAAAAAGCTCCATAAAATGCTATTAAATCAACTTTATTTAACTCAGCTGCTGTTTACAAAGTCATGGATGGACTCGGAAACCCAGCTGAACATGCTGCATCTGTACGTTCACACCTCCTGTGTTTACATGGCATTCAAACATACTGGAAACAGTGACACACACTTTTAAAAAGACACACCCATGAATGTAAACACAAACAGTGTGTGCACTCAGGAGGGAAAGCAGCTTCATCTGGAAACTCAACAGCTGCACCATGCGTTCAAGCCCTAAGTGCTCTAAATGTATGAAGCTGCACATAAAAGTATCATTATTAAGAATCTCATCCATTTGTAAACCATTTAAAGGTTTGGTGATGAATAATTAAGATCATAAATGTGTTTTGCAATTTCAGAGAACAAAGTAACGCCGCTTCCAGTCACCTTATAATGTTTTTTTCTTTGCTTCTTTCTCGTACAAAAGCTCTTGTTTCCTCACAATGAATCATGAAGGTTTAATTCTTTTCTGTGCTTTTGGCGTAATAACTTTAAGACCGACATCCACCAGTTGGGCCTTTCCTGATAAGAGTTTCCTCTCAACAACCGAGCTGAGAAATAAAGACCCTCTGTGGGTCCAAGTCTATTTATGTAATGAACTTGTGAGACTGTCAATATTTATGGAAACCCCTTACGTACACCCTTCCTGTCAGTGATTTCATTTTAAGGCAAGTCTGTTTATAGAACGAAGCCTCTGAAAGTAAGGACCTCAATGTGTCCCAGTTCGAAGCCCTCGTGTTTCATTTGGGAAGTAAAAACAAATATTTTTGGTTAATTATTTGACACAGCTGGAGATAAAAGACCGAGTGATATCAGCCAAACTAGCTTATTCTGTTTGCTCACAGCCCGGCCGCTGCTGCTGCTGCTGACTCTGCTAATGTTATGGTTATGCACAACAATACACAGCTGTTACTGCTTAATAAGCACCAGAGTTATTGGTTAAATAAACACACACTGACCCGCCAGATGCAGGGGGAACTGCAGCATGCTCCAAGTCCACACAGCTAAGATGATGTAAACCAACAGAGGGCTGCTCTCTCTGGAAAAGACACATGGGAAATATTGTTGAAGTCAGTTCCATGAGTGAGTTTTTTATCGGGATGCTGCTTGTATCCGTTAACACATTCATGTAATATCAACAGGATAAGGTGACACAGACGTGCAAACTTCAACTCAGCCACCTACTTGACATCTGACAGCGTCTCACTGGTGAACTCGAGGATGTCCGCCGCCGTGCCCACGAAAATCAAAAGAAGCTGCGACAGCTCGTCCCGTGTGACTCCGCCTCCCAGCGGGAGAAGCCACTTCCCAACGATGAGGAGGATGAGCAGGATCTGATGAAGAGCCAGGATCCAGTCGTTGGAGCAGACTGCTGAAAAGATCTGGCCCAAGTTGTGGAAAAGGAAGAGAGGCTGAGCATCATTTTTTTTGTCAACAACAACAACAACAACAACAACAACAACAACAAGAGTTTATTTAAGTTGGCCGCGTTTCTTCAGTCACAAATCTTCATATTATCCTTCAACTTGCAGCTGGAACTCATGTGTGTTGCTAGCAGATTCTGCTAAATATCATTTTAGAAATAAATCATCAAATAGTTAAAGTATGCACCTAAACTGGTGATTCTTGCTGTGTAAATCTAATTTTTTATTCCGTTTATGGATCCTGCTACATTTGGTCTGAGTCCTCATCCATTTATTAGGATTAGGAGTCATTATTTTATTCTCACTGCCAAAAATCTAATAAAAAAAGACCAAAACCAATTATGTGTCACATCTCCTCTTTAAACTCTCTCAAACATTCCCACACCGTCGGTGTTGGTTCGCCGCCCAAGGACATAAATCTGAAGGTCAGAACTTTTTATCTAAATCAGCTTATTAATATCCTTTAACAGCTGAGGCCAGATGTATGAACAATGTGAAGGCACAAAAACCAAGCGCACGCCTTTTTCCCTGCATTATAACTGATATCTGTAAAGGAAGAATGTGCTGCAGGGATATTTCAGATCAGACGTACAAGTTGTTTTCAAAAGATGGCTGCCGGTGAAACAATGAAGTGGATGTAAAATAAAAGGTAAGAGACCTTCCCTTAGAGAACGGTTGGATAAAGAGAAAACTGGCCTCTGGGTAAAGACGTGTAAAAGGCCTCATTATCTCTTTTACATCAAGAAGCTAAAGACAGACTTTGTGATTGTTTTGGCTTTTTTATGTCTCTTTGTAGCCATTTTGTGCCTTTTAGTGTCTCTTAATGGTTGTTTTGTCACTTCTTTATCATCGATTTGTGTCTTTTAGTTGATGTTTCGCATGTTTCTGTAGATTTGTGTCTCTCTATGTTGATTTTATTGCATTTTATAGATCTTTGGAGTTTCTCTGTGTTAATTTTGTGTCTTTTTGTGGTCACATTGCGCATCTGTGTACTTATTTCGTGTCTTTTTATTGTCCTGTTTTGTATTTGTTTAAGTCTCTATGTGGTTGTTTGACGTCTCTCTGGTTATTTTGTGTCTCTTCGTTGTATTAAATCCCAACAAACTGACATCATCTTTGCTTCGGAACAAACCTCTGATTGTATTCACAAACATATTGGGAATTCACTTCTGTTATTTTCAATTATGAAATATTAATGTGAAGTTACATCCCTTCAGATACCTCTGAAGTCAAAAGTAATTCTCTTGAAGCATTTAAGTATATAATAACCCAGCTAATGGCAGCAGTAATGCATCCTGAATGTCTGCTCTCAATGAGGACGTTGACTCTTCTGAACAGAAAAGCACAAGGATGATGAATCTCTCAAATCTGAAAATGTCCTGCAGATTTGTGCCAAGACAAGACAATTATGAACAATAAAATGATTCAAATTTAACTCATTCTGCCTTGTTTGTCTCATAATCTCACTCAGAGAATCTGGGAAGAGGCCGACTCTTTAGAGAATCCAAGCCCATTCCCTTGGTGAGATGTTTTCCCACACACATCGGTGGGTTTTCCCGGCCTCGAGGGGGCTGCAGCCGGTTCTCCAGCACTCTGATGTTAATATTTTTCTCTTCTGCATTCACTCCTAACAGACAATCAGCGACTCTGTTCAAAACTCCTACATTTCCAAGGAAGTTTCCACAGGGATTTTGAGTCACTCAGCGCTGCCTTCTCATCAGATTCAGACTTTGGATAACCATCTCGCACAACTGCATTCTGGCTCTTTATCTGAAAATGACTAAGAGGCGCTGGTGGAGCTACAGGAGACGTAAAGTTAGAAAGTCTGTGACAGTTGACATTATTTTTGTCATTGTTTTTCACTAATATTTTTATTTGCATTTTTTTAAAGCACTAAAATCTGATTGTTGACTCCTTGTGCATCATTCAAGGTATAGTATCTGACATTTTACAATAAAATGTCCATAAACAAAGAAGGCTTTGTTATGTTGTTGAGCTGTGTAGTCACATTGTCCCAAACATTCCAGGCTTTCTGCAATATACATAATTGTATTCAAGTCAACCTTGTGTTTAATGGTTAAAATCCCTTTTGACGCCTCTAGTTGCAATAACTTCTGGGAGGACAAAGGAAACACAGGAAGACAAAACAGATATTAAGGAGTCACGTCTGAGTCATGTCAGACAGATTTTCATCTACAACAATGTTTGTTTAACAACAAAGGCAACAACTCTCGTAATTCAACACCACTTCATGACGACGTCAGAGTACTTTTCTCTTATGATTTTTTTAATTAGAGACCGAAGAGTACATGATGAAAAATGAAGTTTCAAACAAACTGTTCTTCATATGAAACACCGAAGCAACATTTTTAAATAGGATATGGATGTTTTTTATGATAAAGAACTGTTTTGACATGATGGGATATATTTTTATTCTCTCTCTTGCCAAATACTAACTGCACTTTTGCATCTGTCCAGTCAGGAAGACGATAAAGAGAGCAGGCAATTAGTTCAGCTTAACAAAAAGGCAGGAAGTGGAGGAATCAGATTGCCGTGCTCTATGTTTAGATAAAATGGCCAATTAGCTTCTCTAAAGTTTACTGATCGACACTTTAAATCTTGTTTATTTCATCTGAGTAAAAAGCTGAGGAGAGAAGCACTGAATTCTTTTTTTTATTTATTTTCAAGTGAGTTGGTCATGTGCCTTCCTATTTCCAGTTTGGGTGCAGTGACTTCCTGGAGTCTGATTGGCTGGAAGCTCCAAGGTGACAGCGAGGCAGAGCTGTGATTAAACTCTGAATCAGACTGAAACAAAGATGATTCAAACGAATGAAAAGTGCCTGAAGAGAAGCGAGCGAGTAGCGTTCCTATTTCTTGAGAAAGCGGTACCTCTTTTTGGAGTGTGTTAATTTTAGAAAACGCGGTTATTGTGTAAAATCAACACTCTGATGTGAGTGGTTTTCAAAAAAATAAATCAACGCAAAATATAATGTACCCTTTTTCTCGCTTACATTCATTACTGTTTTTTTCATAAAAGGGAAACTGTTGCACTACGGGCGGTGAAGCAAACCAGGGGGAATTTTCCAGTCTGTCACTCTTACCTTAAAGTAGTCTCGGTTTGTCTGGTTTACCATAGTTTCGTTCTGAGTGACCAGTTTCAGCAGGTTCTCCCAGGAGTCGAGCTTATTGCACTGAAAGCAGTTTAAAAAAGGCTTTTTTTAAAAAAAAAAAGACTGGGCTACTTGCAAAACTTAAATGCTTTGAGTTTAAAAGCAATTGCAGTATTTTGCTGGAATGAACAAATAAATGAATGCATGCAAATAAATGTGCAAAGAAGTTTGGAAGTTTGAAGTTTCTGCAACCCCCTTCAAGCCACAAACATCCATCATCAGGTTACATTGTTTGCAAAGCACGGTTGTTGAGCGACTGAAAGAATTTATTTTGTTTCTGGTGTTGAGTACCTTCGGGTCGCTGTTGTTGTCCTGCCGGTGGCTGAGCTCCAGGATCCAGATGGAGGGAATGATACTTATAAGAAACAGAAAGATGGGAGGAGAAAACCTGCGAGACAACCAACAACCGACTTCATCAGTGCGATGCAGACAAACTGAGGACAAAATTTGCTTTAGTCTGTGTTAATATTTATACTTGAATTATTACTAGTTAATAAATATCACAATTGTGAGCTGAAACAATTAGTCGATTGATCAAAATTCATCAGCTTTCTGGGGATTATTTTAGCAAACTTTCGAGCAAGAAAGGCTGCTTGTAGGATAATCAGTACAAACCAAATTCCCCCCCAAAATTTGGGATGTGTATAAAACATAAATAAAAATACAATGCAATCATTTGCAAACAACTCAGCAAGAAAAAAATGGCAGAGCTGATGATGGTTAACAAATAATTTTATATCGTAGCCCTACGATTTGGGATTTTATAATCACTTATCTTTCAATCTTTTTTTTTTTTTTAAGAATGTTTTGTGGCTGTGAAGTTAAACAGGAAAACCAAACCAAACATGTTTCACACATCACTGGAAGAAGGAAGTGAGTGGGTTGATGTTTCTCTTCATTAGAAGTTTACAATCTGACATCATGTCTTACACTTGATTTAATTGTGTGACACAATAAAATGTCTGCAAGAATCAAAGGTTTAACAACAACAAAAAGAAAATACTTTAAATGCCATTAAAATGGAGTACAGAATATTGTTCCCAGACGGAGGAGGACTGAGAGAGTTCAGTCCCTGCAGCACAGTTATGGGGGAGCACCCCACCCTCACTGTCCCAGGACTGATAAAACAATAGCCGCAGAGGGACGAGCAGGATTCAGGGGTATTTAGGGACATGGGGGGAAGGGCTGGAGGCAAGATGACTGAAGTTCATATTAGTTATATATTCTACTGCAAATATCATAAAAGAAAAACACGTTAAAGCCATGCAGTTTTTAGTAATTTAGCACCCACACACAAACATTATATATATAAGGTTTAAAAGTGATGTATAATGTGCCACTTTCAGATGAAATGCATGAAGTTTTCTTACCATTTGTAATCTTGTCCCTTTCTGCTCTTCAGTGTTATGATCATCTCAATCACAAGCGGTAGCAAGAGCCACGTCAGGAGCCAGTAGATTGGGTCGTTTTTAACCCATGTCACCCTCCAGACCCCGGTCAGGGAGACGAGGATGAATAACGCCCTGGTGATGATCGCACATATGAACTTGAACATATTCACAACGCTGCCGGTCTGCATGTCGATGCTCCTCCGTTATTCCTGAAAGTTCAGTTCCTAGAGAGCCGGTTGGTTTCTGCTTTGACTGCTGACTTTGGTCTTTTTGAACAAAGTCCCCAAACTTTAAGTCCCGCCCACTGAGGCAGTCCCATCCAGTTTTACCTGATCCGGGATCAGATAGTGAAGAATAATGGCGCTGCTGGCCAAATCCGCACCCGATGAGCGGCTGTCAAATGCGTGACAAAGCAGGCTGCACGGAGATCTCATTCATAATTATTAATGATTTATGCATTACATCATGAGCCCATCACTGACTCTGCGAGTGTACAGGAGAGGGCAGCATCACATCATGCGCTCACTCCACTCACGAGGAATAACAACATGAAGTGCACTTCCGCTGCTGTCTGGCATTTCGCAAAAGTACAAAGACTGATGACTGCACATTTGTACTTCCAACGCAGAGCAGATTTATTCAGGGAAATCACAAGGCGCCAGTGGTGGAGGAAGTGTTATATCCTTAAAGAAGAAATACCAGCACCCACTGCTCAATGACTCGTCCAAAAGACGCCTGTTTGGCGTCTTTTTGTAGGTCGAAGTTTTGTCCCATGAGGGTGCAGAATGAAAGTTTTTATGACACATTCTAAACATCAATTG
>JAUZTA010000004.1:18001171-18019191 GCA_034780835.1 Ctenochaetus striatus
AAAAGCTTTACCCGCTTTAGGAGATGGGTAAGATGTCTTTCTTACCTAGTTATTGTTGAATATGTACATGTTTTTGAACAGAAGATAAATTGGCATATGATGCATTTTATCCCTTTGCATGTGTGTGTGCACGTTCAAATGTTCTTTCATCCATATTTGGCTCCACCTATCCAAGCAGTGTTTGGAAGCTAGAGGAGCATTCTGGTCTGGGCTTTTACACTTTAAAGTGATAATTTCACAAGATTCAATATGTGGCTTAAAAAGTAGTTTTCAGTGTGTCCAATAAATATTCGAGTTGACTCACCAAGATTCAATGAGTCTGTGACCAATGGGAGGCGTTTGAAATTTTTCTCCCCTTTCACATAAATTGAAAATGCTACAGAAGAATATAAAATGTATTTTAATGTGTTAAATCCTTTCTTTCATACGGGAAGTCTTTTGAGATTGATGCGCAGTAGCCGTTCTCCCATTGGTCCATAAAAAAACAAAGACCACATCAAGGAAAAAAATTCATAATGAACACCTGGTATTGAATGGGTTTGTGGAATTGTATAAATCGTTTATTTCGTGATATTTCTAGGTGCCATTCAAGTGAATGAGGAGGAAAATTTCAAACTGCCCCTGTTTGCCACAGGGGCATTAAATATTGGTGGCATTAAATCAATTTGAGTATTTAGTGGAGTCACTGATAACTAAATTTAAGCCATATATTGAATCTTGTAAAAATATCACTTTAAAACTGCATTTAGCTCCAGGTCACTTAATGAGCCCTTACCATGATGAACCCAAAGTACAGACATCCAAATCATAGATTTAAGCCTCCAGCTGCTTTTGGATTTTCTCTGACAAATTACTGAGGTTTGAGCAACTTGACAAGAAAAATGTTTGGACAAGGTTCCTCTTTGTTTGTTTTTCTTCATTTATAAGGAAAGCAAAGTAGGCCAACTTGACTCACATGTCAAATGGAATCGAACATTTTCGGACTGATATCCTGGGAGCAGCCGTAGTCTGTTCCCTCATGCATTCTCCCCTTTAGACCAAGAGCATTTAGATATACTGTTTTAACAACGCTTTTGTCATTAACTCACTGCCCTTAGAGTTACTGTATACTTACTAGTCATACAAATTGTTTGAGAGTTTAGTGTTCGTTCCACAAACATATTAGTCATTCAGTAAGGTACACACATCTGTCAGTATTTACAATAGTAGTCTGTATCGTGTTATCATCATGAAAACATAATGTTCACAGGTGACAAGCTGAAATTTTAAGAGTGATTAAAATATCTTTAAAGGGAAAATTAATTAACAAAGGCACAAAAATGTAGCCAATATAACTGTAAAAACAATTTAATTTGTTGTAAGTGTCTTTTTTATCTCTAAATGCATCATGAAAAATCCCTCACTCTCTTTTGGTCTTAAGTTTAGAGAGGAACAAAAGATCTTCTGTACACTTTCATCTTTCATGTAAAACTACAGCAGACTCAGCCATCGGGGACTGGGAAAACCTTTTGTCTGTACGTTTATCTGTCTGTCTGTCTGGAGGTTTCTTGGCCGTCTCGTTTTGAATCTGTTGCCTGGTTTGTTCTTTACACCCCTCAGGGTCTGGAGGCTTGCCTGCTCCAAAAACATCTCTGGGGTTGCGAGACCAAGTCTCCCTCTTCTGTTGTGTATTGACTTACTGACCTCAACATCAGCATTTAGAGGGAATAGCCTACTGCTTTTCTATTTTTCTTCCTTTCAATGCGCTTTCATTTTATTTGTTTTATTTATAACCCCAAGGCTGTCTGGCACTGCAGACCCTGTTTTCATTTTTTTCCATTGTTTCAAAGCTACAATTCTAATTACATTATTTATGCTAGAACCTCACATGGCCTGACATAAAGTGTTATTCTGCAAGAGCCGTGTTATTCGTTTTGGCAGCGTCTTTGGTACTAAGCCATCTTCGCTGTAGTGAATTTGTACTGCACTTCCAAGAAATCACTTTTCAATGAGTCCCTGCCATTTTATCCAGAGCTTTTAGGATTGTCTTTATTTTCAACATAGGAAGAAACTGTCGAGGTTTTTGAATGAAGTTTTGGATGTGTTTTGTCATCTTTTAAGGTCAACACATTAAAAAAGTACTTAATCAAAATTCTGTCTTTGAATAAAGGGATTTATTAATTAAATGAGTTTAAACAGTTGCCACAGAATTGATGTGCAGACTGGAGCTGCTGTGGTAAACAAGTTAAGTGTTTTTTCTCTGGGAAGGCAGAAGAATTTGCAAATAGACATCACAATCTAATGATTTATTGAATGTTGATTCAGAATTTGAATGTCAACATTATCAGTGGATCTTTAAACTATTCAGCACAGCCCAACATGTAACATGATATTCCTCTCAGAATTCTTTGTTGGTGGAGTTTATTTTAACACAGTTACTGCCAAGGGGGCTATCACAGCTCAGACTACTGTAACTACTAAATGTTATTTGTACAGAACAGTCAAGTTTGGCTGCTGTTGTAAACATTAAATGCATCACCTTCCGTCTGCCAGCAGCTTTCTGCGGGGAAAGACTAACCGGACATGAAAGTTCAGACCAACAAATGCATAAAAGCTTTTTAACTGAATTGTTATATATCAGCAAGTAGCAAAATACGTGAAAGTAACTTTCTATCTTTTCAAATTTCCTTGACTGCACTGTGCACAGGGCGTCACCTAGACATGTTTTTTTACTTTATGGGTTTTGCAGAGCTAGCATCCACTATAACTGCTGGTAGGTTTTAATGTAGCTACACTGATTTTCACAATGTAGGCAGACAACCACACCCTTATGAGGGCTAAGTTTGGCTCTCATCATGAGACCATGTGGAAACGTGTGTGACGAGAGTATGAGTTGTCTCTCTGTGCCTGCCCTGTCTCTTTCTTCCACGTCCATTTTTTCCCCGCTGACTTTTTCACATTAGTGTATTTAGCATGTGTGTGTTTGTGTAAATCTGTGCATGGAGTGTTTGCACAGCAGCTGTTGTGATATGATGTGGTCTGAGTCAGCTATCGGGGTCACAGTGATGATGTGACGATCAGGGAGGTTAGACTGAAAAAGCAGATGAACAGTGCTCATGGTTACCCGGCTGTTGCATCATCCCGGGTACACGCTGGAGCCAGATGCTATGTGGAGAGCAGCAGTCATGTGCTGCAGCAAAGCAACGTACAAACTGCCCCCTTTATTGATATCACTTCCTGTCCTCTGTCAGCCAATGTCTGAGGGCAATTCAAAAGTGGAGGGAAGAGATTTGAATTGTTGAATAAACAAAAGACTGCCTGTATAACAGTTTGCTGGAGAATGGAAACATAACAGCAACAGTGATTGGTCAAGGCTTGTTGATTTGATTTTCCAACACTGCTTCATAACTACTCCACTTGTCTTTAATATTCAAACATATCTTAAACGATGTGTAAAAAATGCAGAGTTCATACTAATTTGCTTCAAATCTGTTAGTGATTAAGATGATTTCACTCATAAAAATGTGATCCAGCTCCTTTAAAGCTGTGGATGAGCAACCTCACCGAGATGACACGTTGTTTTTGATTCATGTCAGAGAGGCATTAAATCAACAGATGCACATCTACTGTGGACTCAAAGATGAGTTAGCTCTGTCCACCACAGGAAGTGCTATGCATACTTCCTGTCTCTTCACTGCCATCTGTCCCATACAAAGAATTCCCAGTCATCTTGGGATAATCCCGTCCTTTCACTCCTTTACTCTGTGTGTGCGTGCATATATGTGTGTGTATGTGAGAGAAAAAGGATGTGGAAAAGTGTAAGTCTGAGGGTAAGTCCTGCCAAAACCATGAGGTCACTATTCCTTCCTATTAGCCTCAGCAAGAATTTGAGTTGCTGAAAAGTGAAATGGAAGTGAGATGAAAATATTCCTGTCAGTGATTTGTTTTTGCCAGTGTGTGAAAACTGAAGTTCTGTGATATTGATTTTAAGTAGCAATCATTTTTGCATGTCTGCATGCTTCGCACATCTTCACATACAGTTTTTTATTGCTGTGAGTCTGATGCAGGAAATAGAAGGCAATGATAAATAAATCACAGTGAAACTTATTTGAATGGCTGGAACTGTCATAGTTCCCCAAAAAGTTCTTATTTAAAAATTTATCTTGAAAATAGTAATGATTATTTTGCTTACTGATTAATAATTTCTCTCTCTCTGTATATAAATATACATTTATATATATTGAATGTACATTTTAAACAGCAGTGAGAAGTCATCATTTGAATTTCCCATTTCCAAAAACCAAGGTGACATTTTCAAACTGCTTGTTATTTCTGTCCAGCAGTCTGGATATTCAATTTACTGATTTAATTTTCTGATTTACTTTTTAATATAATCATTTTCTCTGTATTATAATAACAGGGATGCTGTTTTCTGCAGTGAAATTTCTAAGCATACATACATACAAGGGATGCCAGTCTATTCACCTCCATTGTATTTAAATGGAGGTAGATGACACAGAGATACTTATCTGACAATCTGGCCCAAACTACCTGCATCGCATGAAACCAAATTTTTTTGTAATTTGTTCAAACTGATCTTTTAAATTTAGGGCTCTAACAAGCACATGTAAAGCAGACATCCTTGTCTCCTTGGTCAGACCTACCGCTGCATTCTTCCAGCTGTGCCATGTCTTTCATGTGTGAAGGTTTTTTAATGGCACCACAGAGGCTGGTATGCATCGTATTTGGGCTCCTTAACCACTTTCTCGTCAACCTTGCATTCTGAAGTGACTGTGCATTGGTTATTGAGATGGCAGGCCTTTAGAAGCTTTGGTTACAGTGGGGAGGGGAAACCACACATAATTATAGTGTAGCAATGCTGTTGTTCTTTGTAGACTTTCTTCTGTAATGTATGCATAGTGTGTTGTTCTTGTGTAGCACCTAAGGATAATATTTATTCCACATCTGACATAAGAAAGGGTCATGTGACTGCAGTGTTGTAATGGTCGGTGAATGCTGTTGGAAATGAATTGATATGTAAATCAAGCAAAGGATGCACATTATAAAAAAATGAAGATAATGAGTTGTGGCCAGTGACAGTTTGATAGGGCTGAAACATATAAGTTCTCCATTTGATCTCCCATCTGGAGTCTGTCTTTCACCAAATGTAGTTATATCATTTTAAGAATGATGGATCAATCTGGTCAGTAATGTTAGCTGCAGGCCCTTCCTTCCTCATAGTCACTGTATTTCCTGATGCTCCTCAGTAATGACACCATAGAGGCAAAACTGGCATATAAAAATGTTAAAAAGCACTTAACCATAACAGCATTTTTCAGCAGATTACTTATATCACATTACTTTGCAACGGTCTAGACTTCCCCTCATTAACTGTTTCACGTGTCATATGAAATCGTTAGATATTCTGCCTCTTACTGCGATGAAAAGCTGATCCCTTTAACATCAGAGACAGCTGTTGCGTTGGTACAGTCATGTTCCAAACAGCGTCGTGCAAGGATCTGTCAGAGGTGTGCAGTTGATTAAAATTTTACCCAGGGGATTATTGAGTTGGTTTACCAAGTACTTACGAGGTCAAGTGAGCAAGAGCTTAGCTCAGTAATCTCTAATTCCCTCTCTGATGGGCTTTTCTTGGCACTTTCTACACACGACAGAGCTCTGGCTTTTTTAGTTTTACTTGAAATCGTCATGAAAAGCTTCCATTTGAAACTTGTTAAATTTTAAAATAAATAATTAAGGAAAATTTTAAAATGATCTTGGACAGAAAGGTGTAACCAAATGCCACTTTACTCTGAGAGACTCAATTCTGTTTTGCTGTCTTTTTTTGACAATGTGAAAAATTCAGTTTTGAAAAGGTAAAAGGCTGTTAAAATTTTACAACCAGTGGCTCAGTGAAACAGCATCAGCTTCACCAGTCACTCAACCATTAAATCAAACCCCTATTATGCTGTGTGCCCAGTCCGTAAGAAAACAGCCTTACAAATAACATGCTCGTCAGTTAGTTCTGCATAGTGTTGTTCATCTACGCCTGTGTGGTGTGAAAGTTTGAGCGGCTGGCTCTGACCTCCTTTCCAGCTCATCTGAAGGAGAGCCAGGGGAGGAGGTAGGCAGGAGGAAAAATAGATGTCCTGCTGGGGAGGCCAGCCAACATTCCTACATCACTTCCTCATCTAACATCTGGCAATGATCAGGGCAGGCAGAGAAAAAGAGAGGATGCATCTGACTGGCTGGCTGAATGTTCATTTCCAGGCGGAGACAGTGAGGCATCACATTGCAAGACCGCCCACTCAACCTCATTCCCCCAAACAAAATGAAGCAAGATGGAGTTATTTGATTCACAGTCTGTCTACCAGTGTTTACGCTTAGTCTGTGGCTCTTTCTTTCTTTATTGCTTCATAAGTTTTTAATATGTTTCAGCTCCTTATGTCAAGTTGCAAAGAAACACATTATATCTGTTTGACTGCCTCTGTGAGTTTAAATGAAAACAGAAGAAAAAAGCTTTTGCTCTCTTCTTTTTTTCTAGGATGGCCTAGCTGTGTGCTGTGTTGTTGGCAGTTTATCGGCAGTGAACTACCTGGGCCAGAGGTGTGTAACAGAACTCACTATTATCTCTTCAAATGAGAACTGGCTTATATCTTAATCCTTCTTTGCCAGTTGTTTTAAAGACCACTGTTTATGAATATGCAATATATATTTATAATACCTTAATACCGTTTAGTTGATGTAGTGCTTATTTGCTTTGGTCCCCAAAAGGTGTGTATCAGCGGCAGCAGCAGGTTGCAAAGATGAGTGTGACCTCCTGGTTCCTGGTAAGCAGCGGGGGCACTCGCCACCGACTCCCCAGGGAAATGATCTTTGTCGGCAGGGACGACTGTGAGCTCATGCTGCAGGTGAGAACACTTTACACACCCATTTTTCACTAGCTTTAACTAACTAGACCTGGCAGAGTATTGTTGTTGCATTTGTCTCTGTATCCATTTTAGTAAAGAATTTTTGTCTGATTACAGCTCAAGTTACTAAGCTTTGAAATAAAGTGGTAGGCAGTAAACACAAAGAGCTGACACTCAAGGGATTCTTCATGATCATTTAAATGACCTGCTGAACTCATAGCGGTCACTTTAATAAGCAACTGTTCTGACCGTCTGACTGAGTAAACTACAGATAGTCCTCAGTGCTCACACTGTCGCTCACTCAGTAGCAGAACATGTTCAAATGTCTTCATGTCGATGTCTGCGTGTGTCAGGGTGTGTGCTGAGGTTGTGTCCGGGCAGCTGTGCATACATCCAGGGAAACCATGTGTACGCTCATGTGTACCTCTGTGGTCACTGTGCTATTAATAGAAAGTGGGGCAGATACCTCCTGAGTTAGATCTTATCTGGCTGCGTCTGCTGTAGTGGGTAGAGCAGGCAAAAGCATGGCTGAGGTCTCTGTTATGATATTATAGATGTGTTTTTATTGGTACCAGTGTATCTCTGAGTGTCTATCTGACACTAAGGCATTCAGAGCTCTCATTGGTAATTATTCATTTTACTCTGTTGGTGGACACTAGCCTTACTCTCAGATTTTTCACTCCATGTTATGTCACTCTTGCACATATGATCTTTCTGTAGGTTATTGCTCTCTGTAGAATATTTTGAAAGTGTTAGGCTAAATGTATTATAAAGATTCTCTTTTGTGGTCTTCTTCTTGTGGTAAATTTGTTTTGTCTCCACAGTGAAGAATGAACCTGCAGTCTTAATTTAAAAAATACAACTTTATTTATGATGACATTTATGTGTTATTTACATGTTAAATGAAATGCATTTATATAGCTCTCTCAAATATTTAGACCACTCAAATCGCTTTACAGCACAAGTCAGCATTCACCCAGTTACACACTAATGGCAGAGGCGTCAATACAAAGTGCATCCTACTCATTAGAAACAGACACAATGGAACCAATTATGGGTTCAGTATCTTGCCCAAGGCCATTTCAGCATGTGGACTGGAAGAGCTGGGGATCAAAACACTGACCTTTAACTGGATAACTGGACGACCCTCTTTACCTCCTGAGCCTGTCTCTAATACTATGGACACTGCGTCTAAAGTTGACCAGGTTGCCCTTTCAGTCTGCTGATTACTGAATATTTATTAGTTCCTCAGCTGATCTAATTCCTCTCGCAGTGTTGTTGTTGAAGTATCGAGGCATGTTGAGTTGCAAAAGGATGTTTTTTTATTTCATACTCATTATGTGCTGCGTCTCTGTCTGCATTCCTACACTTGTGAAGTCATTGGAATGATAAAGATCAGGAAAATCTTTCCAAACGAGGGTATTACTAGGCTTTTTGTGTGTGTGTTTTGTGTAACTGCTTCTGCTATCCTCCATGTGACTGCTGTAACCAGCCAAGGCCTCGTCACATGGCTGAATGTTAAGGGCTGCTTTGTCATGCACCAAATAAATCACAAATACACACTCACAATCACATACATATTGATGGTTTTTACAGTCCTGTTTCCAAGTAATGGCCTCATGATTAGAAAAAAATGTAGCTCTAGTTATTTCTTGAAAAGGGGAAGGAGTGTTATAAATACAGGAACAGAGTCTCCATGATGTCAGCTTGAGTCAGGTTTTGTTCCTCTGGGAAATAAACCAGGTATAGAAACTTCAGTGAGGATAACTAAGCTTTTTGTGTCTAATCTGCAGTGTGTGTGCTTGTGTGAATTTTCTGTGTAAATTCCTAGAAGCACATTCAGAGTAAGTCAACTGTATGTGCACATTTTGGACTCTTTGTTTTTACTTCAGATGTAATTGCCCTGACAACATTCACTTCCAGTAATGTTGAGTTGCTCCTCATATGAATTTAAGTCATCTCTCCGTATATTCTGTTGATCAGCAGTAAATCTCAACTAAACAGCAGGAGCTCTTTCCTGCGGTATGAGGCTCCTCACTTGCTTTCTATCCTGTTTGATCTAGCCTGATCTCACTAAGGTAATCTGTTCAACGGTTGTCTTCAGCATGAGTGCACAGTCCAGGTGTCTTTTTGTTTAAACAAGGCAGGTAATGAGATTTAAAGGAAAGAATTATATGTGACTCGAGTGTGAGTTTCAGCTCCCAGAATCAGCAGTGGCTGACTTCAGCATAGCAAACGTGTTCTCGTTGTGCATAATATTTCCTTTTTTTTGGTTTTAATCATTTTTATTTCCTGGAATCAACTGTGTGACCATGCAGTGCAATTCATCAGCCCGTGAAGGCCTACTTGTGGTGCCATAACATTGATGGTCACGAGGCTGAACCTGGACAAGTATGTTAGTTTGGCTTGCAGTGCCAAACTATGCTTATCAGTGCCACTGCAACATACTGCACCAAATATACACTCTCTTCTGTGTCCACCAAATCTTCAACAATATGTAATCTAAATGCACATAGCTTTGTCCAGCACTTAGATCAATAAAAAAGAGCCTTCAGTCAAAGTGCACAACCCTTAGAACTGTTCCTTTATTTATTCGATGTGCCAGTGTTGATTCCTTTTTTTAAGGTGTTCTGACAGATACTTCAAGGCCTCAAACAGTTTTCTAATCAAGTATCAATGCATACGTTGAGGTTATGTTTTAAAATTCTGTGACATTGATGCATGAGAGCAATATCTACAAATCCCTCAGTATATTTCTACCTGAAGCTTACAGCATCTTTTCTCCACCATACATCCTCAAAAGAGCTGATAGGCTTATATCTGGACTCTGTGGAAAATCAATACTTTCACCTCTAGTCCGTCATTGTTCCAGTGTGCACCTTCTGTGTGTTTGTGTTTGTGTGTGTGTACAGCTGTGCATGAATGTGAAGGTTTAACTGTGTTATGTGTGGCGTCAAAGACATTGAAATTCCTGCTGACATGCCTCAAGTTGACATTACAGTAGTTATCTTACATAGCATTACTGAGGTTCACCGTCTCTATCAGAGATGAATTCTTAGCATTGGATGCTCATACCTCCACAAACATTTAACATAGCACAGCCTTCTCCAGTCATACACAAGCCCTGTAATGGTTTGCAGAAGATGCTTTACACAGACGAAGAATGAAACGAATGTGTCCTTCTGGCTGTTAAGAAATGTGGACCAACAACGTTTGATCATAATGACAAGATTTTGATAATCACATGAGGTGTTTAAAACTCTAACCACTGGGTTAATGCTCCATGTGTCTGTTTTTCTTTGAAGTCCCGCAGCGTGGATAAGCAGCATGCAGTCATCAACTATGAGGCTGGGACAGACGAACACAAGGTCAAGGACCTGGGCAGCCTGAATGGGGTGAGTACACAGAATTTTGCAGAATGGAAAGAGGTTAGGACAAAGATAAAAGGGAAAGAGAGAAAGGAGACAGGACAAAAAAAGGATGAAGGAGAGAAGGGGGGGTGTTGCATGATAAATTAGGAGTGGGGAAAGATAAGAGAATGAGTTTGACCAGCTGAAGGAGGAATAAAGAGGTTTAGAGGGAGATGGATTCAGACTGCAAAGGCAGAGAAATGAAGAGATACAGGGCACAAAAATCAAAGACAATCAAAGTAAAAAACTCAGATGAGGTCCTGAAGGTTAGAGGGTTAACAGATTTTTTTGTCAGTCGATAGGACCTTCAGTTTTTCTGCTGCTGTTCAATCTCTTTGTCATTGAAGATCTGTATCAAGGCTGAGACCAATTGGAATCTCAACCTATTTATGCAAATTACGACTTAAGGGCAAAATCTGTGATCCAAATGCAAACAAAGGGCCACTAAAACTCAAAACGCAACCGAGGAAGTCCCCTAATATCACATGATTCGGGAAATCTCATTATCATTCCAGTAATGGAATTTCAGCTGATGATCACAAGCCACTATTGCAAACACTGATGTGTTTTAATAGGGTTGTTAAAAAATATGGGGTCTTTATTGGTCTTCTTTTCTACTTAAAAAAAGTGTGTGGAGAAACTGGCTGTATTGAGCCTGTTGGCTGTAATGAGGTTGTTTGAAAAAGATCCATGACTGAAGACAAAGAATAAATAAATAAATCCAAACATTTGTCTGTAACTTAAAAAAAAGCTGTAAAAGGTGATTATGGCCATGACTCTGAAAAACACAATTCCCAGTTTAGATACAGTTCCCTTCTCTCTGTGATTTTGTAGCTCAGTAAAAAGCTTTTACAGTGTCCACATGCTGTTAGTCATGTGTGGTGATTAGCGCTCAGTCACAACCCACCAGTTTGGACACACATGCACAGTGTCCCTGACATCCTTTCCAGCTCGCAGACAGGAAGCAAGAGTCAGAGCCACTTCCTGCTGTGTCATTAACCATCCTGCTCCTAAGGCTGGATTCAGAGGAAGTTTACTCCTGCTGAGTCAGAGCAAAAACAGAGATTTGTAAAATCTGTCTGTGGTCAGTGTCACCATTTACTGTCTGACTGGAGGTGTTTTGCTGCTGTTTTGTGAAGCTGTCACGGATTTATTTCACTCGAAAGGAAACAGGAATGTTTTAAAACAACAGCAGTACAAATATGATAGAATTTCATTTTCAGTTCAGTGAAATGTGATCAGTCTCAGAGCTGCTTAGGAGAAGGAGGGTTGACAGAGAAAGAAAGAGAAAGAAGAAAAAACAGAGAAAGAGAAAGTCATGCATTGTTTTAGCAAAAGAAGACAAACATTATCCTCCTCTGGCTCAGTTATTTTCTTTCTCTTGTAGAGTTGAATTGAACAGAAATTTAGTTAAAAATGTCTCAATACAAAAAATCTGACTTAAGCCTGTACTGAATCATTATTAATTAACTGAAAATGTAGTTGTTATACGAACTTATAATTAATGTTTAATTAGTTGCAACATTTTTTTCCTATTTGGAAACACAGACACTTATTTTGCATTCAGTTACACTGTGTCTATTAATAAGATGCCTTTTTGGGGTTTTGTTGTCTTTCACTTTCTAATGTCTTTTACTTGAAAGCTCTGAGGAAAAAAGATTTTGCCTGTTAGCATTCACACATTAATTGAATTTGTGTTTATATGTTAATGTAAGTGTCTATTGTTACATTTGTTTGTTGTTTGTCTTGCCTTATATTTCCTCTGTAGACGTTTGTAAATGACGTCCGCATCCAGGAGCAGATGTACATCACTCTGAAGCTGGAGGACAAGCTGAGGTTTGGATATGATATCCTTCACTTCTCTGGTCTATCACTTCGCCAGTGGGTTCGTTTCAAAAACATGTTGAGCAACCAGGCATTGCTCAAGCTCTAATATTAATATTCCAAGCTAGCCTCATTTTTTTCACTTTATTTTTAAATTTTTTTGTGTGCATATGTAAGTGTGTGTGTGTGTGCATGAATCTCGACTGTGGCCGTTATTTCCTTAACCTGTCTGTCTCACATACCAACCTGTTCACTGTGGTAAGAGGAGAGCTCACTGTGCCTGAGGAGGCTCTGAAGGTAGGAACACACACACACACACACACACACACACACACCATGTGCCCTAACATGCATTGTCAAGTATCAGTGTTGGCCATCACACACAGTTGAAATAGACTACTTAAATCTCTACTGTATCTTTCATCTCCTCGTCTCGTCTTCAGCATGAAAAGTTCACCAGTGGCCTCCAGCTCAGCAAGAAGCCGTCCAACGGTGAAACCACTACCGCCACAACCACAAGCAAGTCTCCAGCTAAGACCCCAACAAAGGCGCTGAAGTCTCCTAGTGGCAGCACCCCGAGGCAAGGGGAGGGTCGAGAAAGAGACGGGCTCACTTCCTCCAAAGAGCCACATACAAAACCTGCGGATACTCACAAAGCAGAGGAGAGGGTGGGAGGTGAGAGACAGAGCATAAAGGAAACTGTGACAGTATAAGAAATGTGAAGCCGTCTCAAAAATTGTATGAGTTTTTATTTTGTTGGGTGTAAGTTTTGAATTGTTAGAACCTAATATTTAGTGTGAATTATGGTAATTTGCTGCATTGATTTAATCTTAAAAATTATCAACTGCAATAACAAGGCTGCTTGTTTCTCAGTTTACTTAAAAATGTACAAACAATATCTTAATTTTAAATGTCACAACTGTATTAATCCAAAAATAGGACAAAGGCCAGAAATGATTACAGAATTAGGATCAGATTACACCACACACACTGCAATAATATAAGGAGCAATTCATGAATTTTGGATGTATTGTGATCTTTGAAACATGTTTTTTTTCCTGCTTTGCTTTCATTAAGTAAGTGGAGACGTTTCATTGTCCAAATTTGTGAAACACAAAATTGTGCAAATTGCAACACATGATGTGTTTTTCAGCTGCATTAGCACTTCAAGTTGTATTTCTTCACTAAGAAAACACATTTTCAGTGAAATTGAGTTTGGTGGGTTTTGTCTTAGGCCAGTAGGGGGTGGACATGGTCCCCGGGGAAAGGGCTTAGACCACTGCCACAACATGCAGTTAGTCTGTTTCAACATAAAGACGATTTAGACAGTCTGAGGGTGTCCCTAATAATCACTATCACTGACCAGGCTGGAGTGCTAGCAGGGGTCCTGGTTAAGCTCCCGATGTTGAAACAAGGCCACATGGGGCTTGTGTTATTGCACAGATTAAGCAGTAACAGGGTCAGATTGCATATATGGTGCAAACCCATATGCCAGCACTACTTTTTTGAAAAAATGTAGTGTTATTCACTGTCACGAGATACATTTGCAAATGTGGACTAAAACCCCAATACACATATGGTGCTGCATGTCTTCCCATCTGCTGCTCATGTTCTTAATGAAACGCCACTCTGCGGTTCTGTGGATGTTACACTGCAGCAGTACTACTCTTAATATCAGGCCTCACCCTGATGTTACACTTCTTAGTGAGCGTATATTCAGTAGCTTTTATATAACAGACCCCTTTTTACTGCCTGCAGTTTGGAACAGAGCATCCGTAATTATCTAGATATACTGTGATTAAAGTTACAAAACTTTGGATAAGGGGTACTTAAAGTAAAAGAAGGTAAAGGAAGTGGATAAAACGCAAGAGGAGGCATCCTGTGGCACAGTGCTCAAAGCCGTGACATTGCTGGTTCAAATCCAGCAGGAGACCTTTGTTGCTTGCCATTCCTGTCTCTTTCAACTATGTTTCCTGTCACCTCTGGACTGTGCTGTCCAATTATAAAAAAAGATGTTACCGCAGGATGCTCGTCCCGTGTCAGCTTCTTTCTAATGGGAACAGAGCGGCAAATGGAAAGTCCCTCTTTCATTTCAACTGCTAGTGTCTGAGAGAGAGAGCATGACTGAGAGTGCGCACGTGTGTGTGTGTGTGTGTGTGTGTGTGCGTGTGTGTGTGTATCCACCCTGGTAAAGTTCTGAAAATAGGTCAGTGGTGCAAGACACAACCAGAGAGGTATTAACACACAAACACACACATACACAAAGAGCAGCTGGGCTCACTTTGTGTTATCATGATACACAACGTTGATGTTGACAGTGCGGTACAGTGTAAATGAATGTAAAACATGGCAGCCCCAAGTTAAAACTACATTAAAATTTGTGCTTTTTTGTGAACCTTTGGTAAAATCTATGTCTATTTGTGCATCTGTCTCAGGGGATGTCACAGCACTGCCTCGTGGGACCCCCCTGTATGGCCAGCCGTCTTGGTGGGGGGATGGGGATGCAGACGATGAGAACTCCTTTAAACAAGAGAGCAGGTCATCCAACAAGAAACATGACAGCTCCATTTCAGGTAGGAAGTATTCTGATTTTCAACTTCAAACTACAAAACCATCACACGTTATCACCTCACACAGATTTTTAAGTAGTTCTGACTTGCAATAAAGCTTGTAAATTGTTTAACAGGAAAACAACAGCTTGCACTGCACATTAAGTAGAAAGTAAATTTTTGAAAACTACAACAATTATGCAGTTTCTGAATGAGTCTTAAAACAGATTTCCTTTCTGAGAATACACACTTCTACACAGAATAGGTTGAATCAAGTGTGGTTGGGTTTTATCACAGAACAGTCGGGAGTGGACATGGCTTGCTGGGAAAGGACTTTCACCACATAATTAACATGCAGTTATTCTGTTTTCACATAAAGGTGATATAGGTCTGAGGGTGCCTCTAACAATCGCTTTCACTGACCTGGCTTTGGTGTTGGCAGGGGTCCTTGTTAAGCTCCAGATGCTGAAACAAGGCCACATGAGGCTTGTATTATTGCGCAGATTAAGCAGTAATTGAAATGTAATGCTAAGTTGAATCATGCAGTGCATATTGTGTCATCTTAGTAGTGAAATTGTAGTTTTGACTATAACACCCTCTTACACAGTTTACTGGAGTGCTAATGGCCAGTCAGACTGTGTATTTGTATGTGCAACAATGCGAATCCAAGTGAACACAAAGGCTTTTTTCAGAGCTTGCATGCATGTCTGTTTGGCAACAATATGTGTGTGTAATGACCGTTGGACTGGGGGGGATGCAGTTAACTGTTGGTGGATAGTCAGCGTAACAGGATTAGAGGCTACAGCAACAGTCCAGCAGCTCAGCGATGCAAAATCAGTCCGTGCCAGGCTGGTTTAGTTTGGTCCAGTTGAGTCAGAAGGAGAGGGGGGAGGTTAATCATACGCAAACATTGGAGCAGACTGAAGCGTCCTTAAATCTCTCGCCACATCTGGAGGGATAGTCTGGCGGCATCTTCACCAGTCTGAGAAGGGAATACTTTGTTCCACAATTGGTTATTTGAATTATTTCAGTGTTATACAATGCAGATTTCGCTGGGGATTTTGGCGACGAGTTTTTCTGTTACAGTGAGATTAGAAAAGACTGTCACTTTGGAGTAAATCCTGCACGCCTGGCAGGGTGATTTTTAAACCCTTGAAGCTTTTCAAAAAAAAAAATCGGGCAAATGGGATTGACTACTTCAGTCATGGAAGTGGGTGAGTGGAAGGTATTTTGGCCTCTTGGAGCACTGACCTTTTGACTGAGTGCTAAACTGATGTTGTGATGTTAGATTTGTTTTGTGAAGCGGCGTGCTCCAGGGTGTGTTGCACAGTATCTTAATGTAGGTTACATGGCCTTTAAAAACAGATGATCTTATCAGTGTATATACTGTTAGCAATACCCTCTGTATCTGCTTCAACAAACTGTTAACATTGATACAGCAGCAAAGAAGAAGTGAAAGAGAAAATTAGAAGCTTAGAAGAGGAAGCGATTTTGTTGAGTGTTTTTTTGTAAGTCTGTTATGTTAGTGTGTGTCCTTTTCTCCTTCCCAGTGAATAGGCTGTGTTGTCAGAGCCCCCTACCCCCTTCCTTGTGTATTGTCACTCACGCCGATTGGGTTACGCCATCGCAACAGCTCCCCCAATCCTCCCAACAAGCTCACACATACACACAGCATTCAAACAGACTACTCTCTCACTCTATGCTGCAGTGATCATTAGCTAACAACCCTTTGATTCTCCGGTAAGCAATGCTCTCAATTTCTTAACTTTGACATATGGAGCTGGTGAAGGGCTTTAAATTTAATACAAACTTTAATGCTTGAACTTCCTTAATTACTTGTTGCTTTGGTGTGAACTGTGAGGTAAGTTCACTCTCTTTAGCTTTTAGATACATTGGAATTTCAAATGAGAAGTGAGAAGCATAAATGTTATATAAATGGGTTGTTGTTTCAAGTTTTGCAAGAGTTATTTAAAGTCAGTCACACTTGCCTCATAGCAGATGCTTTCTATAAGTGTGATGAACATTCATATGTTCCAGGGCATCATAAATTTTTAATGGTGGGTCTGTTACAAGTTTTAATCTTCATGTGGAGCAACTTTAATGAACAACACTGAGGCGTATTCTTTAAACATGCATATTTATCATAAGCCAAAACGGAACAAATCCTGCAGCACAGCTGGCATTAGATTAATCTGTATTGTTTAAACATGAATGGTATTAAACTCAATATGAAACCCCTAACTTCTCAGAAATTGTTCAGTGCTTCCCAGACTATTCTTGTGACATAAACTGACATCATTCATATGTATTCACACTTATTACGTATGTGAGATACAGGAAGTTTAGTCAGTTTATCATGAGTTCAACTGTTCGATAGTGTGGGACTGTGTGTAACGCTATGAGATTAAAGGTTGGATCGTTTGCCAGGTTGTTCGTGTGGTATTACCTTCTCAGTTATGTTCATTCAACATGTTTGACCTGAAAGTCCCAATATTTGCACTCTATTTAAATCCATGTTGTAAATCTTCTCAAACTTGCAAAGCAGCTTATGCTGGCAACCACAGATTTTGTTTCAAAGAGGAGTCCAAAGAGATTTTTTTTCTTTAATGCTCCAGCTTAGTTTGTTAGAGGTGTAAAAAGCCTTTTTATTCAGATATCTCTTTCTGGGAAGATCCTCCTTGTTTCATGCATTCTGTGACAACACAACTATGTTTGTAAAATAGTGCATTCATGAGAAAATTCACTCACACAATAAATTCTTTATTTTACAAGTCATTTTTTCTAACAATTATATTCTGCACACTCAGTTTCTGTATCTTGTTCCTTATTGTTGATTGCCATATGTTCCTACATTTGCTCTCCAAAACGAAGCAGATGGCCCCTCAAATTTATGAAAGTATCATTTATCAATTTCAGCTCCCACAGAGACTCTGTTTGTTAATATGAACAAATGAGAAAATAAGTGCCCCATATTGTAAGTGCCCCAAAGCAGGTTTTAAAGAGCTGCACCAGCATTTCCTGTCCTGTGTGACATGCATGAGTTGTGTGTGTTTTTGTGACAAGACAGAACACACTGGTGCATGTTTAGTGTTTGTCGTTTATGGGTCTGAATCCTCCCAATGAAGGAGACAGTAATTCTGATAAATGGTGAAGTTACTGATGAGAGGAACATGATTGAGTTTGTCCAGTTAGGCCTGGCTTGACCGTTCACTTTTGATTTTGATAACGAACTTCCTTGTTCATCTCTCACTGTGGCGTTGTCGGTTTTGGGTGTTATTTTGTAAAGCTAACACATGCTCAATATTTAGATAAAAGCTATGACAAATGAGTGTATTCGCTGTATAGGAGTG
>JAUZTA010000004.1:18025394-18036564 GCA_034780835.1 Ctenochaetus striatus
GCATCTTTATGGATGCACTACAGCTGATGTCTGTTGCTGTGCAACTTTTGTTTACGTATGTTTTGATATGGATTTAACAGTGTTAGCTAGTGTAACATTCTGAATTATCAGTTAATGAATGCTGCAGTGCAAAAATGTCAGCAAATGTAAATACATTTATTGTATCATTTAAGCTAAACACGTGTGAGCTAACAGATGTGTTTGAACTGGATTGTAAATGTTAGAAATATTTAAAGATTATAATGTGAAATACTGTCAGTAGTTGTTGAAAAATAAACATAGTAGTAACTCTGCTGTTCTCTGTTTTTGTCCCAATAGGTAGCAAACATGAGGATGGAACCCAGAGTGACTCAGAGAATGGACTGGGTCTGCGTTTCGCCAACCGTCGACACGCCCTCGAGGAACGCCTGAAAGCAGCCCACGGCCACACAGGAGGAGGCGTGGGTGGAGCAGGAGGGGGGAACATAACCGTGAGTGGGACCAGAGCGGCTGGCCCCCGCACTGCCTTCATGATCGAGTTCTACGACGAGGAAAACCCTCGCAAACGACGGTCATATTCGTTTTCCCAGACTGCACCTCTGCAGGTGGGAGGAGCTGGTGGAGAGGGATTGTGTCCCCAGCCCCCCTCTCACCCCAAGGTGTTCAGCATTTCCACCTCTGCTACTACAGCCTCAGACTCAGGTAATAAAAATGTGATTTCGTCGTATTTTATATATCGTATATGATACTCTTAATAATTTCACATTTATTTTTTGCTCTGTTCTCTCCTCCAGGTAAGGTTCCCGCTCCGATACCGGCCACAGTGACTGTCGGTGCTCCTACGGCTGCCCGTGTCCTTCTCAAGCAGAGGTCAGAGGACCCGAGTATTGGTCGCAGCTCAGCGAGCACTGGGCTGGCGACAGGTAGCCCGACCAGTCCCAGCGAGGACGCTTCAGCAGTGGGCAGAGAAGCAGGAACTGCTGGAGGGGAAGCAGAGGATGAGCACAGTGATAAGGGAACTTACACTATCGAACTGGAGAACAGAAACCCAGAGGAAGAGGAGGCCAGGCGTATGATTGACAAGGTATGAGCGCTCAAACCTGCCGTTGTTTTGCTCAGTTTGTTTTGACTGTCATCATTCTAGCACAAGGATATGCATTTGGATAATTATTAAAAAAAAGATTTGGAATTTTAATATAGTCGAATGCATTTTACTTTAAATATTTTGTTATCAAAAGCAAGATTTTTAGCATGAATGTATTCTATAAAAATGCTTGAATTTGCTTAAAAAAAAGCTATTTGCTGACCTGCTGTAGTCAGACCTGCATAGTACCGAAACAAAATCCAGTTCCCTTTGAGGCTTTCAGAGATGTGAACAGCCACACACACTCTATTGTGCTACACAATACAGTGATCCTGTATTATACGATGTCCTTGTGGCTGCCCCACAGCTGTTTACTATGCTATGCTACTGTACCTGTGCCTTTACTTGTACCTGTCTTTAAATGAAAAGTTAACAAATGTTACATTAATGTAAGTGCACATTGGGATTTTTATTCTGTATGAAACTGTATGAAAGCTGTCATGTTTGTCTGACTTGTTTTGTTATTTAAGGAATTAACCCTAAAAGCACCTACAGTCTGTTACAAACTGAGGGAGATTTTGTTTTCAATTCATGTTCTGCAAAAATGTAGCAACATGGTGCAACTCTATTTGAATCTCGTGCCCAGAAAAGATCTATGGAGATTAAAAAAATAGGTTAGTTAGAATGGTTTTTGAGTTTAGGTCGAGGTTATTTAGAGAACTATTCTTGCTTTTTTGCCTGTAGGCTCTCAAGTTCAGTTCACTCTGAACCAGGAAAACAAAAACAATCTCTTCGATGCATTTTTTCTCTCATTTGTGACTGTAAAAGCAGCAAGCACAATGACGAAGGGTATTAAAATCACTCTGCAGTAAGTCAAATTTGACCACACACAAACAGCCTGGGACAAGGTTAATTGTCTCTTAATTACCTGCTTCGTTAGCACTTTTAGGGCTGGCAAGTCTTTTGAGACTAGTTTGTGCTGTTGCCAGTGAAACAAAGCTATAATTTCTCAGTTGCCTGGCTTGAGCACCACTCAATCCTCTCTGTCCCATTGGTAAACCTAATGCTCCTGTAATAGCCCCCGGAGACTTACTCCATCAAGTACTGCCCTGTTTTATGAAACAGGCTGCTGCCTCTGTCCTGTGGCTCAGCACTCTCTCATGGTTTCTCATGGAAACATGTCTGAAAAAGGGCAAATCAGCACACTTGGAGAGAGAAAGTTTATTGTTTCAGGGTGAGATTTGGCTCACTGAGGCTGAAAATAGCTGAATAGCTAACATCTTTTTGCCTACAATACAAATAAAGCATATTATAAAGACTTACCTTAAATGAGTACAGTAAAAACAAATAATATTGAATCATTCTAGACACAAGTTCACCAGACTTTTTTAATTGCCATCTTCCAGGTTCGGAAGTTGCTAATGGCAGCATATCCGCTCATTTTTAGGAAGCTAAGTGTTTGCTAATTAAGACTTAAAAGCAACCACACATAATTTAAACTTAGTAAATGACATCTGAAAGAGGCACATGTCCCTTTAAGTGTTGTGTACAGGTGTTATTTTTGGAGCCGCAGTGATATAATTAGTGGGGTGTATTTCTTGTCTGTGTTAGTCTGAGTGCATTACATTCAAAACTGGAAGTGTTGTTATGCTAATTCCTGTAATTATCTGACACACTAATTGGCACACTGCTCACAGTCTGTCCGCTCTCATTTTCTCCCCCTTTTGTAAATAGAGAGTGTGGGTCTGTGTGTGTCTGTGTGTGTCTGTGTGTGTTCATTGCCATGGTGCTTAACTATCAAGTGCAGATCTGTGCTAAATTTCAACGGCATCTTCTCCTGTCTGCTCAGCTCCCTTTTGTTCTTGAAGAGAACTGAGAGAACTGTGGAATAATACTGTTAATGTTTGTATGTTCATAATGAGGATAATCAGTTTTTCATTACACTGGGTGTTACAGTGCTTACATCTTTAGGAGGCGTACAGAATAAAGGCTAATTTGTATGCATTAAGCCTCAGCAGAATGTCCATCTTTTGCTACATTGTCAGCTTTTGTTCTCTTCTTGTTTTTTTAAATATATGTAGGTGTTTGGTGTGCAGCAGAACCAGGACTCCTCTATTCTGTCAGACCTGAAAGAAGGAAAAGGAAAAGAGACTGCAGAGACAGGGAAAGAGGTAGAAATCTGTGCTTTAACAGCTCCCATGTTTTTCTGTTGTTTTGTTTTTCAGTTCTTGTTTCTAATCTCTGTTTTAGAGTTTACATTTTGTTCCCCCTTGTGATTTCTCTCTTTCTCTGTTTTTCTTCTTCTGTCTCTCCTCTTATATTCACTTATAAACAAGTGTCCATCACTGCAATATTGATGTCATGTCAAGTCAAGTCAAATATATTTATATAGCACATTTAATACGACAGTGACTCACTCCTTTATACAATTTAATAAGATTCTAAGAAATAATCTCTGATTTCCTGTATTTTCTTCGTCCCTCAGTCCAGTGTATTCAAACAGAGTTTGTAAGATGTAGATAAAGAGTCATGGCTGAGTTTCATCATGTGAGTCACAGTCACTCCCATGGCTTGACCGCTCAACTCCCCAAGCTTGTTCATGGGAGTAGGCTCATCCTCTCAGAGACTGACCTAGATCATTCTAAGATGAGGAGAGAAACGCTCGGCCCTCGAGGCCATGTCATAACAGGGAGGGGGCAGTTTGTACAAATGCTGACAGACTTTGTATCTGTGTCTTTTATACCAGTTAGGTAGATGTCTTTTGAAATGAAAAAACTGAGGAGCAGCTGTTAGGCTTTACTTAAAACTTTCATAATCGATGACAGTGGTGTTGGTGTGTCAGATTTGACTTACAAGAAACCTCAAATTAGACATTTTGAATACAAGAAAAACACAAATACATTAATTTATCTTAATACTGCCACCCTTCATCCCAGAGACTAAACCATTTTTATTATCATGTATCACATTTCAGATGGACACATGCCGATCTACCTCGTGATCTTTATATTTTGTGCCAACAGTAATTGACTTAATTGACTATTTGTTTCCAGTTTTCTCACTCTGTTCATCTCTCTTGACACCCCCTCCCCCTCTTGTGCTGCCTCAGGCTCTTCATGGTGACTCGAGCTGGGTCTCTCAGTGGGCCAGTCTAGCTGCCAATCATACCAGAACAGACCCAGAAGGCTCAGGAGCAGAAACAGCCACCTTTCAGCACAAAGAGAGAGGTACATAGTCACTTAATCTCACAGAATGAATAGGTGTAAACTTGTACAGTGTAAAGTAGCACTTGAATGTACTTTGAGTTACTGTTAACGAAAAAATCTAAGCAAGTTTGTCCTTCTCTCTCTCAAAAGCTGATGCCTTTGAGTCCAGTGCGACCCTCAGCAGAGGTGAATCCTCCTCCAGTCTGACTGATCGTAAGCGCAGGACCCTCCCCCAGCTCCCTGTAGATGACTCCCGGGCGAAATCCAGCACCAAAGCTTTGGGACTGAGGTCTGAGATTGGGGAGAAACAGGACACCGAACCCCAGGAAAAGGAGAACAAGGGAGACGGGGAGTCCCCAACTCCCATGGAGGACGCTGAGATGACCAGTAAGCGGAAACAAGGCTCCACATCTTCTCCATCCAAGGCTCCTCTCCGGACCTCCAGCAGCACTGAGCGGAGGAAGAGGTCAGAGGAGCGGAAAGGAGGAGGAGCACAAGAAGGGGGTGAGAAGTCGGGGAAGCCTTTAGTGCGCCAGGGCAGCTTCACAATTGAGAAGCCAAGTGCTAATGTCCCTGCAGAGCTCATCCCACGCATCAACAGAGGCAGCAGTGGGCGTGAACGCAGTGATTCTGTGGGCAGCATGGACACTGCGACGCTCCTGAAGGACACCGAAGCTGTCATGGCCTTCCTGGAGGCCAAACTAAGAGATGAAAACAAACTGGACCAGAAGAGCAGTAAAACCGGTATCACCATTCAGGGTTCAGGTTCTGGCTACCCCCCTCGGACTGGCTCCATCTCCCCTGAGTCAGATGTGGACACGGCCAGCACAGCTAGTCATGTGGCTGGAGAGGCAGAGAGGAAGGCATCAGGTGGCGGCGAACAGAAACGACGATCCCTCAGCAGCATGCACCGGGAGAAGAGCAACATGAGCACAGCTTCGAAGACCAGCGCCACCAACACAAGTGCCCGTGAACGCTTGGAGAGGAAGTCCAAAACAAGAACAGCAGAGACGGTGAGCCGGACTGACGCACGGCGCTCTGTTCAACCGTCCTCCGCCTCCTCCAGAGCACGCCAGCCTTCTCTTGATCTCACAGATGATGATCAGACTTCTTCCTTCCCCATCTCTGACATCCTCTCATCCGACCAGGAGACCTACTCTGGACCTTCAGGGCACTCCAAACTCGACAGCAGGTCAGGTAAAAACTCCAACGGTGGATCCTCCAAAACCAGCCGCACGCTCCAGGCAGCCACAACCTCCTCCCTGAACAAGCAGGCTGCCCTGCCTCAGCCGCGACCCACAAGAGCCTCCCTCCTCCGCAGGGCGCGCCTTGGGGATACGTCTGACACGGATCTAGCTGATGCAGACAGAGTGTCTGTCGCTTCCGAGGTCTCCACCACAAGCTCCACCTCCAAGCCGCCGTCCGGTCGGAAGGGACTGTCGAGGCTGGACTTGCTGGCTCAGCCTCGTAGGAACCGTCTGGGCTCCATCTCGGCCCGCAGTGACTCAGAGTGCACGGTGACACGGAGCTCCACCTCTTCACCCCGCCTGTCAGCTGAAACCGCTCTGCGTCTGGGGTTGCGCTCCTCCACACCAACAGAGAACAGGCTGACACCCAGGATGAGGGCCAACAGTGTGTCCAAACTGAATGAGACCAAGTCTAAGACCACTACAGCAGGATACTGCTCCCCCACAGGTGAGCCTAGTTTCTGTTCGTTCTCATTTTCTAACAGATTGTAGGAACATTGAGAAAAAGGATATTAAAATTGTCCATCATCGTTTCTTTTTTTATTATTCCTGTTCTGTTGCGAAAAACAATAATGAGACATAAGTGTAAAGTTCAAAAGCGTGTGTCATTGCATACATCATTATGTGTCAGTGTGTAAACATCTGTCTGTAAACATTTCCACTGTGTTGTGACAAACTTGTGCGTTGGCTGTCATCGTCCAGAGAGCTCTCAGCCCGAACCTGAGGGCGGTGATGCCGAGGAAGAGCTGATGGGTACTGTACCACAACTGTAGTGCCTTGAGTAGACAGTGTCTGTGTGTGTGTGTGTGTGTTGAAGATCTGGGTCACAGCAATAAAAGCTGCCCCCAAGTTCAATTCTATTTATTAATTTAAAGTTCTTCTTAAAGGATCATGCACACTTGGATCTTGATTACATTTTACAGATCTGATTTTCCTAATGAACTTCTAAATCTGTTTTAAATACTGGAACAGATTTAACTTAAAAAGTGTAGTTTGTAGTGTTGGCACGTCACATTAAGAAACTCCAGTGAGTAAAGAGGAAGTAAGATGACCCAGCTCTAGCATATGTTGCCATGTTAACTCTGTGTCTCCTCCCTGACATCCATCATGTTATGCTGTGATGAAGACCTGAATGCTCTATTCACACTCTGACTTTATGTTAAAAGCATTTTACTACATCAGAGCTCAAACTTCAAAAACCCACAAGCAAATGCTTTTGTAACAGTGCTCCACCTTGTGGAGATTCTCATTCATGACACTTCCACTTTGTCACATTTTTCCCTGGAGAGCCTGATAGAGCATGGTGTCGTCTCATCATGGTGCAGCTACATTAATGCAGCTGTTGTGTGAGCGTCGTGAAGCAGCTTAACATATCCATGGCTCTTACAAGGTTTTTATGAACCTCGTTGGATGCTTTGTTGGCTGCATGGGGCTGGGTGCTTTTAAAAACTTAAGTAGAATTTATTTTTGTGGCTGTTTATTAATTTGGAGTTTTGTTATTGCCAAAACATTGCTGTAGCTGTCTGATAACCTCAACTAAACAAAGATGTAAAAGGATCTAATGCTTTCCTCCACCAGTCTTTTTTGTTTTAACCCCCCGGTTTTTTGTTTTCACCCAGGAAAAATATAAAGCACATTGTTCAAGTACAAGCTAAAAAAAAAACTCTTACTACCCAAGAACACAGATCTATTACCTCTACTTGTACAACATTTAAATTCTGTCAGATCATAGAGGAGTTTTTGGGGGGCTGCCTCAGTAACAAAGCTTTCCATGTCCACATGCTCATTTTTAACCTCTGTAATAACAAACGTTGCATTGTGATAAAGTTGAGTTACATTTACTAAAATAATACTATACTAATGATCTTTCATTCACCTTCACAGTGTCCAGTAGTAGCAGGTGGAGACGTCTGCCACCTGAGTACGGCTCCACCTCAGAGGAAGAGTTCGGCTCCACCAGGAATTCTCCGAAGCATGGAGGGCGCTCCCATGTTCGACCTCATCACCTCGTCCCCCACCGCAGCTCGAGACTCAGCACCACCGCGAGCCCAGGCGCCGGCTTGGTGACCGGTCCGGGTGGAGTCAAACACCGCATGAAAGAGCAAGAGGAGTACATCAGGGACTGGACAGCACACAGCGAGGAGATAGCCAGGTACTGATCCGCGCTGAGCTGCATGAGATCTATCAGTTGATTTAAGAATTAAACCTCTTATAAATCTAAGTAATGTTTTAATGTGATATTATAATGCAATGTCTCCTTTGTACATCTATGTGAATGCGAGTTACTCTGTATGCACGTTGCATGTGTTCACGTTTATCCTAAAGAACTCCTCCATCTGTCTGATGGTAAACAGGTTATTCCCATGTGTGCGCAGGATCAGCCAGGACCTGGCTAAGGACTTGGCCATCTTGGCCCGCGAGATCCACGACGTGGCCGGCGAAATCGACTCGGTCAGCTCATCTGGCACTGCACCCAGCACCACCGTCAGCACCGCCGCCACCACCCCGGGATCAGCCATTGACACCCGGGAAGAGGTAGGCCCTGCACGTCCCACGCAGCCGGACATACAGGAGAGCATGAGAAAGGTGCCCGTTTCTCTTCTTCTATCATTACCTTTCCGCGTGCACTTCCATTGCACCTTTGCCATCCCTCCTGAGTTGCTTGGATAAAAATGGCCGCCCCTCTCTTGCTTTCTAGCTTTCATCTTCTGTGAGAGGTATTCATTTACTACACTCCCATCTGCTTCACTTTCACTCCTTATCTTTTAATTCTCATTTTGGCCATTAGAGGATTTAATTATTTAAATATTATCGCATTAAATTCTAACTTTTGTTGGCTGGACAATTAAAGCGAGAGCCGAGTTTTAATCCCTTCATTTCTCACAAATCTTTTCTTAACCCTGTTAAAGCTTAAATAACACTGGAGGGAAACTTCTTCAAAGTTTTTGAGTTTCCTATTATCTTCCCGTCTTTGCACAGTTGGTGGATCGAGTGTTCGATGAGAGTCTCAACTTCAGGAAGATCCCACCTGTGATTTCAACCAACAAGGCACCAGAGATCAACGGTAAGCCGGTGGAGCTCCGCCCCCGTGCTCCTGACAGCCTGGAGCCCCGAGCTCTGAGGAGACGCACCTGGAACAGAGAGGAGGTGAGAAACAACACAGAGAGACTTGTTTCATCATAAATTCACCAACATGGAGTCAGCCACCTTCAGATTATCATTTGTCAAACTTGATTTGTGTTTCTGTGTGTGCTCAGGCGGTGTTGGACAGCCTGCTGCTCAATTCAGTTTCTCAGCTGTCCACCAAGATCAGAAACTCTGTAGACAAAACAGCAGGAAAAATCAGGTGATTATAATGTTTATTTTAGCCTTCAGTGAGTTTTTATAGCAGTGTATTTAAAGTATAACCCCCAGCATGCCATTGTTTTCCTTGTGTATCCAGAACCACTTTGAATTAATGTGTCTTGTTATTTGTTTCCTTTCTACAGGATATTGTTTAAAGATAAGGACAGAAACTGGGATGAAATAGAGAATAAACTGAAAGCAGAGAGCGACATACCACTCTTAAAAACCTCCAACAAGGTACAAAAACATGTTTGTTTGAGCAACATGTAATGACAAGAAGAGCAGAATTATAATAATGGCTAATCATTTTGGGTTTTTTCTCCTCCTCTCTTCAGGAGATCTCCTCAATTCTGCTCGAACTGAAGAGAGTTGAGAAGCAGCTTCAAGGTAAAGACATATCTCTCTTATAGTCTCATTGGTACAAAATGTGAATATACCTGAGCTAGACACACAGCAAGTTACTAGTTACAATAATGAGTATTTTCAGTGCAGCATCATTTTATCTGTTTATTTGCATTTAATGACAAAGGAGGGCATGAATATCGAAGACTGAATGCAGCAAGAGTAGAGACAAAAGCTCAGATGGGACTGAGTTTAAACTAGCCAGTTAGTTTTGACTGCCCTCCCCTGTTGATAAAGAAAACTACATTGTGTGAAATTATAATTTGGTTTAAGTTTTGAGCATCTGGTGTAAATAAGTATTTATATATTACACTAATCTATTATAAAAGAAAATAAAAATTTCTTTTACAAGACGCATTCCACACATTTGTTGTCTCCCTGTTTCTTTCTCAGTGATCAATGTGATGGTGGACCCAGATGGGACTCTGGATGCCCTGGCCAGCCTCGGCCTGACCAGCCCCACCACTCCCACAAAGCCCCAAACCGCCAAAACAACTCCCCCCTCTGCCACCAGCCCCGGGTCTTTGCCCCCAGCCAAAGAATCACTGCCGGAGATCCTCCCTGGGCCTGGAGGACCAACAGCCAGGGTTCACACTTCCTCTGCCACCGCAGAGGAGACTGCACGGGACCCCAGCGTGGGTCTGGGGTTACCAGTAGTCGGAGGACTGCCCTTCAACCGCATGCGGCCAAGTGGAGAGGAGGCCATCGCACAGAAGTAAACAGAAAGGTTGCCCTGAAATCGATGTTATGTGAATAAACATGAGTGCAGGTGTTCACGACTAAGAAGCAGGTGTAGAAACATTTTAAGTTTTTCTCACAGAACAGTTGCCATTCTGCTTACTATGCTGTACCTGTGGAGGATTTGGGGCATAATATATAAACATAAATTAGCTAAAATGTTACCTGACCTGACCGGAAATGAAGTGCTTCAACTGACCTTTAGACTCCACAAGCTAAAAGCCAACCGATGCATCATGGATACACCCTCTGAACGGAAATTCACCCATGAATGATGTGGATAGAGTCGAATTATGAGCTTTTCAGTTTTAAAACTCTCCGTGCTTACTGGTCAGCCTGACTTCCTGATGAACTGAAGGCGACCTGGCTGCTCTCTCAGTGGACAGATCTCTGTGGTTGTACAGTCTCCACCCTCCTCCAATCTCCTCCTCTTGCCTTCTCCATGTGTCTGGACCCTACCTACACTAAGGACATGCCTTAAATCTCATCCCTGACAGTAGCGCCCCCTGTTCCCTCAGCTAACATCCAACCTTTAAGACTTTATTACAGTCAGACCAACAGAATGCATTGTAAAATAACACTTGCAAAATACTGTTTGTTCTATTTACACTACGATGATATACAGCACTGCAATGATTTATTAGCTCTTTTTCAGTAAACAGAAAAAAAAATATTTCAGCAGCCTTAAATAACAAACCCTGACACACCACACATACATACAGACAAGCTTTACGCCTGAAACAGTTCACAAACCAAGCAGGATTACAGACGTCTTAGACATTGCGTAACTAACCGTCCATGGATGCATTTTTCAAACTGTTTAAAAAGATTTGTAGTGCCTCTCCATCTCTTTGCTCATCTATTCCTCTTTTACTCATGATGTTTTGCTCTTGCCTTCCCCTCCCTTCCCTCCGAGTAGACGGAAAACTTTGTGCGCAGAGTTTTTCACTCTAGTAGCATGTACAGGACAGAGCTGAGAGATTTTCTCCTCCAAGTTGGTGTCTGTGTTGATCTTACTAATACTGAAAGGTAGTTTTAAAAAAAATGTGTCAGCCCTTAGGAAAATAATGATCGTTTCAACTCAAAATTATCACCAAAGTTGACAATTTTCAAACATTTTCAAACAGTTGAGCCGTCTAGAAATTCTTCTTTGTGCAAAAGCTTGAGAA
>JAUZTA010000004.1:18045403-18059640 GCA_034780835.1 Ctenochaetus striatus
AATTGTGAAAAATAGCTACTTTGACACTGAAAAGGGGAAAAGTTTACCAAGTATCGCCTCACACTACGGACAAAGACAAAATAAAAAATGCCTTTTTCTGGAGATTAAAGGTGGCTAACATTCATGTCATTGCACACCCAAGTCTGTAGATGTATCCTGAGGTAACTTTCTCTCCATCAATAGGACAGAGAACTGATCAGTCCCTTTCCTGTTCCTCTACTCATCATTGGCAGCAAATATGACATCTTTCAGGTAAAACACAACAGACATATATATATTATAACTTTTCAAAATCTTGCCACAACCCAAATATTTTTGTGTAATTTTTTTTTTCAATTTTTGTTAACATATGTGTAAAGTCACTGATGCACTGGCATCACTTGTCAATTTTTATCTTATTCCTCCTGTTGGATCCTGGTAAAATATGTGTAATCCATTTTTTTATGTGTGTTGCAGGAATTTGACTCAGACAAGAAGAAAGTGGTTAGTAAAACACTGCGTTTCGTTGCCCACTACTATGCAGCCTCTCTAATTGTGAGTGTTTTTTACTGTGCTACATATTTACTTTTAATATAGATTTTGAGTACAACATACTGCTGTTTGTGTTCTCTTTCTGTTCAATCTGTTCCTTTTTTTGACTGTTTCTGATCCACTGTTCATTTAACACATTTGTTTTCTGTTTCTTTGCCTAATCTTTTCATCAGTTCACAAGCATCAAGTCAGAGAGCCTCATGTCAAAAACCAAGAGCTTCTTCTCTCACCTGGCTTTCGGTCTGGACAGAGGGTGAGACGGATAACAAAGCAGCAAATAGCAGACAGGGACCCGAGTTCTTCCTAGTTTAGTTTAATCACTAATAATTGTTAGAACTCCAAATTGTATGTCACATTTATAATTTACTAAGAATATTAGAATTTCCATAATATCTCAAACATGTTGGACCTATTATTGCTTTTTTAAAAGCTTTTCAAAAGCCAAATTGGAATGAATCCGATGCTTTAAATGTGAAGAGAAAATGTCCTGGCTTTCACATCTCTTAAAGAATTTAAAAAAAACTTTACTATTGCTTCATTGCGTCTGTTTTGGTTGTTCTCTTTTTTGTTTTTCTGATGTTGTGATCAGGAAAACGATGTCCTGTGACTCCACCAAGCCTCTCATAATTCCTGCAGGCACTGACTCCTTCAGTCAAATAGGTGAGTACAGCACCACACTGTGGCCAAATTTAATAATGCATTTAAATGGACTTGCAAAATAAATGCATTCAAAATGTTAATACTGCGCTGTGTTGGAAGACATTCTCCCGATTTACAGTCACTACCTGCCTTGACAATAATAAACATGAACTGAATTGTTTAATACCATGTTCAAAATATACTTCTTTCTTTACTATCACTTCAGGTTCTCCTCCTGCCACTGATGTGGACATTACAACACTGCATGCTAAAAACCCAAAGGATCTCTGGAAGAAGGTCTACGAACGTGTCTTTCCTCAAGAGGTAGTTAAATTAGCCTCTGATGTTGAGAAAAATGAACCCCCTCACACTGGACCATTATATTTATTTACACTGACTTTTTTTCCATATCAAATGCAACGTTCTTTTCTTATAAAATATGCAAATGCAGAAAGAGGACTACTGTGAAGACTCCATTTTTAATGTATTATTTTCCATCTAACTGATATGTTTATTGCAGAATACCAGTGAGCAGAGGGAACTGAAGGATCCAGCCAAAGACCCACAGTACAGTGAGCCTCAGATTGATGCCATGAGAGCCCAGAAAGACCAGGTAACACTTCCTGACCAGTCACATGCGTGTATGGTATTATTCTAACTCCACAGTTGTGGAAAGCTACAGCAAATCATATCATTCATTTATGACTTGAAGCAGACTCATAAGTGTGCAGTATATAGATCAATCCATCAATGAGTCGGACCTCCTCTTGTGACCCTGACTTTTGACCTTCCTGTTTATTAGAAGATAGATTTCATAAGACACATAAAAGACTTAATACGCATACACTCTGAATTCATAAGAGGCTTTTCGTCTTTGTTACCATTTAAATTTATTTTAGTGACTGTGCTCTCTCCTCATCACAGTGGCATGACAGGCATAATCTTAGAGGTTCTTCAGAAGGTTTTATATAAACTATAAATCTCTTCCAAATAAAAAGAAATTTAATTAAATAACAATTACCACTTTTGGATGAATAAATCAACAGTTGAAGACCCAGAGTCTTGTGCGCCTTACTCCACACCTACTCTTAAATGAGGCTAATGTTCTTTAGTAACCCTCTGTCCTTCAACTAATGCTCCAGAGTAACCCTTTGTCCTTCAGTAGCCTGTAGTAGTTGTTTCCCTCATGGTCTCCAGGTTGTAATATACCTTGCTGTTATAGCCTCAGATTAGTTGACTCCCTCTGCCACTCTGGCACTTGAACTGCAGTAACCTTTTGAAGTCGCAATGCTGTTATCGCTGATTGAGTCTTACCTGATATCTGATACTGTTCATGTTGCTCTACAATTGCATGGCATGAAACTTCGTGGTCGGGGTAACCAATAAGAGAAATATGTTTTTTTCCAGCTGAGTATAGAGGAAAAAATCCAGGTCATCTAATGCGTAATTTCGAAGGCATTTTTAGAATCTTTAAAGACACTTCTGCCCTTTGGTTACCTGAAATAAAAATTGTTTTGTCCACTTTATGATAAAGGAAACATTTTAACCTTTTGCCCGAGGTGTGACTATGTTTCCCGATAAAAAAAAAAAAATGTAGCCAGTGTTGACATGTCTCATATTTTGAGAGGCACAAACAAAGACTTCTGAAACACCCAGCAGAGCTCTAAAGGTGACCTGCAGAGTTTATATTTATTTTTGCTCACCAAAACTTATTGCGTGTATTTTATATATCCATTTCCTCATTAAACATTTGCAGATTTGAGTTTTCTCAAAAGTTGGAACTCTGCATTTTTTACATTCATGTTTTCTAATGGATGATTTCATTATTTTATCTACATCTTAACCTAATGTGTTTAGTAATCTTAGTCAGTAATGTGTCAATTCAGACTTAATACTAATTCATGAATACTCAAAAGAGGGAGCACTACCATCGTTGTTCAGCAGCCATAGTAACAAGGCTGCATACATTCTGGGCAAATAAATCGAAGGCAACTGGACTCAGTAATATGTCTGTGAAAGAGTCCAGTTGCCTTCGATTTATGTGCCCAGAATAACCATGACCTGGATGAATGAGAACATGCATAGAAGGCTGCATACAGATGTGTTTGTTACTTTTTGTTCCTCAGCTTTGTGAGCAAAATCATTAGCCAATTCAGATTACCTCAAATATCAGATAATATCATCTAATTCAGTAGCTATTTGATTTATCAAATCCACTAAAAATCTGAAAAGGTTTTTTTTAAAGCATTTTTGTAAGAAGTTCTCAATTAGTTCAAACCCACTGGAGGAAATAAAACAATAGCCAACATGGCCTCCTGACGTCAACCTACATTAATGTTTGAGGTTTGGGGTCCTTGAACTGTTTTGATATACTGCAGTGTTCATCCAAGTGTATCACAGGTTACTGATGTTCAGTACCTGCATTTGCACGTGTTTGGATGAGCACAAAACTGAGAAGAGTTTGCATAATGTCTGTGTAATGGCCTGTCCTTTTTTTGTTTAACATCATTAACATTAATATAGAAAGAGTTTCATGTTTTTTTTTCCTCTCTTCTCTTTTATTTTTATTCAGGAGTTGAATCAGTACAAGAGGGACGCAGCTAAGTCATGGAAAGGACTGGAACTTGAGACATGAGAGATATTCAGCTCTGTGGTCTCACACATGCACACACACACATATTAATGCAAATACAGTATACATTCAACATTATTTATTTCCTTTTGTATCATTCTGTGTTTTTACCACTTGATAATTCATTAAACTTGTATACATTTTTATTTACACTGTTTGAAACATCATAACTACTTGTATTCTCATCATAAAATCTGTTTTAAAAAAAATAAACAGTTTTACATTAATACAATAAGCATCACTTTCTATTCATGACACATTACAATCACAATATTTCAACCAAAGACAAAAAAACATACATTTGAGTACGTAGAACATGGATATTCTTGTAGTACTTGATGATACAAAGTAGTCTATTTTTTCTTTTTTTCTTAATCAAACTCCACAATATAATTGAAACAAAATGTAAGTTTCTGTAAACCACTTTGTATATTCTTTTGAATTAAAAAAATGATTACTTTGACATTAGTGCAAACGTTTGCTACAATCTTAAAATGACTTTTTTAGAAATGCAAGGCTTAAACTTGAATCTGTGCAGCCTGGCTCAGTCGCTGTTTGAGCCTATTCTGTGTTTAAAAGACAGGTTGATTTATGGTGCTTTCAGCTGAAGGACCACTCAGCCGATGAGCCGTCATATCAGGTGGTTCAACGTCCATAGCTGCAACCCTGCTGCACCGGGCACATCGTACCCTGCACTGGGATTTTTCTTTTAAATTTCTAACAGAAGTTCATTGTACAGGCTTCATTACTCTAAACCATTTCCTTTTAAATAAAAAACAATACTTCAGAACCTGTAGCTCAGAGCTGTAGAACCTTGTGGATAATATTTACAAAGATATATCCTCTGAAAGTGAGAGAAAAGGTTTAAGTGCAGACACAGAGGATGTGTGTTTGAAGCAGCCACAGCTTTTTAATTTGCCTCATCTTCTCTGAAAAAACATCAAACTTAAATCTGCTTTAGATCTTCAGAACCAAACTCAGCTTATCATTCTATTTTAAACAAAACAAAAAAATCATTAACAAATGTCCATCTCTGGTTCAGTGGTGTATAAGCCTGTCTCTGATCTTGAAGCTGATGATTCCCAGCAGTAGGAGGGCAGGGAGGAAGGAGTAAAGGAGAGCAAAGTCAAGTGTGTATCGGGACAGAGCACCAGGATAGCCCTCATCGATGACTTGGTCACCATGAGTAACCGCACAGGCCCCTGGCAAAGGTATGGAAACGTCTGCAAAGAACACAACACAGCAGATAGAAAGAGTAAAAAAACTGTCACAGCTTCAGTGTGTCCTCCAAAGTGTCCTTGAAGGTTGAACTCATTCTTCAAGCTTAATTAGAATATCAGCAAAATGATAAAATGTGATATTGATATAGATATCAGTGATTGCAACAATGAACTTCAATCTTCCGTCATATTCAGCAACACAGCTAAAGAAGAGATTAAGGAGGACAGTGAATCAGATATAAATTACATTCGCTGAACTGTAAACACGAGGACTAGATTTTTTATAGAGGCAAACATATCTCAAGTGTTTAAACATTAAATACTGCATAAAAATAAGCATTATTGTTACCAAAACTACCCACACTGATCAATTTTTTGTTAATTTTCTTTTATCATTTTCTATTTTATTTATAGTTTCTTAGAAGTACTATTCTTGCTGAGTTCTGTAAGCAGAAAATTCAACCCTGATTCTAAAACTAGATTGTATCTTGTTGTATACATGATAAACATAATGTGATAATTTGCTAAACTTGTCGGCATGTACAGCTTCACTGAGTTTGTTAATATAAGCTAATTCTGAATTAGATGTAAGAACAACTTCGAGCAACAACAAAGTGAGAAAGTCAATGAGTGTTTCAGAAGCACTCGTTTGGAACATTCCACAGGTAAACAGGTTTATTGATTAAAGCTGATAGTGTCGTGATGTGACTCAATTGTTCATAAGCAATGATGAGGTTCACAGTTTTGTTGAACGCATGATTTTATGAACCTTATCATTGCTTATGAACACTGTGATGATTTTTTGAACGATATTATATAAAGGCTCAGAAACACTTTTTTTTCTTTTTTCTTTTTTTAAATTTTATTCTATTTTTTACATTTTACACAATGTCTTAATTTTTTGGAATTAGGATTATGAAACTTGCAAATACTTAGATTATTATAATTAAAGGGCCCATTCTGTTCACAGGATAGGTGAAGATGAAGGAGGATTTCATGGTAGAAACAACTTACTGCATGTGAAGTCCAGTTTGTGAAACTCAGTGACAATGAGCAGCTCACAGCTGTACTTCTGGAAGGTCAGGTAGCTGAGCCACTGGAAGACTTGTGGCATCTGTGCGTTGCTCCTGTTGAGAAGAAGAGGAAAGAAAGGTGTGTGAACAGTAGCACACATATATATATATAGGACGCAGTGGTCAGTGTAAAACCTTAATTCACAGTAAAGACCTGAAAAAAGTTGCCTTTTTATACATCCAAGTCACAATGGATTTGGCATAAAATTACTTTAACAGTTAAAACAAAAGATGTGGTTTGATGATGTAGTGAATCAGTTTGGGATCACAGGAAATTATTGTTTAAAAGCCACCTTTTCTGATGAAAAACTGTCTGACTGACTGAGGCAAAATGTTCACAGACAAGGTAAAGTATTAATGTTGTATTCAAATTATGTTTCTCTGAGTTTGAACGTTTTCGGAAACATCAGAGATAATTAAAGTACATTACAAGTATATAACAAAGGTGTATCTGTTTTTAGAGATTTTAATGAAAAAATGTAATGTCATGTCAGTTTAAACCCATTTATCAAATTGAAAAGGTATTTTGTGTCTCACCTGAGGAAGCCAGAACCCACCAAGATCCCTGCGATATTGAGCAGAGCCACTCCAGTGTTGACCATGTTTGGGTCTTGAACCACTCCTAATAGCACCACAGTCAGCAACTCACCTGAGGGAAGGGAAAAAAACATACTGACAAATACAACTAAAAGTAATAAAAAATGGGAACATGACATGAAAAAGATCTCCACTTAAGTCAAACACATTTGCTGGCTTGACACTGTGTCCTGAATCTGTTTTTAAGAGACAGAATATTAAGGATCTGTGTCTGCTGAAGTGGTCATGAAGACAAAAGTTTCAGCAAACTACAAATGTCCCTGTTATGCACTTTGAAAACGTGGATGACTGTAGTTTTCCCTTATTCTTATCAGCTCACCCACAATATGCGGCACCAGGACGACAGCAGTGAAACACAGGAAGCGCACACTGTCAGGATGCATTCCCACCGTCCTGAGACGAAAGCAGGCGGACAAAAGAAATAGACAGGATAAAAGAAGAGTCAGTGCTTAGAAAGACTGTGTAAGGAGTTTCATTACATCCTGAAGGTAGGTTGAATATGCAGCTTGCGTCCTCACAAAACAATAGTTCAGTGCAATAGTACAATTCTGTACGATCCCCGATGTGGCAAACACACAAAAATACTGAATACAAACCAGTAAAGGAAGGACGAGAAGATGACAACGCTGATGATGCTGAAGGGTAGGATGTGGAAGATGTAGGCTAAAAACATCTGCCATTTGCTGTAAAGACCATCCTGACTCTCCTGATCACTGATGGCTCTCAATGCAGGGACTGCTCAGAAAAACAGAGAGACAGAGAGTTTAGATAAAGTGATTAAAATTCATGAAGCTCTTAAATGACTGGTGTAAAGAAATATGTTAGAATTTGGAGGAAAAATATTAAAAATGAGTCTTGATTTTGACAAGAAACATATCCTTAAAATTAATATTGCAGCTTGCTCTGTCCCATCACTGAAAAGTCCTCCCATGAGTATCAAAAGGCATCCAAAAGTGTATTTTGGGATGCATTGATTTTTCTTGAAACTTTAGCGGAGGAAAACTCATAGGTGGCTTATTGCCTGTTAGCCCTTGTTACGAACTGGCATGTGTCAGGCAAATTTATCCAAACAACTCAAACAGTTTTTCTTGGCACAAACAGCTTGTCAGTATTGATTCCTATCAGTCTTTATCAGTAAGTTTCAAGGTCAGTATGAAATTCCTAATTACCCTGAAATTGACTGTAAGTTCTGCTCAGCCAAGTGTTTTATAATATCCTTATCACCTTTATCTTTAAATAAAACCTTTATCCGTGACACCCTAAGCCATAAAGCATAGATTTTAGATTAAGCTGATAACAGAGGAAGACACTGAAAAGATAATCAGCCCAAACAGCCAATATACTTCACAGACTTGAAGGTACAGTACATCTTATGTGGCGAGTTATTTAGATAGATTCGACAAAGATCTTATCACATATTACCTAACCTTTTAGCATTTACCTTTTTAAGACAGCTGACCCATTAAGAATATGCAAATGGATAAGCTCATAACAGAATAACTATAAGGTATAAATGCACATATAATGGTTGGTGAAAACTGTTGAAACTAAATCTTTAAAAGCAATTCTTATCAACTGTTAAATAGTTCACGAATAACTTTTTGAAGTTTAATGAACCTATTCCATTTTAATTTAGCTGGGAAATTCTAACTAACTGAAAAAAAAAAAGGTTTTTCCACATGATATCGGCCGCCAAATTACTTAGTTTCAAGCACAAAATGCATGTCACAAGATCAGAATTCAGGTTCACAGAATTTTTAAATTGTTTGTAAAATAGCCAATAGGAATCACATAATGCTTGCCACTAACTCGAAAAACAACCTAAGAGCAGTTTAAAATCATTAGAGAGAGTTTAGTTTGGCTTTGTTTGGCTGTTTCTCTGTATACAGTTCAAGTGTGAAAGCCTGTCTGAGGTTACCTTAAGACAAAGTTAAGCTGCTATAAATATGAAGCATGAACACAGAGAAACAACAATACCTGTACAGACAGATAATAAAGATAGTGTAGGTCTGTAGGTAATAAGGGTTCAATGAGCTCTGAATGGAGTCAAGGTCACCACTCCCACACCCTCTAACCTCAGGCTGAAAACTGCAGATGAAAATACTGCAAATCTCTACCCACGAATAACAAAAGTTTAAACATATGTAATCTTCATGAAAATTCTACTGAATTTCAAATTATTTGGATAGAAACTTTAGTTTGTACTGACATTCGGTTTCACTGGTGATGCTGGCTAACTGCAGTTGTACTGTATGATATCAATACTATAGTTGTAACTTCCAACTCATCAGTTTACTCTGACCTAAGTGAGACACTGTAAGTACATGAAGTCACATCAGGCGAGTTCACCAGGCTAAATCAAACTAGGCTTTACACAATTTTGCTGAAGGGAACAAAATACTGCAGACAGCAGACCTCTTTCCACCATAGAACAGGAGATAAGCGAGCTTACACAGCGTAGATAAAGAGGATTGAAACATGCTGTTTAACAAAGATAGTACATCAATTTTACTGGGGTAAGAGACCACATGCACTTCAGAGTTTTTCCCTTCTACAGATGGTGGTCAGTGTTGTGTTGGTTGAACTTACAGAGAGCCACAGCATTCAGCATGCCAGTGTAGGGCGAAGCAGCAATGCTCTGATAGATGATGCCAATGCGATCCTGCACAGCACCCTTGGCAACGTCTCTGTCTAAACGCATCACGAAGAAGGCTACAAAGAAACCGTAGATCAGGTTTTGGGACAGACGCATCAGGACACCCATCCTGTCTCTGGACAGATTCCTCACAGTCCGCCTACACACAAAAACACATGAAAGTACATGTAAAACTACACAAAGATGTACATGTCCACAGGTGCAGAGGGCACAGAGGACAGGATAAATTCATATTTGCTTCAAGTTTAAATGCAAATAGATTAAGTCAGGTACTCAGGAATCTCGTGTATTCATTTCTGTGGTAGACACTAATGTTGCCTTTGCAAATGATGAACACACAAACACACTCTCACACATATAGTTTCACACAGGAAGGGGTTAAAGACTTCATAAAGCACTGACCTGAGGAGGACCTCAAGTTTTACTGCAACACTGGGCGACTCTTTGCTCTTAAAGGGGATTGCAGGCTTTTCTGTCTGCCGTAGGCTCTGCTCAGTTTTTCCCAGCATGCTCTGGTGGATGGAAGACCTCTGGTAGGCCGAAGTGATCTCATGCATGCGATTAAAGGTTGCTGCCTCCCTCTCACTGTTGCGTGTGTCCACTGAGGTGAAGTCAACTGTTTGACATTGCAGCAATTTAAATACTTTAATGTTTTTATGTCACCAACTTAATTCTATATCTTCTGTATATTCTCAAGTTTTAAATGCCCTCAGTTTTTTAACAGTGATGTGCAGCTATAATATAAATGTACGGTACATAATCAAGAATAATAGCACACAGTACCATAGATGTCAAAGGGGTTGCAGTACTCTGGACACTCGTATCCACACTGGCTGAAGAAGTCCACCATCTCTTGTGGCTGCCCGCAGAACACCAGCTCCCCACGACTCATTATAGCTATCCTGCTGAACACCTGGGACACACACACTTTACTTCAGCTAAAGTTGATATGAGGCATCAGCAGTCTGAGTCAGACATGTAGAGTGTGAACAAGTAAACATTTTGTCATGGAAAAAAAGAAAGTAAATTTAAATTGAGTCCTGAAATGGTTGTAACTTGATTTGACTAACTAAGACTGCAGCTTGAACTTAACTAAACACAGGGATTAGTGGATTTTGTCCCTTATCTTTTGGCCATTATAGCAAGAAGAAAGAATAACAGCAACTAAAAACTGTTACAAAGACATATGGGTGAGTACATGCTGTTTTAAGATAAATTTGAAAAACTTTTAATTGATCCTTTAAGATTTTTTACATTTCTCTTCATTCTTTCCTCAGTTTTTTATCGGAAACCCACCCTGAAGAGCTCGGAGCGCGGTTGGTGGATGGTAACTACGACGATGCGGTTCCTCCTCGCCAGCTCAGCCAGCAGCACCACGATCTGATTGGCGGTCATGCTGTCCAGGCCAGTGGTTGGCTCGTCCAATAGGATCACCCCTGCAATGACATCATCAGCTTCATGCAGGCTCGTTGCACGATGAAACAGCGAGAACAAGAAGAAGGCAGGACAATAACTTTTTCCTCCTTTTAAGTTGGAAACTTTTAAATGTACTTTTTATTAAGTGGCACATGCAGGACTCTCAGCGGGGCCAACTTAACTTGTGAAGATAAGTGAGTTGTCTTTTTTTTTTAGTTAATTAGTCTAATTAGGACAATTAAAAGATTGCCTCTTTGCTTTATGAAAGCAGAGTGGAATTAGCAGATACTTTAATTGTGAGATTAATTCATTTCCTGGTTGATTGGAGAAGCAGCGAATGGGAACTCCTCATTACTCTGTGTGTGCCTCGGTGTGTGTGTGTCCACGGCCATTCTAATCCTGAATGAGGACTGAGACCCTTCATCCTCCCTGGAGGACTGCAGACCCTGATAAACTACACCTGGGATGAGCACACACACACTCACACAGAGGTGGGTCTCTGCTTATTCCCTCTGTGGTGTGATAACCCAGTCTTTCATTACTCTTCTCCATCTTTTCCTCTGTCACTTTCTCTGTCCTTTCCATATTCCCCTCTTACTTTGATCCCTTTCTTTTTTCACTGTGTACTTGTAAAACTCTTTAGGCAGAGGCAGGTCTTTTGTGAACTTTCCTCTGTGCTCAGGATGGCACAGTCCCACCTCCAGTACTGTGTCTTCCGACAGTTTATGTATGAAATATAAGATATAACATGCAATAATTTACTTAACACAGTGTGCAAAACATTTAGGACATCTTTCTGATACTGTGTCACTCCTCATTTTGTGTAATCCTTGTCCCATGAAAAACATCCCTTCAGTTAATCTAATCTATAACTCCTCATTTGAGTTCCGTAAAGCCTTAAAAAAATTAGGGATAATGATTTTACCTCAGCCCATCTCGTTATCATGATTAAAATTTGCAGCCTGAGCTCTCTTTGGAAATCACGTGTTTGGGATGCAGAGATAAAACTCTTGTAGTTCTGGAGAGATACTCACTCGGGTCCTGAAGTAGCTGACTGGCAATAGATACCCTCCTCCTCTCACCCCCAGAGATCCCTGCGAAAATACGACCTCCAATAACACTGTGTGCCACATGAGTCAGACTCAACTCTGCCATCACTGCCGACACCTGCACAGGAAACAGAGGTCGAGGCTGAGGTGACAAGGGCCTACTGAAGACAGTGTACCTGCTTTTGGCTTGTTCAGTTCAGCTCTCGTTACATGCACATTCAGTCCGACCCTCAGTTATTAGGCCAAAAATCTGAAGTCAGTAAGTCTGGAAATATCTCTGTGTTGGATGGTCAAAAATTGCAAGTCATCCCTGTAGAAAATGGACAACATCTTCCTTCTTGTAGACAGCATGGAATGCAGATTTGGGCTCATCCAACACCATCTCTATTCACTTGATTTGGCACCCTGAGACTACTAGTTCTTCCTCAAGATAAAGAGGAAGCTCAGCGGTTGCCATTCTGCCAGTGACGATAATGTCATCAGACTGTCATTAGACTGGGACTTTTGAAAAACTCTATCTTAACATATTTATAAAATAGTCAAATGTAGACTGCAAAATATCACACTGCTCTTGAAGAGTCTCTTGCTGATGCAAAACCTTGATCAGTATCTTCTAATAAGCGTCTATGCTGCTCAAAACCTTTTAACATGAGTTATCTCGTCTGGTTTTTCCATTTGTTTCCTTTTTGGGTTTTATCCAGCAGGGAGAAATGCTAAGTTTAAGCTTAGTGGACAGAGTAGAGTAGGATCTTTAAAGTCACCTTCCTCTTGATGGCTTCGGCTGAGTGTTTCCGCAGGGCCAGCTGTGCTGTGTAGGTCAGAGTCTCCTCCACTGTCAGATAGCTCAACAAGTTATCACTCTGGGACAAAAAGACAAAGGGATTGAAGAAGAAGAAAGTAAGATGCATGAAACGGACATATATCTCATTATTCTTTATACTTGTTAAGGATACATACAAAAATTAATCATGTGGGCCTTTTTGTCTCTTCCTCTTGTGCGTTTGACAGTGAAGACCTTACACTGTATATTGAGACTCAAAAATGTGGTATGAAACTTGCTTTCTACATCCAGTCTCACACTCCCAGCAACAGAAAAGTGTATTCATCCAAACCATCATTGCTGCCACTCGCGTAGAGTGTGTATCATTATAAGACACACACAGTGGTATATTATGCATATGCAAGTTCATATATTGGTGTGCAACCTTACTCTAACATACCTTTGCCCCAGACGTATGCACACACGAGCACAGACACACATACGCACATTTATTGCTTGAACCTGCTGAACCTGCTGCCTGCCTCAATTAACACGTGGCGCCTCTGAATCCCACTTCTCCTTAGTCTCTCATCTGAATGACTTTAATATCAGGAGCTCATATCACCTCCTCATCTACAGCTTAGCAGGGGAAGTTAATGACGAGGCTTAGAGAGCAGAGGGGGTTGCTATCAGCCAGAAGAGAGAGATGATTTGAAAGGAAGGAAGGCCAGTTTTTAAGCCAGTGTTTTTAATTCAGGCTTTGGATACACTTGAGCAGCTCTCATTGAGAGATTAAGTGTATGAGGAGGCTAGCAAGGGTCTTTAGTTAATTTCATCCAGAAGCCAGGGCAACCTTTTCAGGAGTTTTTGCAAAATGGTGTATATTCATTGAGTTTGTGGTTTAGTATTAATGGTGTTTGACCACAGGAAAACTTTAATACGTCATAGCTCCATGCAACCATTCACTTGTGATACATGTAGCAAAGTTTTACCTAAAGCCTGCTTGTGATGCTAACTGGGGCAAAAAGTAAGATGTGCATGTGCTAACAACTTAAAACCACTGCTCAGTCTCTTTATTAAGTTTTTGCTGATATTTTGTTTTACACTGCAGCTGTGGTTGCAGATACATGCTGAGTATATGCTGTATAGTTCGGGTGTTTTTGTGTGTTACCTGCAGGACATAGGAGAAACAGTCCTGATACTCTTCTCTCTTCAATTTTCTGCCGTTAACGAAGACCTCACCCAACAGCGTGCCACTGTTTCCAATCCTCCCTGAGATGGCATCCAACAATGTGGTCTTACCTGAGCCTTTACAATGCAAAATGCACAAATGCATGTAAAAAATACAGGGTATGAAGAAGAAAAAATCACATATTTAAGAACATTTTAAACTGGCCAACATGAGTTCCTGTTTGCTGCAGGTGAGCTCTCTTTCATGGTTTGAATGATTAGTGATGCACCATCACTATTTGCAACATGTAGCCTTTCTTATTTCAACCAAAATCAAAATCAAAGGTGCTATTACATGTTCTTTTCTCTGAGTTTTAAAAAAACTTGTTCCATGAATAATGTATTTTATAGTATATTCCTAAAATTATCTGTTTAATTTTTTATGGATTGAGCAAAGTACGGACCTGAGTTGCCCAGTATGCCCATAATCTGCC
>JAUZTA010000004.1:18059740-18072350 GCA_034780835.1 Ctenochaetus striatus
CATAATCTGCCCACTGTCTACGTGGAAGGAGACATCATTTAGGATCTGACGAGTCCATCGCTTCCTGTAGGAGGGTAAGTCCCACCATGGACCCAAACGCTCACTGAAACACACACACAAACACACACACAGACAGGCAAACACACACAGGGACATGTGTAACATCAATACTTTGCATTATCCATTCCCAAAATAGAGTCAAGGCCATCGTGAATAAGCACATCATTTGATTTGAGAGAACTGAAATGTTGAAAATCAGTCGGTAATGTGTTTTATTTTTAGCTGCATAGACAAAAAGTTCCAACTTTGCATTTATTTGTTACCTTAATATTCATAGTTTAACCTTATAAAATTACAAATTATCCCACCAAAACCTGTCTGTATTTTTGAGTTATAACAATAAAACAGTCTATTTAATGTCATTTGGTAATGTCACGTCTGTTTTTGTATCTGCCTCTCAGTCATCCTGCTGTGCTCTGTCTATGTCTGCAGTATTTACCTGACTGTGTAGGAGATATTTCTGACACTGAGGGAACAGGAGACGGCTGATCGCTCCTCTCCACCGTCCCTCCACACATCCCTCTTCTCCTCCGGCACAACTTTGAAGGACTCTTGCATTTTGATCCCGTTCTCAAGCTCCTCCGCCTGCATTGAATAAAATCCCTTCATGTCTGCGGCAGCTCTGCTACTCCAAACAACAACCGTATCGAGTCCGTCTCAGATCAGTGTGTTCATATCCACACAGCTCATATAAAGCATGTGAAGCTTTAAAGTTTAGTCTTTCCTCTGGCCCAGACTTTGTTTCTCTGCACTCACTCCCTGTACAGAGCAGCAGTGCGAGAGCAGTGGTGTCTCTCAGGAACCATAAACACACAGTGAACGTTGCGTTATCTCAGAGAACTTTGATCTGCAGTTGTATAAAGAAGACCAAAAAAAAAACCCCATGCATGTTGAGTAGATGGACTGGCTGTCAGTCTCTCCTCAGTCGTCAAATTGTTCGCTGTGACCAGAAAAGCTATGACTGACAGGACAGAGCAGATGCAGAACTGACGTGACCTGACCTCAGAGCCTTTGAGAGAGGAGAGAGAAGGCTTATGAGACAAGAAGAGATCTTCAGCTGGACTGGAGTAAAACTATCCAACAGAGAGAAGAAGAGGAGGAGAGCAGGGGTGCAACAGGAGCGCAAAAAAAAGTTGAGAACTACTGAAATAAAAAGAGAGGAACTGGACACTAGAAGAAAAATTACAGCATCGACCTCTTGACCTTACAAACATCAACCAGCAACTTGCATCATCATGGACACAGACACTGGCCTCAGCCATGCGAACGGCCCCTCGCAGGTCAGTCTCATACATGCTGTCACATAAACGTTCTTTATCCAACTAAATCAGTTTCATAAAATGTGGGAATGTTGGTCAAAAGAGTTCAGTTTAATTGAGAGCGCATTGTGAAAACCAGAACAGATGTTTCAATAGCCGCGCATTAGTTTTAGAAAAGCGTTGTACAGTTGTTGCAGTGTCACATCTGTAGCGGTCTATAAAGTCTCTGAGTGCTACTTAACAACTGTTTTCTGCATGAAGCCTTAGCAACTACATGCATAGGTGGCCCGAAAAGATCACTGAAACCCGTAAAGGTGCACTATGATACTGACTCTCTGTATTTACTAGATTGTCTGTATTGTCAAAAATATTTTGGATCTGTATGTCTGTGCCGTGATTGACTTCCTCTTCAAAATTCAGTGGATTCTTTCTTGAGTTGTGCTGAACCCCTCGTTCAGGTTTCATGAAAATAAGGCCAGTAGTTTTTCTGCAGTACCTCTGACAAACAGAACAAAAAAAAAACAAAACTGAAAGACTCGATACAAATATTACACATCCAATTGGATATAATAATAATAATAATAATAATAATAATTTTATCGATCACCTTGGGAGAAATTCATTTCAATAGGCTGTACAATTCCTGTTTTACATGGAAACCAGAGCGCCCGGAGAGTCAAAAGTCAAGGGTCAGCCTGCACTGTGATATCATGATCTTCTACAAAAAACATTTTTCTGACACTAACTTTCGGTCTGCACCTTAAAACTGTTTAGATTATTTGTAGCTTCTTTGCTGAAACATTGACATTCGCAGCGCTGCAGTCAAACACAAGCTTATTGGTTTTGCTGATACTGAGATTGAGGTGATTGTCGTGCCGAGTGACAAAGCTCTCTATCAGTCCTCTGTAATCCCCCGTTAAAAATAGTCTCTGATTGAAGACGGCGTGTTTTTCGCGGGAAATTATTCACTGCAACCATATATCTGTCCAGTGATCATTTACATAATTCCATAAAATTTATTTAATAGCTTTGTTAAATTCCCTGAAAGTCTTTAGAACATTTATTATATGAGTCTGGAAAGACATGAATGTCGGATTAACTTTGCACATTTGCAAAAAAAGTATAACTGTGAGAAATTAATTCAGTTTTATCTATTCTAAACTCTAACAAATACATTTTAAAATGTGTATTTTAGTTTTTCCATTTATTCACTTAAGAAAAGATAAAACAAACATTTCTCTTTGACACTTTAGCCATTTTTTCAGATCTGTTTTCCCTTTTTTTGTGCACACTTTAAACTTCATTTTTTAATTCTTTAAACTTCCAGATTGAATTTGCAGCTTTTAGATCACTGTGTTCTGCTTTGTATTTCTGTTTTCCAGTTTTCCCACCATGCAAATTTTAATGATTGTTAATTTGGTGACTCTTGTGATAAGTGCGTCCTGAAACCTTTATTTAAAAATACCACAACTACAAGTCTGGTTTTGTAGCAGTAGAGATGTTTGGTTTCCACAGATTCTGCTCGTCTTTATGCTTAAAGAAAATTGTGTTTTCAGTAAACACATCTGTCAAGACAAAATGGTTCAAATAATGACAAAAACAAATCATGAACAATGGCAAATTTTTGAACGTTTTAACTGTTTTTGTTTTAGAAGAAAGAAAAGCTTCAAGGAGGCTCTGAAAACCATATCAGTCATACATGGTGTTAAAAGTATACGTAATATACAGTATGTTTTTACTTTTCTCCTATTGGACAGATTTAGGATTGCATAATGGTCATGATAGTGTTTTCAAATAGATTCTGGGCACATGAAAAGTTTTTGTTGTGAATGGCCCATTGCCATTAAAACTAAAAATTGTGGTGTTCCATGCAGTGTCAGGTGCAGATTTCTTGTACATTAGTAATTTGTATTTCTTACAAGAAACTATCTCTCTGCTTGCTTAGATTTTGTTGCTCTTGCTAACACATTTTGTTTAAATGAGTTCTGGTCGCTGTGAAACTCATGGACTTGCTTTCTCTTCTTTATTAGCATCAAGACAGAGAGTTGTTCTCAACTGAAGAAGACAGCAGTCTCTACTTCACCTACAGCGGAGGGTGCAATGAGTTGGAGGTTAACAACCTGCACTATGAGGTAACTGACAGCTAGCTGCTTCGCTCTCAGACACTGTCATATTTAGCTTTAAACTCTTTATCCTCTTTCTATGAGTGCATCTTTGCATGTTAAATGTGCTTTTGTGTGTGTTTGTGTGTGTGTGTTTGTGCTCCCCAGGTGGACACAGCGGCTCAGATCCCCTGGTACGAGAGATTATCAGAGTTCAAGTTGCCGTGGGAGATAAAAGGCAACAAGATGACAGCCATCAACAAGCTCAGCCTTCGCATGTGCAGCGGGCAGATGCTGGCCGTCATTGGCAGCTCAGGTGAGACACAAACACTCACGCTACTTTGAAGTATTGCAACTTTAAATCAAAGTAATAAATGTCATGGTCTCCTTTAATGATGCTTCCTGAAAAGCAGAGAACTTTATGCCAGCAATGAAGCATTTTCCAATAACCAACAAGCCCGTAGTTCAGGCTACATAAAACCTTTTTCAAAAACTGATGTCAGAATAACAAAAAATAACTGTCTCTGACTTTATTGTTTATATGTTACATTGATGTTTCTCTTCTTTCATGCATCATGAAACAAGCATGTTAATATCAGCTTGTTTAAACATTTTGCCCATGAACCCAACACTGAAATGGGAACCTGCTCTAGTCAAATCTGCACAGCTTTGATGCAAATCTCCCAGTCTAACAAAGAAAAAAAGTGTGTAAGGAGGACTTTTTACAACCTAAAAGCATGAAAAACTTTTCAGTAATACAGTGTGGCCTTCTCAGTCATCTGACTTATTCCAAACCTTTGAGTGGTTGCATCCATATTGTTCAAATATCTAAAATTTTGCTTTAAATACATAATTGCCTTCTTTCAGGTTGTGGTAAAACATCTTTGCTGGACATAATAACATGCCGTGATGAGGGCGGCACAGTGAAGTCCGGTCAGATTCTGATTAACGGGAAGCCAAACACTCCCCAGCTGGTGAAAAAGAGCATCGCTCATGTCCGCCAAGACGACCGCCTCCTTCCTCACCTCACCGTCCGTGAAACTCTCTCCTTTGTCGCCAAACTGAGGCTCCCCACCCACTTCACGCAGGCTCAGAGGGACCAGAGGGTGAGAATCAGTTAAACAGATATGACTTAAACCCAAACAACAGGCACAGAATGTCCACAACATGAGGACGGTGATTAGTCCACAAAACAAAGTCGGCATAAAATCTTAACCAGATGTGATTGTAGAGTCTATTTCTGTGTGTCGAGAGAGACAGATGTTACATGTGACAGATGTGTGTCTGTGCTGTTGTCCGTCCCAGGTGGATGATGTCATCGCAGAGCTGCGGCTGCGACAGTGCGCACACACCCGGGTGGGAAACGACTACGTGAGGGGAGTTTCCGGAGGGGAGAGGAGGAGAGTCAGTATAGCTGTCCAACTTCTGTGGAACCCTGGTGAGAGAAGAGAGAGACAAACTTTCAGACTCTTTTTAACTTTCCATCTGTTGAATATTTTGAAGTGAATTTCTAGTGAACTTGCTGATTTATCATCAGCTCATTTTTTCACATATCTGCTAGCGCCACCTACAGGGAAAGAAAGTAGCAGCAGCAGTTTAGACCCCCAGGTGTAGACATGATAATGAAAAAGAGATTAAAAGAGAGTAAAGTCTTTTATAGCTGCTCTTTTCTCGGTGTGTTTATCTGTGTGGTTCAGGTTTTATTTTTGAGATTACACACTACACCAAAACATATATTACTTTATTATTAGTAAACAGATAGTACCTTTGAATTGTAGATGATCAGTAAGTCTATCTATAAATAATCCATAAATCAACAGATAGATTTCTTTTTTTGCCCTTTCCAAGCATCTTAGAACTATACACTGGCAGTATTTTGTAAAAGGCTGAGTGAATTAATCTGAAATGTTAATCTATATTCAATGTCATGGAACAGTTGTTCATTTAGAAAACCTGTCCTGATAAAGTGAACTCCCAAAAAATCATCCAGATCCACCCCGCACAGCCGCCAAGTTGGGTCTCTTTATGGATTATTGAACAGCTGTTTTTACACTCCAGGTATTCTGATCCTGGACGAGCCCACGTCAGGTCTGGACAGCTTCACGGCCCACAACCTGGTGATCACACTGTCCCGTCTGGCCCGAGGAAACCGTCTGGTCCTGCTGTCGGTGCACCAGCCTCGGTCAGACATTTTCCAGCTCTTTGACCTCGTCGTCCTGCTGTCGTCAGGCTCGGCCGTTTATTTTGGTGCTGCTCGTGACATGGTGCCTTACTTCACTGCTTTAGGATACCCCTGCCCACGATACTGCAACCCCTCAGACTTCTATGGTCAGTGTGTGTACAGAACTATTAAAACAATGCTAAGTGGTGCTTCTTTTCAGAACCAAACGTCGTCTCAAACTTGTTATTTAAAGGCTTTAAATAGTAAATATTCAGAGTCATCCTTGGTATTGAATGTGACGCATTCTTCTTTATAAAACTGTTAACTTTTTAAGCCTGATTTTGTTCTGTGTGTGTGTGTGTCCAGTCGATCTGATCAGCATAGACCGGCGCAGTCTGGAACGAGAGGCAGAGTGTTTGCAGCGAGCCACAGTTCTGGCCGAGCAGTTTCTGGAAAAGGTGCAAGACACAGAGGATCACATGTGGAAACCAACGGGGACGGACACAGCACCAGCAATAACTGAAAGGTGTGTGTGTGTGTGTGTGTGTGTGTGTATGTATGTGTGTGTGTGTGTTTCTTATCTGTTTCTCCTCTCACAAATTTAACAATGCCATAACTTAATTTAAAAGCATGATTGGAATCTTTCTTCCGTGTCCTCCCTGATAAACTACAGGGTATTTTTAAATGATAGTAGAGGTCAATTTCTCGTCTTGACACATGGATATTAAGCTTTCTACACAACAATTCAATTGTGTTTTGAGTGACTTTTGAGTTAGAATTCAATTTCAGCTGTAGACATAAAACTCAGGAGCTTTTAACATGAACTTTAGATTATTTATTTCTGTAGATCCATCCTTCAAAGTTCAAGTGGCTCAAGTTGTGTAACCCAGACAAACTGTTTTTCTGCCTTCAGCCCTCAGCAGCAAAAGGACGAGAGAGTGATCACTATTTCCAAGCAAAGAGACAGACTGCCTGGCAAACTAGAACAGTTTACAATCCTCATCAGGTAAGAATAACACACCTGAGTGTATTTAAACAAAGCTTTCCAACATTTTTTCCCTTCATTATGAGATCAAATATCTCTTTATTAACAGCCCGTCATTTTAAAAATGTGTCAGCTTTAACTGATTTCTAACTGGATGTTATTTAATATGTAGACACTGGAATTTTGGAGTTTATTGTCATGATCTTTTTATCCGTTTTTCAGTGGGTTTTGTCAGTTTTGCCTTTTTTACATTTAGCACAATCTTTAGTCATTTATCAGTTACTTTTACCTATTAGTTTTGGCTTTTTGTCAGCTGGAGTCCATGTGAGTCAGAATGTAAACAAACAGTTGCAGCAGCTGGTGTTCATGTAGGCAGCTCATTCAGCTTGACTGTAAACATCATCTATCCATCTGAGCACTGACCCCCCACCCCCCTCTCTTTCCCTCACCCGCAGACGTCACATGTATAATGACTACAGAGATCTGGTGACTTTATTGGTCCACGGTTTCGAGGCTCTCCTCATGTCACTGCTGGTCGGTTTTCTCTACTACGGAGCAGGAGAGCAGCCTCTGTCCATCCAGGACACAGTGGCACTCCTCTACATGGTCGGGGCTCTCACCCCGTTCGCTGTGGTGCTGGACGTCATAGCCAAATGTGAGTGATTGTTGAGGAGAATGCGAGTTCGGCTGTGGTCTTAGATGACATAAGACACCAAAACAAATACCAAGGCGTGTTTGAAAAAGGGTTGTGTCCTGAAACGTTTTCATACAGTTGGCAAAATTATGTAATGGTGTCTAAAAACAAAATACTGTGAACTCACAGTCATTTGGTGGTGATAAACAAAACAAAATGTAATTTTTTAGGCATTTTACTGTTTACTTTCCTGTCATTTACATCAAATAAAAGATTTTCATCCACATCCCCATATTTGTGTAAAAGATGGGAATGTGTTAAAATAACCAGATATCTAAATAAGTTAAGTGAATGATTTAAAATTTGTGATCCCTGCATTTGCAGTTGTTGAACTTTAGAAGTTCATTGAATCAAATCAATGAGGTAATACCAGACAGTCCAGTCAGAGGTAACGCGGTTCAGAACAATTAATGAGATAACAGGACGTCTGCTCAAAGTTAAGTGATAACAAAAGTTATAAAATTGATTCCAGGTTCACAAGTGACTCAGAGTCATATAACGATACAGAAATTCTCTGAAAAAAAATCTTATATTCACTCCATGTCACAATACAACACTGCATTTATTTAGCTGGAGGGCCTCTGTAAGTCGTGGTATATCATAGTGTGTTGCTGAAACTACAGAAGATGAAGCAGTAGCTCCTCTGACTGACTTGATGTTCTCTGCAGGTCACTCAGAAAGAGCCATGCTCTACCACGAGCTGGAGGACGGCATGTACTCTGTCACCTCTTACTTCTTTGCTAAGGTAACCCCCCTGAACCCTCAGCAGGGGTCAGTCTCGCTCCACGCTGATGTAACACTTCAGCGTAATTTACCCGCTCAGTGATGTAAAATACTCTAACATGATGTTGGACTGTGTGTTTGTCTTCCTGCATTTTTCTCTGCTCTGTACATTTGATTGTATACTCCCTCCACATTCAGGTCCTGGGAGAGTTACCGGAGCACTGTGTGTTCACTTTGGTGTACAGCCTGCCCATCTATTGGCTAGCCGGGCTTAACGAAGCTCCAGAGCGTTTCCTGCTCAACTTCCTGATTGTGTGGCTGATGGTGTACTGCAGCCGAGCCATGGCTCTGTTCGTCGCCGCTTCGCTCCCCACCCTGCAGACCTCAGCCTTCATGGGCAACGCCCTCTTCACTGTCTTCTACTTGACTGGAGGTTTCGTCATCAGCCTGGAGAACATGTGGCTCGGTGAGGAGATTAATAGACTGATTATCCTTATGTAAAAGATGAGGAGTCTGAGGAGTGTGTGTGTGTGAGGATGGACTGTGGTCTGTAAGGTTGTGTTTATACCTGTGCTCGTCTTTGACTCCCCAGTGGCCTCATGGATCTCTCATGCCTCCTTCATGCGTTGGGGCTTTGAGGGCATGCTGGAGTTGCAGTTAAAAGGCAAGAAATACCCCATGACCATCGCAAACATCACCATCGAAGTTGACGGCATGCAAGTGAGTAAGAAACACAATGAAAACCCACATTGCTCAGAGCCACGAATCAGGCAGATTAATCACTCAGTCAGAGCTCTGGAGTATGAGAAACATTTTTCTTTCACTAAAGCCGCTAGAACTTTTTAAACCAAAGTACTGTCCGTGGAAATGTCAACATCTTTGTCATCCTGTGAAGTCCTGTGTTTGTCTTTCAGGTGGTGAAGGCCTTGGACATGAATCAGTACCCTTTGTACTCGTGCTATCTGGTCCTGCTGGCCGTCTGCCTGTGCTTCATGGGGCTCTATTATCTGTCCCTAAAATTCATCAAACAGAAGTCGAGTCAAGACTGGTGAAAACATCTGGGCCAGATTTAACCATCAGACCAAACACTGTCTGTCTGAATCACACAGCAGGGCAAAGGTTATACTGTAGGAATTTTTTTTAGTTTGGTTGTTTACCTTTCCCTTTTTTTCCTTTTTTTTTTGCAGCGGTGAAAGGCAGTAATTTGGGTCACAGTTCGACTGGTTCGACACTGAGCCTTGCTTTCCATCATCATTTATTACATTTCTTAGATGCATTATAGTACTTTATAGAGGAAAGATGTTTAATTTAGGGGAGGAAAGTTTACAATTTTACAGTAATTTAAACATTATAGACTCCTGCACTTACTTTGCACCTCAGAGGGGAATAAGAAATCACCTTCCTTGATAAAACTGCACCAAATTATCTAATCACAGACTAGTACAAACAGTCTCATCAATATTAACTGTTTAAATATAGGAATTATATGTGAAGACAAAAAAGTTTTTCTTACTTTTCTGTGAAATAGCACTAGTTGCAGTACTCCTGTCTGCTGCTGGATGGCAGCAGAGCACTGCAGTTTCATCAAAATTGAGACGATGTTTTGTGTTTTTTTTCTCTTTCTCTCTCTCTCCCTCTCTTCTCTGTCTTGGCAAATGATTAGAGCGCCACTTTGGCAGATATCCATCTGCAGCTTTTGCTCGTTCCATTTTCAATCTTCTTTTAGCCACAGCTTTATCTTTTTTGTATATGTAAGGTTATTAAGCTTAACAATGTGTGTGCTAGTATAGGGAGCACTGAATAAAAAGCCTAGTAGAGATTTAGTAAGTCACACTCTGAAGGAAGAGCTTGTACTTGTGTCCTCATAGATTGAAGATTATGTAAGTTGTGTGTTTTTGCACTGGTGCAAAAGCCTGATAAATATTTTACCGACATGGTTTGAGTCCAAATTAGTAAAGTATTAAATCAAATTGCTTCACTTGGGCATGTTTATTTTTGTTGCTTTCCTTTGGCCTGATTCACTCACGTGGATTAGTCAGCCATGCAGCTGTGCAGTTTCATAACAATGAACGTTACCGATAAAGTGATTATCGTTAGTGATTATCCTTCACTTCTATTTGTTATTTCAGCGCCCAACAAAACCCTGAAAAAAAGGTTCTTTATGTAAAATCAGAAAAAAGAACATCAAGTGCATATAACACTATGACAACAAGCTGAAAAGTTTCTAAAAAAACAGAAACTCTTGTTGTCTGATGATTATGCAAAAAATTATCACTTGATTTCAAAAAGCATGAATACTGAATACCTCTTCTGAGGACGGTCCACATCTATTAATGCAATTTTATCCGTCAAAGTTGACTGCACTTGTTTTAATTAACACAGATGATGTTCCAAAAGGCAAATATTGGTGGGTTTTATGCAAACACAAAAGTTCCAGATGACCATGTTACTCCTCCTATGTTTTAATTTGGATCCCAGACAAGATCCACAGTACAGGCCTCTGACCCTCTGACCTCAGCCAGACAACCACTGTATGTTATCTGAGGCCTCAAGAGCAGCTTGTTTTACATGAGGAAAGGATAAACGAGGCCGATGTAACATCAAATTCAGTGGACAAACTATTATATGTCTATTGTGGGACCACCTACCAAGAAAAAGCATCCCTTAACATCAAAATCCTGTTCAGGTCACAGAATCGGATGGGTCACAAAGTTTGGTGGAACACCGGCACTGGAAGAGCCAGTACAAATTTAAATTAAGGGCAATTTTTTTTGTATCTTTTACAAGTAAAAACATACAAAACACTTTAAGTGTTAAAAGTTAACCTGTTCTTTTTTTTTAACCCAAAATATTTTTTGGCCTTTTTTATTTTTGAGGTTGGCATTATATGTAATCTATAGTAATTCTAAGAGGGTTTGGGGAATTCAGAGTAACCTAAACAAGTATCCAAAAAAATGAATGTATACATAAAAAAAACACTTTTTAAATTTTTTGTTTCTTCTGCAACGAAATGCAAAAAGGAAAACTGAAAAAAGGATTTTAGATCCTTAACTAAGTATACTAATACACAACCCAGAATACTCTGTTTATTGTAAGACTGTAAATAAAATGCATACAAGGTGGAATAGAAAATACATCTGCCTCTGACATATAGTAAAAAAAATAGTAAAAGAGCAAAACTTGCAAACACTAGCAAAGTACTAGTAAAAGTGTGTTTACACAGATCGAGACTCCTCACTAAAACTGAGACATTGTTTATGTAATTAGCTCCACCTGGGATTTACCTGCTGCCTTGAAAAAAAAAAAGGTTAATTGTACCATAAAACACACCTTTCACACCACACAAAGACACAACGCAAACAGCACTGGATGTTGATTCCTAACATCATTTATTAGCATAAATACTTCTGTACATTCTCAACAGCATCTTCATTATCATCATCAACATAATCAATAGCATCGTGGACAGAGTTTAACACCCAACAGACAAAACAGCCAACGCTTCAGCTCAAACAACTCATATAAAAAAAAGAAAGGAGGAAAACAGTGGGACTCGGATGGAGGTAAGACGAGAGGCGGATGAATGTTTACTCCTCAGCTGTCGTCTGGGCTTTTTCGGCTCTCTCTTTCAGTTTGTCTGCATAAAACTTAAAGGACTCCTGGAAAAAAAAAAAAAAAGACAGAAAGAAAGGCGATTAAGCGTCAAACAAACAGCATGAACATTCACCTCCCATAAAGTGCGGCTGCAGGTGTGTGTGTGTGTCCGTGTTTCCGTCAGGCTGCTTTCCAAAAGCAGGCAGCAGTAGCAGCGCCTCCTGGGTCCGTCTAAATAGTCCCCACCCTCCAACCAGGTTGTCTCGTTTCATCTTTAAAGCCCCATTAATACACAAATAAGGGATTTGTTAGCACACTCCCCAAACACACACTTTTGCACTCTGCCTCTGTTCCCGGCTAATTAATCAGTGTTTTGATCCAGACAAAGTGTTGTGGTGCGTGTTTTTTGGAGGGGAGAAGGTGAGAGCTTTCCTGCAGATTACGCAGGTTTCTTACACTGAGTTTGCTTTTTCATAAATTAATAAATGCTGATAAATGGCTGTGTTCGCTATAGAAGGGGAGAGATCCTTGCATGGGGTTTGAAACACTTTCAAAGGATCAGTTCACCCTGCTCACAAAAACATATTTTCTCACTAGATTTGGATTTATTTGTCCAGGTTTTGAGATATCTGTCTGAGCACCACAAAAAACAGCTCCGCTTTATGTTTGGAGTGATTACAAAATTCAATTTTTTGAAATTCTTTTACAATGTTTTCTTTACAGCAACTGTCCCCAGCACTCCAACCATCTCATTGTGAACACTGGAACTACTTTACACTGAAGAAATAGTCCCATCTGTGGATTATCCCACTTCATGAAGTTATCGAGTCTAATGTAAACACATGAATAAATAAGAAATATGTTACTTTTTTTAAACCCACATTCTACATCCGGTAAGTCAGACTATCAGACATGCGACTTTATTTGTAAAAAATATTCTAAATATTTAAAAAAGGTATCTGTGAAGATTCTCATTCATCCAGGTCATGATTATCTTGAAAAGTCAAAAAGCAAGTCAACTGGACTGTGTTG
>JAUZTA010000004.1:18151033-18162113 GCA_034780835.1 Ctenochaetus striatus
TAACCAGCTCCAGGCCCATATCCACCAGGTCCATATCCTCCCGGTCCAAATCCCGTTCTTCCTGGAAGTCCTGGGGGTCTGTTAAATCTATGAAATGAATTACTTGATAAACACTATATTAAAATATTTGACTTCTTGTGGGCAAATTGCAAACAAATCACGCAGAAAATTTACAGTAAATGAATATACAAATTTATATGTACATCAATATGAATATTATGGATGAAACTTCAAATATCCATCATCTGAACAAACAAACACACAGACACACACACAGACACACACAAACTTTTTAACACTTATACGCATAGCATTATCACCAAAAACCCTTGCTAGCATTGCCTATTTTGTCCTTGTACATATTTTAATGACAACATCAATAATGGACATGAGCCCATTCTGTGGTAGGGCAAGCTAGGATCTCACAGTGCTCACACACCCTCGTAAACAGACACACAAACACACACACACACACAAAAAAAATGTGGGTCAGACTGGTTAACTCGAAACATTAACACTCTCTGGTTTGACTGGTTTGTTGGTGAGCCCATTACTGTGCTGTTTACCAGAGAGTCTCCATCTGTGATTGGCAAAGAACTCAACACTATGTGCCCACTTTATTCTACTTAATTTCAATGAGATCTCTGAATAATAGCCCTCTTCAAGGCCAAACATGGTGAGCTTCGTTTTATTTGATACTCAAGTCATTTAGTCTCCATCAAAGTTTTTTTTACTGTAAATTTATCATCTTGAGTTAAGAGCTACAAGTTTTTTTTTTACATTTATATAACTGGGTTAATAGTGAGATATTTTTTTGTGAAACATAAGAGGATTTTCTCTCTTTAGCTTACTGTAGCAGAGTAGGGTCAGAGATGTGATCCTTGCATCTCCATCCTCCTGGTAGGAACAAGGAGATGGTAGACTTTTAGTATCTCTACACAAAGAACACTTCAGTGAGTTGAATGTTCCCTGACTTGAGGAGTAGAAATGACACAAAGGTCACCTGCAGTTCTAAAAAACTAAAGATTGTTTCCCCTCCTGATGTCATCACCACAATACTTCTCTGCCTTTGTCTTCTTGTTTTTTTTCTATTACAATACTTCCACTCGATTCTCCGAACCCTTCATCTCAAGAGCATCCTTCCATAAAGTCAGAACAAACATTTCTTGGTGAGCTCCCTTGGGTGAGATAGACATGACACCACGAGCTCAGGACCAAGCAGAAATGCAGACAGAGAAAAAGCTGGAGAAAAGAAACTATGAAGCTGAGGAGGATGCAGAAACAGAGGTGGTGGCCTCCTCTCTGCCCACTCAGGGAGAGTTCGTCCTTGCTTTGTTAAATGATTTCTTCCGGCTGAACTCTTCTCCCAATATCAGTCAAAGACAGATCGCTGAGAGATCTCAGAGAGAACACTAAGACTGCATGTATCTCCCCAGAGTGAACCTGGGTCACCTTGGCGTACAGCTCGCTCAGTGAATCAATCCGTTTATTGCCATTTCAATAGCCATTCAGGTTGTTTTTTTGTCGCTAAGTGCTGTGCGCTGGCAAAGTTACATTCAGACCCCCACAGAGTTTTCTTGGTTTTTTCTGTGCATATTTCATGACTGCAGAGGCAAAATAAGCTTCTTTGCTACATAAGGAGAAAAAATGATGTTTTTAACTAACCAGTAACAAGACAATTACAGATGTACCAATTTGAACATCTCATATTTATTATTTCAGGATTGGTTTTAGTAAATTAGAGAGGTCAGACTTTCCTCTTTAAGAGAAATATTTTAGATGACACAATAAGGTGATGAGAAAAAAGTCTACAGCAGGTTGTTTTTTATACACTTCCATCTGCCTTTGAAGCACCTGAACGTTTGACTGAACATGCTGAAAATGAAAAATGTGTGTATCCTACTGCAAAAACATTCACTGGTGGATTCACAGTAAAATTTACTTGAGATTACACCTTTCCTCACACTTTTTAATAATATTCAAAACATTTAATATCATAACTTGATCTTGTCTTTGTCCCCATCAGACATACCATCGTCCTCTCCAAACCTTTTCCTCTTGTTCCATCCCAGTCGCGTCCATATGTTTTGCAGCAGTACCTCTGTCTACCACTAGATGTCGGTACGATACTACTGATGGTCAACAAGCAGCCATTCATTTCTGAGCCAGCACAGTTTGCACTTAGCCAGGGCTCTAATTTACTAACATTTCTATAGCAGGCCATTTTAACAGCACTATAATTACACTTAAACCTCACTGCACAGCATGGAATACTGTATCCTTTTAGATCTACAGAAGCAGACTTGTTATTGAAAGGTTGTTCCTGCAGTTCCTGAGTGAGTGAGTGAGCCAGTAGCTTGATGTTTCTCCATTACCTACTGTTGAGGTGCCCTTGAGCAAGACATTAATGTCCAAGTACTGTAGTTCTGCTGCTCAGTGGTTTGTGGTTGCAGCTCACTGAATCACAGATTAAAATCCACAATTTCAGCTTTAAATGTGTTATGAAAAGTGTTGATTGAGTCCAAAACACAACAGTAAAACAAACAGGAAACATAGGACCATTAAAATGAAATCAATTGTAGATTGCAATAAAATGCATTGACATAGTGCATGTAAAAAAATTAAATCACATCACAGCTGCAGAAGTCCAGTGCTGTTTAACATCTTCCATCATGATGATTTTCCTCTCATCTCTTTTTTTTCAAAGCAGAGCAGGTCCTAAAATAACACTTTCTGATGACGCGCGACATATGGCCGCAGCATATGACCCCCAGACACTAACACACAAGCCATATAGACACATGTTCCTGTGACACACTAAAAGTAGTTAGTGTATTCCAGCATATGTCTGCTGTAGGATGTCACAGGCATGTGATTAGATCAGGCTTTCAATGTGTGTATGCATGCATATGAGATATATTCATAGTACGACATATGCTTGGAAAATACATGTGTCAGCAAGTGTTGGCCATGAAATATGTCCTCACATAGCTTATGTGCCATGTTTTTAATGCATGTGTGTATGTATGGGTGTGTGCGTGTTTGTGTGTGAATTTGTACGGCCAGCACAAACGTGTGTGTGTGATTGTAATCCGGACTGGGCAGCTGCGCTCATTCGTATTCAGCCCCGAGGCACTTCTAGGCCGTCTCGCTGATTAGGGATCAGAGGCAGGGAGGGAGAAGGAGAGAGAGAAGTGGAAGTGAGTGAGGGAGAGAGAGAGAGAGTGAGAGACATAGAGAGAGAGTTAAGGACAAAGCTGGAGAGAGAGGTCCTCTCCCATTTAGTAAACAGTTGGTTAATGACTCTAATCCCATTAAGCAGGGGGAGCAGCTTGCTCCCTCATATAACATGCATTAATATGTATAAATGTGTGTTTGTGGTTTACATTTTATTTCTCTCTTCTACACACACACACACACACGCGCACACGCGCACATTCACTCTTTACATTATACGCAGGAAATGAAATTGATTTGCCCTCATAAACTTTCAATAAAGCCTTAATGTAACACTGTGAGCTGTTAAGGAGGCTTGGAGAGCAGACTTATGAAAATGACATGTAAATCAAATGAGCATTGTATATTTTCAGGCTTGATTTGCCAACAATTATTGTTTTGACCCAGCTCCTCAGTTGATAAAAGAAACCTGCTCCCTCTGAGGAGCAGGAAATCAGCTTTTCAAGTGCTCTTGTGTTTGAAGAGTGGAGGGCAAGGCAAGGCGTGATTGATGCACTCTGCAGAGAGGATCAGACATGGGGTGATTTCATACAAGCAGAGAGAAAGCGGTGAAGGCACTTAACTCAGTGTTTACTAACTTGTGCTGATCTGTAGGAAAAAATAATGGCAGAGAAAATTCTCTCTTTGGTATATTGAACAGCTAATATAAAACAATTCAACACTGTAACATGTAGCCTCTTTCAACAGAGAGCTTGTGTCTGTTTTCATCTTATTTATATAATGTCTAGGTGGCAAAATAAACAAGTGCCTAGTTCAGGAGCTGTTAACCTTTCGGTTAATTAATCCATCAAAGTGAGTACATGTTTATGCGTGGCAATGCAATGGTGTCAGTATGCTAAAAACAATGTTAAAAGCAGATACACTTATCTTTCTCGATATGCACATAGAGTTACCACATAAACAACTGCAGTTTAAGTGCTGCTCATATTAGCAAGAGCTAACTAAAGACTTGTGTCAATGTTATTTTAAGCAGAAAAAATTATGTGGCCATTGATGTGGACCACAGGCGGAGATGGGTTTAAAATTTCTACTTGGAATATTTTGTTCAAACAAGGATTATTAGGGCATAATTCTTTCAGAGGGCCCGGATGTCATAGCTAAGTCGCAGCCATATTGCTGAACAGAATCAGTGTCTCAATGTGATTAATTTTAAATTTTGCAGTCATTCGACAGAGAAGCAGATAAGTGTCTTGGGAAAGGGGTTGGGCAAGTACTTCTCAGTGAGGTCTACACAGCACATAGAGAAGTAAGCAATGGGCCTATAGAGCACTTTTTTATTGTATAAATAATATGGTCTCACTGTGGTCTGAAGGCATTAGGTCATGCTCCTGAAGGCACACCTCTTTTAGAGACAAATAAGTTTATGCTTGGTCTGCAAACAGCTGCCAGGCTTTACAGTTCAACCGCTGCTGATGCTCTTTAGCACAAATGTTGTATTAGGTAGAGACTTTCACTTTATGCTTGTTTTTTTTCTTAAGTATGTAGGGCAGTACAACACAAATTACTTTCAAGGACAGTTTTCCTCATGTGCACATTATTTACGGCCCTTGAAATGTAATCTAACCTACAGAAGAAACTTTCTTACATTCCTTGTAAATGATCTTGTGCATTATTGATGATATACTTTAAGTGCTGTGATCTATTTATGAAAACTCAGATGGACACTCAGGCGCCATGATGGCATTGTGTTTAGCACACTAAATAGAATGGAAAGACATTAAAACGAGTGGTGTGATGTTTTTTTTTTACCTAGAAAATGCATATTAGATGTACTATTTATGACTTACACTGATGCATTTGACCCTATTATGCCAATCTTTTGCAGTTTTCAATTTCTTTCAGTCATGTGATGCAGTGTATAGGGTCTATAAAACTAGAGGGAGCAGATCAACTCAAGCTTCCGACTAGTTTTCATCAGAACAACAAGCACCCACATATTCTAACATATTGTTGCTGAGTAATGAGGATTGGCATTAATGTTGTTTCAGTGAGCCAAGAAAGCTTTTTTCACCTTTACCTGTAAGGTAAATAAAGTTATATTTTGTACAATATAGAAAGAACAAGAGAGAGAATTGTTTTAACTGTGAACCAGATGTCTACTCCCTCCTCAAGAGATGAACATACATTTTAACAGTTATAATCATAAGAATTTATATTGTCTGATATTTAACCAAGCATGGGTCTTGGCGCAGCCATGATATCCTTAATTCAGTTACTTCTTCCCAGGTTTCCTGGAAAGATGTACAATCCCTCCAATGTTTTCTGGTTTGCAAGCTGGTGTCCTCTTACTTGGATATGCCACTACTGACACCTCAGTTTCATAAATGTTACAAGGGAAGGAATCTGATACTGGCAGAAACTGTCATGTCAGTATGTCCACCGTGTAAAGGGTCTGTTATTATAAAATTATATGTTGTATTATATTGTATGATAGCCTATTGATTCGCCTACCAAAATCAATTGATAAATGATAGTAAACCTAAGCTAAAAAAAAAATTAAAAGCTGTCATTGTGTGTGTGCGTGTCTATGTGTGTATAAACAAAAGTTTTTCAGTCTCGTACACAGACACACGCGAGCGCAAGTATTAGGGCAATAAAACAGCAAATGTTTACCGTTTACAGTATTTCAGGCTAGATGCCTGACTGACTTAAGATTTGACCAATCGCAGCTCAGCTTCCAATCAGCGTTTGTCCAATCATAAGAGAGAACTGAAGGCATGCCTCTCCCACAAACTGCATGTTGAAAAAAGAACGTCATCTGCCTCATACATTTAGCTTTAGCCAAAATTAGCTAGTTGTTCAAATCACAGATACATCTTATCGAAACAAGTGTTTATCTTTTTAGCCGACACTCTGCGTATTTTTTTTATGTAGTGCTCTCTGGTTTACAGTGCCAAACATGTATATAAAAGCCTTGTTCCGATGCAGAGACATGCTGAAAGGAGAACTAATCGTGTGAAATGCTGGTTAGCCCAATCAACGCTAGCTGAGGAGCAGGGGCCGAAAAACGAAAGTGGCTAACATTTACGAGAGATAAGCTATCACAACAAGGCTGGGGCTTTTAACATACCCGCAACTGAAGCCTTAAGAAGAAGGACTGATAGAAATAGTTCATCTCCTACGAAGTAAGTAACGTCTGGTATTTGAAATAAGCAACGTTTTTTAAAAACATAGGCTCATACTAACATTGGCTAGTCTCCCGCTAACGTGTAACGTTAGACATCACTTTGACAACTGTAAACTTCGATAGATGGTTGGCTAGCAGCACAAGTGGCCTTATGATTATGTGGGTACAGCTAACTCTTAGCAAATGTTATAACGACCAGAACGATAAACTACCGTTTTTTGTATCCTGATGGTTATGATATTGATAATAACATCGGTTCTGCCGATGGGTTTTGTTATGTGAATTGACATTAGTTGCTGTCACCCTCTATTTTGCTGGGCAGTTTTCAAATGTATCACCAGAGTCGATCTGCTTGTTTACAATTGATGGAATTGAATGGTTTCAATAGTGAATGGTACAGCAGTCTTTTACAACGCGGCATTTGGTAAATAATGTAAGCTTGCTCATGTTATAACATAATTGCACCCTCCGTCTGTAACGAGTACGTCATTGTTTTCGTGTTATGATAATCTAGAGGTAAATGATTGTTGTTTATTATTTAATGGTGTGGGACGAGTGTGACTCATAACCACAGATTTAAACTGTTAATTCCGGTGCTTGGTTAAAATACAGTTTTGCTTTACAAGGCCAAGAGATTGCACTTTAGACCAGCCAATACCATTATTGCTTATTATTTCTGAAATCCACGCTGGTACAAGTAGTGTTAATATCTATAGTGTGAGATAATGCTTTTAAATCCCACAGCCCCTTTATGTTTTGTATTGACTTTGTTTATCCATGAAACACAAGTGCATGAATTCTTTTTTATAGTCTTGTTCTGGGTAGTTTTATTGGGTTGTTAATGTGTGTGTGGGGCTGTATGTTTGGCAGTGTGTTTGTGTGACAGTGTGTTCCAGAAATGGCAGCATCGTCAGTGGCGTGTTTGTGTTGGCACCTTGATGTGAAATCCTGCACTAGCCATGCTGATTTAGCTCGTGTAACCCATGCAAGTCTATTTGCCTATCCAAAGGCATTTATCTGTACGCTTTTGGTTGTGCCTGGTGATTAAAGCCTTTTACACACAGATGTACACTCAGACATAGTTTAAATTGGCAAGCACTCATTAACTTAAAGATGAATCTTACATGTGCTAAGAGGGAGAGATGGATAAACTGTGTATATGTGTCTGAACAGAGACAGACTGAGCTTCAGATTAATTTTCTGATAACATTGTTTTTTGTTTTAAAATTAGCCGGCATAATCTGTTCGAGCTGATGTCCCAAAAGATACCAGAGCGTCAAATCTGTCATTATCTAAGACACTGAGGTGTGTTAACACAGTTTGCATCCATTATCAGGGCCTCATCGTCATATTCAGATTATGCTTGCCATTTGTTTACCAAATAGTTATTCACTTACATGCAATGCTCAAAAGCATTGCATGTTTGTGTAAGTGTATGGTGATCTTTTATTGAGACTGCTTTATTTTTAGTTCATGGCACATTTCAAACCTATACAATAACTTTTTTATCCGTCCCTCTGCTCTGCTCTTTACCACATCTAAACTTATGAAGCCTGAAAGTCAAATTGAAGACAGGTTAAGGAGAGTTGGTATATACAACTGCACATGCTCTTCCTGTTGCTGAGAACCCACTCACGGCACAGTATCGCCTGACACGTTTACTTTCCTCCTTCTTTGCTGTAGTCTGATAGACTGCAGTCTGGTCAAAATAGCGGCCCAAGCTTTCCCGACGCCACTGCACTGAAGATGACTGAAGCTGTCTGTTCAAAGAGCACTTGCTCCGGGAAATTGACTGCTTCTGTTGCGACTTCAGTGATGAGTCATCACAGAGAGGGATCTGCGATATCCCCAGCCTGTTTCTCCCACCTCACCAATTTTTAAAAGGAGAGCCTTTATTAAGGGAAAAACTGATCCCATTTTTGTTACAATTTGATCTTAACCCAGGACAGTGCAGTTCAGCTGTTCCAGATATCTTGGGTTTTTTACTGTTCACATGCGGATGTTGCTAATGGGTTCTTAATCATAGGTGGCGCCAGGGCAAGGCCTATGGATCTTAAGCCCTAAATTATCAGCAAAGCCAAGAATCATTAGTGTTCATCACGTGTGGTGCTTTTTTTTCTGTGTCACTAAACCCTGATCATAACTGCATATAAAGCAGCATGTGGGGCAGCTACATTTACCCAGAATTAAGGTGTAAAAGTTTTTAAAAAGTGTTCACTCAAATTGATAACTTAAGCATGATATTGCAGATGGCGGTGCAGTTTGTATGTGTGTGCTTTGTATGTCTACATGAATGTGTGGAGTGATTGTAATACCTAAAAAATATATTTTGCTGGTCTGACTTTTGAGATGCCAATGTGCAGTAGTGTGGCTCCTGCATTTAATCAATAAAAAGAGGATCCCCTGCTTAAATGGCAGTGTAAGCTTATTAGTACAAATTAGGACTGTAAAATATAACAATCTAAATAGGTGATTGCAATTAAGTTTATGCTTATAACAATGATAAGCTTTGGATGCTTCTATCTTACTGATAGATCTAAAAGCTTGTTGCACAGCAGAAATAAACATAACAGCCAGATGTGTTATGTGTTTTAATTTAGGCAAATCATTTGAAGTTTATAGATATGTTCTACTTGCAAGGTAAAAAGTTCAGTTGTCAATAAGTGGACAGGACTGAGATGGGTGGTAGCACAGCCCCATTACTAATATATTAAATAATGGAAATAGTAAAATATGATTATAATGTTATCTAACCAATTCATAGACTCTTGTATCTGCTGATATCTGATATACATCTGAGAATTACATAAATGATTACTGGTAAACCTGACACTGGAATAAAATGTTTGTTGTCCCCAGTTTAAGGTTCATGGGCAAGGCTTTATCATTGCTGGTCATTCCTCTCATCCTGTAGTTTAATGTCTCTCTATGCCTCTGGAATATTCATCAATTGTTTAATTACTTTTTATATTGCATTGTACTGAGATAATCATGTTAGTAAAATTTCTCCTCAAACATTTAGGCTACAGTAAAGAGAGTAGCTTCAGCTCTCACTTGTCATTTCTTCATCAAACAGAGCACTATACAACTGTTCATATATGCTGTCCTCTGTACACCGCAGGTTACCAGACACGATCAGGAAGGGGAAAGCTATTATGTTAGTGGTAGTTCGCCGCTGTGTGTAGTTTGTTGTCAGTGTTTGACAGGCTAATCTGGTCCTGTGTGGATCCCATCAGCAGCAGACTGTTAAATTAAGTTATCTTGTTAAAGCTACCCTGCTCATCTGAAAGTCTGTGACCTGTTGGCCTGTCTGCTTGTCAGCTTTTAACTTTGACTTTCAATCAGCAGTAGCCATTCTCTCTATCTTGACATGCAAAGATGTGAGAGATAAAGTTATTTGTTGTGAGTCAATCAATGTGCGGCCAGTCTTGCAAACCTTGAGACCAAACCCTGAAATGCATGTGTGCTCCATAAACGGCCATATGAACGCAAAGACACAGTGGCAGGGCTGTGCAGTCCTCTTGTCGCATGCTGCATCCACCAACACCTACTGCCTCTGTTGCTATGACAACCTCTTAGCTGCCACTCCAAGCTGTGTAACTATGGAGACATCAGACTGGGTGACATCACTCCCTGGAGTTCTGAGTGCGTACATCAATGCGAACAAGTTATGTATGCTGGTACTTATTGTTTAACAAAGGATCATTATCGTATAGCATATGTGTAGCTATACAGTAAGCCTTGGAATAAATCGCTCTGAGGCCTCAGCACAGAATGTGTGTGCCGGCTGCCCAGGTGAAAGAGCAAACCATTTGGTTTGTTGATTATGTGCAAAGATGGCTTTAATGGTAAATTGTTTATTTTCAAGGTATAAGGTCCAGTGATTAGCACTACATCCCCTTGATATTTGATCAGCAGTGAAGTTGTGTGTGTTTGTGTGCGAGGTTTATTGTGTGTGTGCATATGTGTGCACATCTGTACTTGCTACTTAGTGAAGACTGGTACAAGTGTTTAAACCAACAGATTGAGGACATCTGGTTCAGTCCTTACAACTTCAGAAACATCCCACTTTATTTCTCTAATTCTTTATCAAGTGTCATAAGTCATACATTTTTGAGACTTAAGTCTTATAACTTGTTTTACAACAGCTGCATAGCAAACACAGCACATCAGCAGCAACAGGAAGAGCCAACTGGATCTTTTAAGTCACAGCACTACTTTTTTAATCACAAGTGATTTTAAAGACTAATGTATTTGAGCGCATAAAGCATGCCATTACACAGTTACATGCATGAAATGTGGGTGAAGTGGAAGCTGTCATGTGAGTGGTGTAGACAGTTGTGTTAGTGAAGACCTACTTAAGGCTTATCTGTTTTGTCGGATTTGAGACAGATGACCAAAAAAGGCAGCCTATGTGCTTCCTTTGTAGATGGGGAGACTTTATGTAACTCATGTGATTGACTCCCCTTTATCTATTCCCTATTTTGTTTGTGTGTATTTACTCTAAGAAACCGGAACATTTAGTATGCCTGCAGTTTATTTGTAAGTAGCTTTTATTGATATTTTCAGGAATTATGCTACAAGTTGAGTGCAATTTCTGAAGCTAAGAGGCCATTAGGTAGTGTGACAATCAATAAAAATGTATACCTTAATGTCTCACATTACATAACCAATTAACATAAGCTGGATACAGAATTTCTCTCCCTCATCAGCCTG
>JAUZTA010000004.1:18176488-18188889 GCA_034780835.1 Ctenochaetus striatus
GTATAACTATGAAATATAAAATCAGGCACTGAAAACTAAGCCCTTAGGTTAGTTTCTACAAAAACATATTTCAAAACATCTTCAGTCACATAATGAAAAATCACTCAGACTATTTACAACATGATAATTCTTAATTTCTCTAACACACCATATGACCAAAATACATGACAGCTCCTCTGTTGACAGCATCAGATTTTGCTCTTCTCCATTTGCTGACTTGAATCATCAGTCCAGTATGAATCAGTGCTGTGTGTCTCTGGTCTTGCAGGTATTAAGGAGCAGCTGCATCACTTTGAGTACATGAACATCAGAACAATTTGGATCAGTCCTTTCTACCGCTCTCCCATGAAGGACTTCGGCTACGATGTGGAAGATTTCCGGCAAGTCGACCCGCTCTTTGGAACAATGCAAGACTTTGAAGAGCTTCTGGATGAAATGCACAGCAGAGGTTTGTACTGCCGTGGTGGAGATGTGATGGTGGATCAGCAGCAGGAGGGACTCATGTTAACTTCTCTTTGCTTTCTGACAGATTTGAAGCTGATCATGGACTTCATTCCTAATCACACCAGTGACCGACACCGCTGGTTTAACCTGAGCCGCACTAGAGATCCTTACTATAAGGATTTCTATGTCTGGACCGACTGCAATGCAACCCATCCGAAGCCTAATAACTGGGTCGGTACATGAACTGCTCTCTACATGATGTTGTTAGTCGCTAAATTACAATACAGTCATTATATGGGTAGTTTCTTTCCTTTCCTTAGGTGAGTATCTTTGGAAACTCGTCTTGGACCTACGATGAGGTTAGAGGACAATGCTACCTGCACCAGTTCCTCAAGGAGCAACCAGACCTGAACTTCAGGAACCCATATGTTCGCGAAGAGATGACTGTAAGTTTATGCAACAACATGCATGCTTTTTCTCACATGCATTCATTACTCACTGCGTCACAACCAATAATGGGGATACTGTTTCTGCATTCACTTTGATCAGTTAACCCCAGTGTATTTTTAACTGCAAGTGAAGGCAACAGAATGAATGACTGACTGTGCCTGTGTTTACACTGTGTGTTTACACTGTGCATGACTTCACTTGTTTGGATGCTGCTTGAAATGAGTGTAAAATCCACCAGTTTCATTGCTTGATATGCAATATTTTATTCCAGGATATCATTCGTTTTTGGCTGGACAAGGGGATCGACGGCTTCCGGATGGATGCAGTGAAGCACATCTTTGAGGCTCCACACTTGAGGGATGAACCACAGGTGGACCCAAAGAAACCACCAGTGAGTGTTAACCTGTTTGCATCACATAAAAAACATTTGTTCACTTCTGATCAGCATTGATTGGAAAGGAAATATCTGCAGACTTAGCTGGAGCAGCTTTTTGTGCTCACATTAACTTGACACAGGCACAAAAGATGATAAGGACATACTAAATATAGGAGCAGGTGTGACTCTCTAAAGACATTTATTCTCATTTAAGGCTGCAGACTTCAGCTCCAATCAACTAAATTATAGAATTATTGATACCTAAACAGTTGCAGTAATAATTATGGATGAACAGAACTTAAAAATTATACTAATTTTAACTCTTTTTTTTTTGAGAATAAGAATTTTCTTTGCTTCGTCACATGATAATCTATATAAACGGTAATTAAAAGTGTTTAGTCAGTGCTGTTTTGTGGCACTTTCACCACCTGGCAGTTCTTCTGAGCAAATGAGATCAAAGTTCAGTTTAGTTCACAGTCTGTGCTGTAAAAACTAGTTGTACAATTATTTTATGTTTTTATTTCGTTTAATTATTTATCTTGTTAAATGTCCTGACCTGAGGGACAACAGAAGCTCTGCTGTTTTCAAGTGTAGCTGGTAGATCAAATCTAATTAACAGCTGAATGGGTGCGTTTGCACGTGTGCATGATGTATCACTACCCACCTTTTTTTTGCCTAAATGTCAGGTTCATCCTGTGCTATTCTGGTTAAAAAGTGCACTTTTTGAATCATGAGTTAAGCTCACTAACAGAGTTTTTGTTCCATGGAAGCTGAAGTTATTTGTCACAGAGAGAAGATTAGCAGAATAGAGGCATATTTTGCTGGATTAGCAAATCATTTGGATTTACTTTCCATTGCAGAATAACTTTATAGCACTGAGACTGACTTGCGTACTTTGTGTTGACTGAGAAGGGCCTTGACCACCTCAAGTCACATTGTTCTCAATAAAATCACATAATTGATTTCACTTTTATATAAGGACATAAAATCAGGATGAGTATAGAGATAAGAAACGGTAAAACTTTATTGGTGCCTGTGCAATTATTGATTGCTGCAGTTGACAAGATCTTTTATCAACAATTTGCAGCTCTTCACTCCAGGCCTTCAGCTTTTTACTCAGACAAGGCCATTTGTCTATCTTCAGGGTTGTTAGCGTGAACTTGCTAAGAGCTCAATAAAGCTCTTCCAAGAATACACCCAGTTTAGAGAATAACCAGAATATATAGTGTAAATATGTATGAATAGTGATTGCCTATTTTGCCTATTTGTGTTCCTCAATTTCTCCAATACTTGTTCGAGTATATCAGATCCGTCTTCTTGTTGTCGAGGGTGCTCAAAAAACGTCTAGCGTTAACTTCACATATGAATTCTCTTTACATTTGAGTTGGATATCAAGTGTGCTTCAGGGCACATTACTTCCCTGGTTTTTGGCCAGATATTTTGCTCATGGCCACATGGATCAAAGTCATAAGTCCATGAATAAACTGATGTCCTGGTCTTCTTTGTGTAGAATTCATGTTGTCCTCATGTTTGAGTTCCTCCTACACAAAAATCATAAACATCACTGTCTCTTAAACAGGGCTTTTAAAAGGGAAGCAAGTCCTGAGCTGATTCCCTTAAAGTAGTTAATCTTGTCTCTGCCGTTGCATAAGTGCACAATGTTTTTTCCCCATGAGTATAACCTACAAAGACTTGTTTTTCTGTCTCTGTCACTTACCCCCATGTATTCTGTCTTGTTGCCCTTTTTTATAACGACCAATAATGTCCATATAACATTCCTTACAAGTCCTTGATAATTGAACCTTTTATCAGTTGGCCTCGACTCTCTCTGTATCTGGTTTCTCTTGTTTTTCCATGTGCCTGGCTCGTGACTGGACCCTGTGCTTTCACCTGACAAAGCAAAACAGTCACAGCCAAGCTCTCTTTACTTCCAGCAACAGAATAACGTAAAACAGAATACAGAAGAGCTCTTTAAATCCACTGTTGTTGATTATCTCAGGGTGGAGGCTGTACTTTGAATGGTTCACTAGTACCTTACATGAACCCAATGCAAAACCTGACTCTTACACAAGGCAGAAATCCAATAACAGCCACATTACCTCACATCTCTTTGTTTTCATGACACTCCAGGAGGAAATAACTACAGAGTGGGACCTTTACCATGACTACACCACCAGTCAGGTGGGCTTGCATGACCTGATGAGGGGCTGGAGGGCTGTGCTGGACACCTACAGCCGTGAGGCCGACAAATACAGGTACAGATGCAAGAACGATACAGAACTTCTGTTGCACAAGTTTGCTTCTACATTTGACGATGAAGCCTCAAGTCAAACATAACTCATTAAGTGGATATTAAATCAAAGGCCAGACTGAAAATATTCTGTTACCGTACAGGACAAAAACTCATCTGATACAATTTTAAATCTCAAATGTTGACAGTTTACAGCTGAGGATCAGTTTTCATGCCATCATACACAACATAAGTTCTCGCTCCGTTCCAGGTTCATGGTGACGGAGTCATATGATTATGAAGAAGTGTACAAGACCATGATGTACTACGGCACCCCACTGGTTAAAGAAAGTGACTTCCCCTTTAACTTTTACCTGCTCGACCTGCCTCAAAACACCAGCGGCCACTGGGCTCACCATCTGGTCCACCTGTGGATGGGCAACATGCCCACTGGAGAGTGGGCCAACTGGGTGGTAAGTCACCACAATGAGATTTTATATTTTAGTTTCTTGGCTTCTTCCAAAACATGACCACATACCAAATGATTAATCCTCCGAAAAATATTTTCCTGATTATGATCTTCAGTTCCGTAAAAAAACACAAGATCTGATTAGGAGGAGGCATAATAAAAGCCATGTTTTGCAATACTTGCATAATGTGCATGCTGACGTCCTCAGACGAGTGTCTTTTATCATTTATAGCTGTGGACTGTCAATCTCACTAAATTATCTGATTAGACTCTGTCTTCTCTACACTTCTCTCAAGTCTGTAAAACCACACAGCGTTTTGTTTTATAATTTATTACACAAGTTTTAAATTGCTCAGCAAGCTAAATATTAAAAGATGACTAAAGCATAAAAAAACCAAACAGTAACTGCTGTTAAATCGTGGTAACTAATAAAAAAACACTCCTTTGTTATGCCGTGGATCCTAAAACTGGTTGTTACCAAAAAGCAACTGGTAACCGATTATGTGAACAGAATAACATTTCAGTGTTTATCCAAAGATGTGCTTCATTTTTTAGTGTGTAATTAGCCAACAATGGGTGAGTTTCTTTGCCACAGAGAATTTCTCCAGTGTAAGCTGCACTGACCTGTTCCTCACCAGCAAAAAGGCTCAGTGCAAGATCTTATAAATTGCACAAGATGGTTTCAGTGTTGCTTTCTCCTCTGTGACAATCTAAGCCCCATTTAGTGATGCATGTGCATGTGTGTCTCCGTTTCAGCTGGTTTCAGGCTTCTATTTTTAATCTATCCTGTAACACCTTCTTTTCAACTTCAGCTTTCTCTTCCATGATCCAAACCCAACCATTTCACCCTGTCTTATTTTTTCTTTAACCTCCACAATGATCAGGTTGGGAACCATGATAGGACTCGAATTGGCTCCAGTGTTGGTAGGATTTATGTTCGTGCCATCAACATGATGCTGCTGACCCTTCCTGGCACCCCCACCACCTACTACGGCGAGGAGATCGGCATGGAGAACATTAATATCACACAGAGTCAAGTACAGGACCCTGCTGGCAGATACAATGTGGTCAGTACTGGGAAAAAAAAACATTTTAATACTCACAGTAACATCTCAGCCAAGTGCAGAGGCTGCTAAAAAATATAATTTCTTACATTTACATAATCTCACATAAAAGACTAGAACAATTAAAAGTCATCAAAGTTGGATTTATTACAGGTTTGTTATATTCTAGACCACAGGAATTTTATCTTGGTGTTTTAAAGAAACCAGTAGCGAGTGTGTGTACATTAAAATGTGTGAGTATACATTCATTGTCGGAAGTGTCAAAATGGTTCCTTGTCTTTATTAACTGCAGAGTCTCAGTCGGGACCCCCAGCGGTCTCCAATGCAGTGGAGTAATAGCCCAAATGCAGGCTTTAACGACAAAACCAACGATACCTGGTTGCCTATACACCCAAACTACAGAACAGTCAACGTGCAGGTACAGAACTCTTCTTGTACTGTTCAACAAACGTGACCAGAACTTGCTCCGTTAGGATCATGTATCTCCATGTCAATCTTTCTATTCTAGGTCCAGACAGATGATGAAAGTTCTGTTATGGAGCAGTACCGTTTCCTGAACAACCTGCGTCAGTCAGAGCTCCCCTTTCAACGCGGGTGGTTCTGCTACGTCTACACTGACGACAGTGTCTTCTCTTACATCAGAGAGCTGGACGGACTCAAACGAGCTTTTCTAATTGTGCTTAACTTTGGTAAAGCATCTACCATCACAGATCTCTCCTCTGTTAGCGAGTTACCAGTCAAACTGAAGGTGCTGATGAGCACCAACACTGCCAACAATGGAAAGGAGATTCAAAAGTCTCGCATTGAGACAGGAGCAGGTGAGGGTTTGGTGATAGAGTACTCCACCTTCACTCGCTTTAATCCAAACCACCCCGAAAAGTGCTACGTCGCTCAGAAGGCCTGTTATTTGGGGACCATAGGTGTACTTTATAAATGCTAATCTGAGTAGACAGCGGTATTTACTACATTTTCACCAATCAAATCATTGAGATTCTCCTTTCATTTGTCCTTTGAAAAGGATTTATGTCAAACAATAAAAAAATACCAATGCAGATACATTCACTGTTGATGTTGTCTTCTCTTCCACTGGTATTGTTAAAGATTTAGGCATCAATATATCATCCAAGTTGGCTGCAATGATGCTGATGATGTTTGCGTCATTGTTGTTTGCCTCCAAATGGCCTCGCTATCTTTTTCTATTGCGTCGAGGCCGAGGAGGATCCAGACCCAGCTCCGTGTACAGAAATGCGAGCTTGAGGGCTTCCTATAGCAGGGAGACGAGACAGAATAAATGCTTTTTAGTCTGTAGGCCTACTCATCAACTCAAAAGACAAACCTGATATCATTGCTCTTGAGAAGAAAAGGGTTGGTCAAAATTTAAACATTTTTATTTTATATTAACATGGTTACTACTATGAATACTACAATCATCAGACAAGGATTCAGATTCTAGAAATGTACCAGATTTATAAATGACACACATGTTCAAGACCCTTACAGTCTGCAGGAGAGTCTTACCTCCTCCAACATCTGCTCAAAGTCTTCTGGTCCGCTGTGATTTGCTCCAGGTTGGATGTTCAGAACTATGTTTGGTGCTGGTTCATGCTCTAAAAGAAAAAGGAAAATGGACAGAGGTCAGAGGTCAGAGGAGGAATTTTGGAGATGATCTTTAATGTTTAAAACTCTCTTATCTTATTATTTGCCCACTGTCTTTGTCTAGTTGCCCCAAATCTTCTCTTTCTCTCTCTCTTTTTCTCTCTGACTCTGCCTTTACTCTCCTCTCATTCATGTGTGCTCCCATCTGATACTGCCCTCCCTCTTCTCCAGCCCTTCCACATTACCCCCCTCTCCCCGTCTCTGTGGTATGTGCTGTTTCACAAGTACGGTCTTGACCTTGACAGCTCCCAGTCTGTGGTGTCTAATCTTTTGCTCTGATACACTATCTCTTTACCATGCTAATGGGCCTGCCCACCCGCTTGCATGTGTCTGTGCCATCAGCACTTCATCAAAGACCCGGGAGAACAGAGAGAGACAGATTAGGGAGACATATACACACACCGCCTGCTGCATGTGTGTATGAACAACAGAAAGAGAGAGAGGGAGTGAGAGAGAGAGAGAGGGAGTGAGAGAGAGAGATAGTGTGTGCATTTGAGTGCTTGGGAGAGACTCGGGTGTAAAGAGGAGTAAGACCAGTGTGGTGAAGGCAGATTATAAGTGAGAGGGAGAAAGAGCCTGTGCAGGGGGAAAGAGAGCAATTAGCTGCCACACACACACACAGACAAAGACACGTTATACTACAAGGTGACCCATTCTATACTTTGGTTATAAACTTTAAATGCTGTTAGCAGTTTCCCCAGACAGACAGCCATAAGTCTGTGACTGCTGCCTCTCCTGACATGCTCACTGAAACCACTACTGGGAGCTGACCCCGATTTGAACCAATAAAACCTCTAATGATTCAGAAATTACACTTTAAAGAACATGGAACAAATGAAGAATCCGTGTTGAAATGCAGGGAGAGTTGAAGTTGAAGATGTGCACAGACACACACATTTATACAACAGTGTGCATGGCTGCTCACATGTAACATCAACATGATCCACAAATGATTAAGCCGTTGTGATATTACTTGTTAGTGTTTAATAGTGCAAGTACCTGACTTTGGCTTCATGGTAAAGTATGTGCTGATGGCATTTTTCAACTGCTTGGTGTATTTGAGGACCCCTGCCAGAGGAACCCTGGCATCACCGCTGTAGGTCTTCAGCAGCATCGATGGGTAGCACTGATTTACACACACACAGATTTTAACATGTATAAATGTACACTGTGGATACATTAGAGTGTTTAGCAGAAGTTATTAGTTATTCACTGTGCTCTTTGTAATCAATATTTCAGGGCTTTCAGATCACTTTTCCGTATAGATGAGCTATCGGAGGGATATGGGACTAAATCAGAGCTGCTGGTCCTCTGCTGGAAAGATGTCAACTTACATGTTTTCAGAGAGAGTCTGAAATCCATTAATAGAGCCAGTGTTACTCAAACACTGGCTCTGAACCGAAATGTGGGCCATAGGAATTCAAATGGATTTTTTTTTAACAGTCAGAGTCACTGTCTGTTACCTAACAGGTCATGGCAAATGAAACTGCTTAACTAAATCTAAGTCACGGTAAAAACATCTGAAAAATTAAATGCTAAAATGCAATCATCAAAATACAAAAACTGAGAAATTTTAAGTATAAAGAAAAATGAATGCAGGTTAATATTAGCACAAGTGGTAACAGACAAGGAAAACACATCAACTAAAGCTATTGCACAAAAACCTGCAGCTACAGATTAATTTCACGGTCTTCTTTTTCCAACCTGAGGAGTGATGTTGTGAAGGGGACAGTAGGAGGAGATGGCGAGTCTGTGTTTTGGGTTTCCCACTGGGTCCCCCCATTCTTCTCTATCCTCCAAAGTTAGAGGCAGACTGGGGTCCTCCATAGTCCCCAAAACATCCAGGAAAGGAGCCTGAACAGAGAAAAAAGGATTGGCTTTTGATGGTGTATGTTTATATATCTGCAAATTCTTGCTCTTTTAAAGCCCCATAACGCCAGAGTCCCTGGTATTCTTCTGCTTTAGACGCTGAATAACTCTAAAAGCTACACACTTAAAGACATAAGCACACACATACACACACACACACACACACACACACACACACACACACACAAATCTCTAAGGATTTAACATCTTACCTGCAGTGTGACAGCCCGCATCATGTGTGGATGTTTGTTGCACAGCGCTCCCACTGGCACAGCCCCAGCACTGCAGGCTGTAAGGGCAGTGAGTGACGGAGAGGAGACTCCTAAAGATGAGAGGTGATGGAGACAAGCTTGGAGGTCCTCCACTCCTCTATGCTTCCCCTCCACACGAGCTTGTCTTTGCCAGGACAGACCCCGCTCTCCTCCACCTCTAGGCGATGTTAAAGTAAAGAGCACAGATTCACTGCAATGCTAAAGTTTAAACTCAAGACTTAATTAGCCCTCACAGACCTTTTTTCAGAAAATTCTGGCTCCACAAAGTCACCTTGACTTGATAAATTACCTGATGTGGCAGTAGGCCAGAGCCCAGCCCTGCTGCAGCAACAGAAATGTCTCTGGACTGAACTCCATGTTCAGATCTCTGCCATAAGCTCCGTAGACATGAACCAGCAGAGGTGCCTTACTCAATTCTTCCAGAGGTGTTGTGTGAAATAGTGTCACTGGCACCTTGGTGCCATCCTACAGAGGAGAGGCAGACAGGCAGACAGGTCTGGAGACTGTAAGGGGTGGAAGTTACTCTGCGACCTTGAAAGTCTCAGATGTTTTTTTTTTTTAAATGCCATTACTTGCTTATAAATTAGGTTTAAGTGTGTAACTGACATAGGAAGGCATGACACCTGTATGAGTGTGTGTAATGAAAGCCTTCTCTCTGGAGTGGCTAGTTGACAAAAGGCTTTAGCAGTCGACTCCTGAGTCTTCATACAAAGTGCTTAACTCTCTGTTGATGCTGTTTTATTGTGTGTGCATGTGTCTTATATGTCAAGTGCACTTACATGGCTGTGGGCCTCCAAGCGTGTCGTTGAACAATTGCAGTGGTTTTCTGCGGAGGACTCATCTGCGGTGCCTGATAAAAGATGCCCATCCTCAGGGTACAGACAGAAGGGCACAGGGGAGTGGACTGGAGATGAGATCAAGAACTCCAGCACACCGCGTTGGTCTGAGATGTCTGGTTTCTTGGTTTTAATGTCACAGGCCCAGGGGGGGAGCTTGAGAGGGTAGAAATATGACATATAAAGATAAGATATGTTTACATGTAAATGTGCCATTTGTATATTATATGTATTGTGTGCAGCATATCTGTATGTTTCTCTGTTGAATATGTACTGGCTGTGATAACAAGTCTCCTTCTGGAGCAAATAAAACTAAAATATAAAGGAATTTAACAGATAAATGGTAAGGAATCAAATTACATGACTAATAACAAGCAGGTCAGCAAGGAATCATCAAGGAAAAGACACAATTCTGACAGAGTTTTCTGTCACACTGACCTGTACAGCGTACGCTTCCTTGGGGTCTGTCAGTGGGACCACAATCAGGGTAAGTTCACTAGCTGGTGTCCTTGCAACCAAAACACAGTGGTCTCCAACTACGTCCATGTCTTTGACTACAGTGCCAGGGTCAGGGGCAAACAAGGGCGCCCAGGAGACCATGGATGGCTCTGAAATGGGGGCCTTCACCACCTAATGAGCACACAGAAAATCTCCTCACTTGAGAAAAATCAAAAAACATATTTTACCATTAAAACTTGACATATTTATCAAAATATCTTTCCTCTTTCAACTGACTGATTCTGTAAGTTATAACTACTTCCTGTCAAAACAGAACTTTTCCAAATAAAGAGAATTGACCAGTCAGCACGTGTCCTGTATGTGCATATCTATGACTACGTATGCATCATCAAAACAGTGCGTTTCTATTGCACAAACTCTACCTGATATTCCTGTCCTGTCCCTGTATTAGCCAGTATAATCAGCCATCTCTTCCAGTGCTCCACGTGGTACAACAGGTCCTGCCGGCGAGGTTGAACCAGGAAAGGCTCTAAACGGGATGTTGTTTTATCAATTAGCAGCACCTCTGAAGTGGTCCTGCTGTTGCAGTTGATGCTCAGTATCTGTCGGTCTCTGGTAAGGGCAACCTCCACAAACACACTGAGGAGAGTTCAGTTTTTAGAGACGGTGTGGAAGCAGAAACAGCTTACATGTCACTATAGTTACACTCACTCTGGCTGTGTTTCCTCAAACACAGAGGTTATCCTGCTTCCACTGGAGGTCAGTTCCAGACGAAATGCTCTGCTGCAGCGCAGACCCTCCAGAGTCGTGTAAAACAAGACCTCGTCTGTGGCCCATTCTTCACCCATGCAGACACATACATACACAAGAACATCCCTTTATTATACAAAGTGTACTACTATTTCTATTATTACTAAAAAATCTTTTACAAGTGCAAACTAATTAAAAACATACCAAAGCTGAAGACTTTTTCAAGTGTTAATATGACTTGTGGAGGATCTTGAGGTGGGGAATTTCTCTTTCCAAGCCTCACAATCACACACCTGGATGTTACAAGACAATAATCCATTTTTTAATGCAATAACTGTAAGAGTTTGAAATTTGACAAGCATAAGGGAAAAAAAACACTGTGGCCAAATAATTCAAACAATGCATGTATAATTCTGTTCTGCATTTTCACCTTGGCTCTTCTCTGTGGTTAGTTTTTAGTGTGGCAGCAAGATGCTTCTCCTGTGGGGACAGACGTATTCTCTGGACAGTCCAATCAAACCTCTGGGCTCTCTCTTCATTATTAAGCTCTTTGTTCTCTTCCTGTTCAGGGACTTGTGCTAAATTTAGCACCTGCTCTGGCTCCAGTTCACCTACAAACAGGGAGAGGAAACAAAGTCATTCCCAAGGTGTTAATGCCCCTGTTGCAGTGATGGAGCAAAAAGAGTTACAGTGTAGATACACATAGGGTTATTTTAGAAAAAAGTACTGCAATTTGACCTCTTTAATCTTCTTTATGAATTCTTTAACATGCTTTTCAATTAAATGTCTGTGGATGAACTTCAGTCTTTAGATATCAATATCATCACAAGTCTGTGTTCCTAAGTTTCTGGCTTTCAGAGCCGTTTTTTACATCAGCAGTCAAGTTATATTAATGTTTTCTGCTTACACTGTCTCTTGTCCACTCTGTAGATGCCATCACCTTCAATGAAATACACATGGTTATGTCCACAGACCTGTATGAACGGGTAAAATAAATGTTTATCCACTATCCCTACAGAGGTAATTCAAAATTTCAATGAAATAGATCAAACCCAAAACAGAAGAAGACAGGTCTTACTAATGAGTGATCCGGTATGTTGGAGAACCTGCGGTATGTTGCCTTCAGTCTCCTGTTGAAATATTTCTGCAGGTCCTTGTATTTCTCAAGTCCATGGCTGAGATGATCAACTGCGGAGTCTGAAGTGTTCTGAAATGAAACAACTTTTTAAAATTAAGGAAAGACTTTATAAGATTGCAACCATAAGATCCAATTGCAAAGGGCATTGGTGGTCAAATCAGGATTCTTGTATCTTGTGCAAAAGTCTTTAGGATGACTAAATGACCCTCATATGAATGGCTTGGCTTAAAGTCACTGTAAAGGTGTTAAGCTATTACTGCAATATTACTTTGGCAATGTCAAAACAGATGTGTAATAACGAAGGAAGTTGGGAATTTTACAGTATAAAGTCACATTACTCAGTGTAGTGTAACCTAACGTTGTTTAATGTGGTAGTAACAGGTATGTT
>JAUZTA010000004.1:18199897-18210871 GCA_034780835.1 Ctenochaetus striatus
CGAGATGGAGCTGTTTTCCTGAAAACAGTCTTCCTACACAAATGGTTTCATGCCTCTTTTTACTTTAAAGGAACAGAAACATAAAATTTTTTTGGATCCTAGAAAATCTTTAAAGCCCTCATGTTGACTTCTGCCTGTGACAGTCAAACCAACTCCTGACCAAGCACCAGTATAAAGTATTTCTATGAGGCTTTGGAGGTATGCAGAGTTAATTATCAATGAATTGACCGTTAGTTCCATGGATTATTCCATGGATTTTCTTCCTCAAAATGCGTAAAACAGCAGCCTTCAGCATGCCAACATGTCTTTGCTGAAACTGCTAATGTGTTTGCCATTTAGCTAAAGAGCCATTAGCTTGCTTAGTGACTCACGATACAGTTTTAATGCACAAACTGCTACAGTACTTGTCCGCTCTGTCAGTCTCTGCCTATCTGGAGACTCGCTAAAAAGCCCCACAGGGGCCTTTAACTGTCAGTTGGATGTGCTAACACCAAAGTAGGTGTTGACGCTAATGGGTGTGCTAAATGCTAATGTGAGCTAGCGTGGGCCTCTAAGGGAAAAGTTAACTGATTTCCAAGTGGCCCCCTGAGAGACGGCCCTAATCACTAACTAGCTGTAGCATCTCTCTTGGGCTCCAGGCTGATGGGACTAAAGCTGTTGTGGCTACAATAACTGCTAACTGCCTTATTGTGCTGTGACTCTGCTCTTGTATTTTAGAGTATTGTGGGAAAAAAAGGATTTCTAAAAGGGGCTCGTTGTCTGTAATTGATCTTCCATTTGAAAAAGGTGCAGTGACTTAAAGAGTGAGACAGTGACAAATACTGTGTATCCTTATGGTTTATGGATCACTGTAAATTGGGCTTTAAGATTAATTATAAATTTTAGAGTTAGATGGCTTTTGTTAACTTATACACACACAAACACACACACACTGTGACTTGCCCATGCACACACCTTTTTACTCTATTATTCTGTCTGTCTATCTGTCCACAGCAGGCCATGGCGCCACACACCTTTGTGTTTGCCAGCTGAGGCTGAAATAAACTCTCTCTCTCTCTCTCTCTCTCTCTGTCACACACACACACACACACAAATACGAACACACACACTTACTAGTGAGGCCAGTGGCTGGAAAGACTCTGTTGTTAAAGTCAGATCTACTGCAAACAAAATGATTTTACATTTTGGAATAAACTTGCACAGTACAGTTGAGAACTGGTGTATTCCTCTCAACACTCCAGTTGTATGCAAACTTCAACATGTGAACATAGTAAACAATTAAAAAAACTCACAATGAAGAAAAAAGTAGCAGTATGTTGGGAAAAGATGTCACAGTGACTGACACCTATGGGCTCAGTCATGTAGGACAGTGCCACTATCCTTGGTACTGAAACAAACAGTTTGGAAAAGGTGGAAAAAAACAGATGTTTTTTGAATTTAACACGAACACAAAGTCATAGGTGATCAAGACAAGTGGTGGCACAGGAGTCCATAAAAAACCCCCAAAATTATTAAAAGACCAGTGTCCAATAACAGGTCTTTATTAATGAAGGCAAGATCGACATTCCTGAAACAAACTTGATTCAGTTGAAAGGGGAGAAAGTAGAAATGAAGGAACAAATAGAACCTCTGTCATCTTGTCTTTAACCCTCTTTATCATCTCATCTTTAAAGATATAAAGGAACAGACCTGATATGCCACCAGGTCTGATGTCCACAAACATTTCTTTTGAAGGCTCATGTGCATACATAGCTCAACAAAGGTGTATGTGTGTGTATGTACTTATAATGTAAGCATGTGTGGGTGTGTCTCAGAAGGGACAGAAGGGATTACGAAGATTGGTTTGCAACTGGGTTTCTAGACGGATCCCCTCCAAACTCTCTGTGCTGCCCCACTGGGCCTTTCAATAAGTGTGTGTGTGTGTGTGTGTGAGTGTGAGAGTGTTCAGGGCTGGAACCAGAGAGGGAGGGTTTGGGATCACAGATGGAGACATAATTTTTCAGGACCCTACATTGTCTTCCTCCCTTTCTTTCTTTCTTTCTTTTACAACCTCTTTTTGACTTCCCTCCTTCTCTGTTCATCTTTATCTTAATGTGGTTTGAAACTTAAACTCTTAAACCATCTATTTTTGATGTGAACACCGGCTTACTATGTCAGTGCTGCAGGTTCTAATTTTCTCTTCCTGTGCTGCTGTGACATCTTCCCTCCCGCTTTCAGTCCTTTCCACCCTCTCTGCTGTGCTTCTTCCCTCCCTCTCTGCCTTCTTCTCACTCTCTCCACCCACCAGTGATTGCACAATCTTCCCATCACCACCATAATCATAACAGCCCAGATTTGGTGGCACTGTGTAGCCACTGCCAGTCTGCACACACGCACACACACACATTCACACACACTCACGCACACCCATGCTCATGTGTCCTGGAGGAGAAATACAGTTGGAGCTTTTATGCTGCTTTCCCAAGTGGCTGTTTTCAAGCGCAGCCACAATAGAGGGCCTAATGTGGATTTGTTTAGAGAGCTGGTTAATTGGAGTGGGATGCTCTAATTGCACCTCTTTGATGGTGTGTGCGTCTGTGTATTCACGTGTATGTGTGTATGTGTGTGTGTGCGTGTGCGGATGTGAGTATCACCTGGCCTTTGTTTGGACTGTGTGCGGGAAAACATTTGCTCAGCTATTACTACACTACACAAACACTATAAGCTACATAACGCACACATAAGGGGTGTGAAGTGTCTAAGTACAGAAAGCGGGAGAGAAACAAATATAGAGAGAAAGAACACATGAATAGCACAGCTTATTATAGGCATATAAGCCACTGTATGCACAGCAACCCCCCCCCCAACCTCATTATGTGAAACTGTTCATCATCAGCATCCATACAGTGTTTCTCTGTCGCTTTCTGTCGGTGTTGTCCCCCAGTTGGGGGTGCTCTAAGTCTTTGTATGACTCCACTGCTGGCTTCTGTGTGTTCATCTGTGTGAATGTGTGTGTGTGTGTGTGTGTGTGTGTGTGTGGACGCCTGGCTGTTTGTATATCACAGCTGCTTGCCTCTTTGGCATGTGTGTAGTAATAGCCCAGTGTCCTGGTATGCCTTTTGCTTTTTTCAAAGGGAAACAGTAAACTCACAGACACTAAACTAGACAGAATAATAGTTTTACTGTGCTTATAGAGCCTACCAGCAGTTATCTGCTGTACATATGATAGGAAAAACCTGGCTAAATAAATAGGCAAATGTGGTAAATGCAGATGCAGCCATGCAGGACACAGGGGTCATTGTTTTGGATGAATATGATGGAAACTGTATACAGGACTAAAGCCTTCACGCCAACTAAACTCCATCTGAGTTTAACATCTACTGGAAATTCTTGGCTGATGTGCTCTCCACTAACTATTAGTAATAAAAATAACAGACTTTATTTGTCACACAAAAATGCAGCTCAAAGTGCTTTATAAATAATAATAATAAGTGAGGGAATTTTTTTTGGAAAAATGATGTTCAATTTTGCATTTTTTTCCTGAGAATCTATAAAAAGGAGCGATGAAGCTGTTGAGCAGAAGCTGAGCGATGGAGCGCTTTAAGGCACTTTATGTTTTTTTTTTTTCTCTTGAATTTGTCACCTGTCTGTATTTAAAATTTGGTAGCCCCTCTACTAAAAAAACAGGTTTCAGAAAAAACAATTGGCAGTCAGCTTTATCTATTGCCCCCTCTCTGAACCTTCTCTTTCATTCCCCTCCGTCATCCACTGTCCATTTCCTCCTCCTCCTCCTCCTCGCCTGTATCCATTTGTTTTCCCCTTCGACGTTCCCTCTTTACTCTCTGCCTGTCCAGTTCTCGTTCGGTCTCAGTCTTCCATCCACTTATGATGATTGTGTGTGTGTTTGTGTGTGTTTGTGTGTGTGTGTGTGTTTGTATATGCGTGGCTACCTCTCTGTGAGTGCAAACACATGGCGTGCCCTAAGTGGGCCAGAGGCCTAAAGCTAATCAATGATCGTCATTTAAACCCATTCTCATCCTGCAAACATGTAGACACACGGGCATGCACACACACTCACACACTCACACACACACACACACACACACACACACAAACACACAGTGCTTTGCTGATCAATTGAAAATAAGTGTCATTCACTTTTGCTTGTCTGCTAAAGGACACAGACAGAGGCAGGATGGGCCATCTCTATTTCTGTTTGGGCTTTTCTCTGTTTCTTTGTGCACTTGTGTTTAGTTTTCATTGTTTGGCATTATGAGACAAGAGAGTGATCTCTTTTGTTGGCGTAAGTGTACGAGTTTCCCTCTGCTTGTGTGTGGTCATGTGTGCGTGTGTTTGTGTGTATTCAGGTGCACGCATGTGTGTGCAGGGGCCAGTCTAAATGGAGATGTATTATTAGTAACCATTCTGAGCACGGTCACTGTAGTTCCCCAGCAAGGCAATCAGATCACTTAAGAGGCTGCCTGGTCTATGTTCTATGGCCTAAAGCTTCCTGTCTCTTTGTGTATGTGTCTCTCTCTCTCTCTATCCTTTAATGCCCCTCGCCAACACACACAAAAACCCCAGCAGCCATGGCCATCACCCCTTATCTTCTCCCTCCTCACCCTGCCTCTTCTCCTCTCTACCACTCCTACCTCCTGTCCTTTACCTCCATGGGGGAAAAAGGACAAGGTCATGCAGATAAACATAGAAAAAGTGAAAGTGGAAGAGAGAGAGAGAGACAGAGAGAGCTGAAATGAACCATCTCATTTGGACATTAGCCCCCGGGCAGCTGTGGTGAGAGGCTAGCTAGCCTAGCGGATAATGCCCAATTGTGTATGAGGCATTATTTAGCTGCAGTTAGCTGGCTGCTATGACAAGCTATTACTGGAAAGAATGAGGAGCAGAGCAATGCAAGACTCCCTCTGTGTGTGTGTGTGTGTGTGTGTGTGACAGGTAGGTAGCTCCCCCCTGGGTCCAAGTGGCATAGGCATTGCTTTACTTACACATTACTGGTGCACAGAGACCACAGAGTGTGTGTGTGTCTTGACAGTGTGCTTAGTGGACTGTTTCCATCCATGCATACACAGTGATGACAACACTGCCACAGAGAGTCAGAGCAGGCTGTTTAGTGAAAGTTCCCTCGACCTCTGCAACACTGAGGGGTTTGACAGTGAAACTAATGCATCTGCTCTCTTGGACCCAGAATGGTGAATCCACATCAGTTATTACAGTGTTATAAAGGTAATCTATTTGAATTATTAGTAATATGTTAACAGTACAGCTACTCCCAGGAACATACTGAACACTATAGCTCTCACCCTTTCAATATCAAGTGATTTGTTAGTTTCTTGTGATATTTTAAAAGATGCATGTCCTTCCATTGTGCACAAAGTAACTAGTTGTCGATTGTACAATTTCAATATGTTGGTGTGAAAGTGAGTGTAATATTCTTTATATACTTTTTTAAAAATAGTTCGGGACTGAAAGTAATTTTTAATTTTATTATCGATGTAGGTTAAAATGAGCCCGAGTTGATGTTCTCAGCCTGTTCTTTTTCTTCTGATTTGGAAACTGTAATTCAGATTTGCTTGTCAGCTTATTTTGTACCGGTAGTTTGAATAGTTGAGTTTTACTTGTGTATTAAGATGAACTTGATCTTGCAGCATTAATCTAAACAATAAAGAGGAGTCCTTGTATGTTTCCAAAGGAAAATCAAATAAGAAATGTTTTGAATGCTGCCAATGATGTATTTGATTGACCTGATCCAACATACAATTTAATGCTGTCTAATTGTCTTATCCTTTTTTATTGTTGACTATATACTACACCTATACTGAATCATGTAGGTATATCATCTGCAATAGTGTAAAGCAACTCTCCATTATGTTGCTGCTATCATTAGCAATTACACGCTTTAACCTCTGTTCCTCTGCCTCCTCTTCGTTTACTCTCAAATGCTTGAATTTTCATGATATCTACCATAACACCCATGAGCCTCACCAATTCCTGACCACTCAGAGGATCAAAACAGCTATTATGCTGCTGTAAATGTTCCACTTATGTTTTTCTTAGTGCTGATGTGACCCAGGCTCCCTAACAGCTCCAGTATCAACAAAACCTGCATTTCCAATTGAAAAACAATTTAGAGTTGCCGTGTACTTCTTAACCACAGTTCTCCTAAGTGTTCAATCTAAGTGATTCTGTAAAATGTTTTGTGGCTATTTAAAATGACACCTTTTTCAAACTGGACAAAAAAACCCTCTAACATCCCATTACATCTGGCTTTTTCTCAGGTGGTAATGGATACAATTGGCATCTGTTTACAGGTCAAATGACTCTGCAGAAGTCATTGGACTTTAGCTCAGATCATCCATGATGGAAAAAACATGACACCAAGGTGGACACACAAGTTTTTGCTACTTTTCCAGTGCGATGCTATAACGTGATAAATTTAAACATTATTTATAGTTCTTTTTCAGCCTGGGAACAATGTTAAACTTTAATTTTGTTCCTCATGTTGTGCAAAGTGCAACACTTGCAAGACAGCAGTGTGAAATAGCTTTTCTACTCCAAAGGGAAGAGGGAGCAAGGAGACATGTTGCAGGCTCTGTGATAAAAACATGGTCCATCCATCTCCTCTCCAGCAGAGCCTGAAGATATTAAAACATTACTGAACTGCTGTAACATTGTCATCTCTGTGCTGCTTTCTGCTCCTTTTCTTACTCATTCGAATTCGAATGAAGTCGCAAGAAAAACGTAAACAGAAATGCAACAGGAAATGGTAAAGGAGTCAGTTGCCTACAATATAAAACCCTACAAATACTGAATGCATGCATAAAAATAGCTAAGGTAGTTTTTGTCTTCAACAGATATTTGTCAAATGTACCATGTAAAACTGATGATTTACCGAGCTCAGACTTAAATATACAGCCTTTTATTCATGACATTTAAAAGAAGAAACATTTGTTTTTTTACAACTCAAGTTATTTTAGGTCTCAGTAAAGAAGAATAATAAATCCAACATAGAAGATGTTGTTACTGATCGGCTCTCAGCTATGAAAAATAATACAAAAACAACACAAAAATAGTACAAAAAAACATGCTGGTCTATCCACTAAACCTAATTAACTTGATTATTATTTTATTAAGTAAATAAGTATAAAAAAACTCTGATAACAAACAGAGTTTAGTTATAATGACGATTCTGTCCTCCACATAAACACAGCAAAGTAAAACAGCGATGGGCTTTGAGAGGAGAGGAGAATGTCTAATAGAGATATATCATTACACTGTTATACGTGTAATCTATTGTGCTGCCATTGAACAGCAGCAGCATGAGTTTGGCAGTTGGCCATACACACACACACACAAACGCACACAAACGCACACAAACGCACACACACACACGCTGTGCCTCCAGTGGGGCAGTAATAGAGGGTGTGAGTGTATTAGTCGCTACAGTCCAAGTGTTAAGTGCTGGCCTGGTGTGTGTGAGATCGATGACAGCCGGGCGGCCCCTCATCCACACTCATACACACATAACACACACAGAGCTGTGACACATAGCCTGAGGTCAGGGGTCATACACAACCATCTCTGTCTCTCAAACACACACAGACATCTCCCTCTCTACTTATGTGTGTATTTACGTATGTATCAAACGCTGTCTGTGTCTATGTCTCACACTCACACACACACACAACACATAACACACACACAGCCATACATTTACCCATCCTGTCCTGCGACTGCAGGGAGGGGCCTGCTGTCAAGCACCGGTGGTCCATCGATACTCGGGTAGTGCACTAATGCCTTCTGCCCGCTGATGGTAGCTGGCCTGCCTCCAGGGACCATTATACTCACTGGGACACAGACAGACACACACACACACTCACACACACACACACACACACGCACACACACACACACACGCACCCATATACACACACACACAAACACGTCAGTACACAAGCATTAAACACATAAACAAACCATCATACTTGCACGCTTAAGCATCACAAATACATGTTTGCACAGTAGATACATGTATCCATTGCATATTGCTTATATATAATCTATCATATATGTATACTAATGTGTGCATTTATACATTTACACATTTGCATTTTTTTTTTGTTTTCATAACCATGCACACTCTCAGTTTTCATATTGCAACAACCATAGTAGTGTGGATGCAAAACATTTTATACAATGACAACATTGTGCGACAAGATAATCATAGGTAAGGTAACACACAAAGTATATATCTGTGTTTTAAAGTAAACAGAGGATATACACATAGTAAATAATGGTGACAAAAAGCTGTTAAAACTCTCTGTTCATGTCAAATCATGCCACTGTGTTAGATTTTTCTCTGAGCTTCTTGTCATGAGGATGAAACTCACTGTTTTTTATGGTCTTAAAATAACTTTTATTTGGGCATAAGTTAATTTGACTTCCCAAAAAGTTTAAATACCAAACAAGTATGTTTGTTCAGATCTATGGCAACTCGGCATTTGCTGTAGTGCTGCTGTAGTATTTCATGATGTCATCCCACACAATCCTCTTCTTTCCTGTCGTGAGCCTGGCAGTAAGGTCATTAGGTCGTCAGCGTCCACGTGGCTAAATCACCGGAGTGCTGCAGGATCAAGTGCTGCATTCTGATCCTTTGCCTTGTTATCCATCGAACTGCAATCCAGACACCATTAGTGCTACTCTTCTCTACTTTACTACAGCTCTTTGGTCCTTTTCTTGGTTCTTCTTTTCCTTAGCACCAGACCTCTCGATTTTGCAGCGCCCTCACATCCATCCGATTGAACACACTCTCACAGATCTGTATTACTCAGTGAGTGTCAGGCTCAGCGCCTTTTAGGTGAATTAACTGAACAACAAGTGTGTAACTGGTACGTGAAAGACAAGAAGATGAGAGCACTGATACACAGGAGACCCAGTGGATAAAAAGAAGTGTATGAGATCTTTAGATGTTGTCCAGTTAATCATTTATCTGGTTATCATCATATGTAAAAGTCAGTGGTACAGTAATCAAAATCTGAAAGGTTTGGCAAACAAGTGTTCTATTTTCATGCTATAATTTAGCCAACCTAGTATCATGTATTTTTAAACAAGATTAAGAGCCGTTCTAGTGGCTATGTGGGCTGTACTCAGAAACAATAGTGCTTTAAACTCAGTGCTTAGGTTAGCAAACTGCTCACAATAATGCTAGCATGCTGATATTGAGCACATATAACAATACATGCCAATATTAACCAAGAAGCACAAAACACAAAGTTGAGCAGAGGCATCTATTTTAATAATTTTTTTATAAGTGTTTGCGTGGAGTTACATCAGAAGTTTAACTATGTGAGAGTGTTTAGGCTGATAAATTTACTTTTCGAGTGATTGTGACATAAAAAGGACAGTGTTATCCTTTAAACCAGAGTGTGTACGCATGTATGTATGCCTCAGTGTGTGCATACAAAGCGTACTATAGTACCAGCCTCACTGCACTTGGACAAATGCCTGAATGAGGCATTCAGTGAACAAGCTCTGAGGAAATGTAACAGCAGTTTCTTTGTACATATTAAATTACTTTAGATCAGCATTGATCTACATGCCTGACTGTATGCAGTCATTACCAAATTTTTCAGACATGATTAATAATATTAAATGTTTTTTTCAACTGAGAGGACTTCTTTTATGTGTATTAACAATTGACTGAAAAGTAGGAGTTAAAACACTTTAAAAAAAAAAATTCCAAATAGGATTTTGAACTCATTCAGCCTTTTGTATCCGAGATCGTGAGCAACAGCAAAAATGAGAACTCGAGTCTGGTTTTGTTTCAGTATTGATTGATCTGTTCTGTATGAATTCCTCATTAGACCAGCTAATTACTACCCAACACTACAACAAAGTCTTTGTTTCATTGGCTCAGCACAATGAAAAGGCATCCCTAGAGCTCCGAGAAACTACAGTCCCACAATGAAGCAACATAAGAGAAAAAAGCCAAACGCAACAAGCTCCAGTAAAGCTTTTGAAGATGTTTGGAGTATATCCATATTAGATGAAAAGACTAATTAGAGTTGATAGAAATTATGGCACCGAGGGAAGTTAACGTCCCATAAGTGCTGTGTAGGTGCTGTAAGGGGTTAAGTGCTTATTGTGGAGGCCATTTTTTCTTTTTGTATCTGTCTTTCCTGGTTTATTGACTAAGAAAAACAAATAAAATGCCTCATTAATCCCCACTGTGAACGAGAAGCGAGAGCAGAGTTGTAGAGGAGTCAGGGACGAGGAGGAGAAGAGCGAGCAACACAGGGGGAAGAGATGATAACAGAGTGAAACATGATGAGCGAGAAAACAGTGAAAGGACACCTTGAGAGACAGAGAAAAGAGAGAGATGGGTCCTGACAGGAGAAGGGGGCTGTCTACAGATTTGCCTGCATCAAATCCAGGCGCCTCTGGGCATTATCACAGTAAAGGCTTTGTACACACACACACACACACACACACACAGATGCACAGTGATAACCCATCAGCACTGGCCAAGTGTTGTTTAATCCAACCTGACTTGCACTCGACAGAAAAAGCAAATTCACTTCCACTCACAGTCTGGAAAACGGTGCGCTCTTCACATAAATGGCAGCGCTCTGAATTACCCAGTTTATATGTGTGTGTACATGTGTGTGTATGTGTGCCCGCTGACATTCACACGTGCACACACTCCACAGCTCATGTTTTTATTTTTGTGATGATTTTTTTTTCAGTGTGTTTGTGTGTGTGTGTGTGTGTGTGTTTACATGTATTGGTGGTGACAACCTCTTCAGCAGTACCCCCTTCATTGTGTGACAGGCAGATAGCTAGGCTGCTCTGCTCCCTATTGTTTGGGGGCTGTCATCAAAACCCTGCTTGTACAGCCAGTTATACTGCCTGTGTGTGTGTGTGTGTGTGTGTGTGTGTGTGTGTGTGTGTGTGTGTGTGTGTGTGTGTGTGTGTGTGTGT
>JAUZTA010000004.1:18292921-18302944 GCA_034780835.1 Ctenochaetus striatus
GTCCCTCCCTTGTCTCCGAGCCCCCCCACCCGCCCACCCACCCTCCTCCTCTCTCTTTTTCCACCTTGTTCACTTTCCCTCTGGTCTACACAAGCAGAGCAAGAATAAACGAGAGGAAAAAAAAAAAGAAGGAGACAGAGAAATAGAGAGGCACAATGAGCGCACGAGAGAGGGAGAAAGAAGCCGGGGCGAAAGTGGCAATAAAATAAATGACTTGCACCTTGGAAAAGGAAAAAAAAAAAAAAAAAGAGAGAGAAAAGATTGTGGGGGCGTTGGGGGGGGGGGGGGGGGGGGGGGTCGGGTTGAGAGCCGATTTAGCCAGCCACCCATGAAGCTGATTAGGCAGCCTGCGATCAGGAGGAACAGCTTTGCTTGTTAAACTTTTCACCTCTGCGAGCTCTTAGCCCTCACCGTGTTAAGGCTCCCTCCCCTCCCTCTCCATCCCTCCATCCCTCCATCTATCGCTTCCTTGCTCCTTCCGCCTGGTAGAATTTGAATGTGAATGCTGGCCGTGGTCCCCGTAGCGGGCTTAGCACAAGGGGGCAGGCAGCTGCCCCTCCACGCCCAACCACCCCCTGGGCCGTCTGCTCCCGCTCCCTCCCTGCCTCCCTCTCTCTGTGGGTCACAGGTTCAACCACAGGCCGGTGCCTGGAGGGATGGCCACAGGAAGATAACGCACATGAAGAGCGCTGGAGGTGGGGGGGAGAAAGGGAGGGACCGAGGGAGAGAAAAAGGGGAGAGGCAGACACGAGCAGTTTGTTCACATTTAACAAAAGGGAGAGAAACCGGAGAAAAGGCAGGATGAGGAGAGGTGATGGAGAGGCGAAGATCTCTCACTCCCTCTGGACGAGGTGTGGGGGAAAGAAGTGATGAGACATGTGAGAGGGAAACTCAGGTAGCCATTTAAATCACACCAACCCTTCTTTTTCAAGGTGTTGTAACACTGGACGTCATCCACAGAAAATGTTCAAAACCTCCACTTCCTCTGGTTTTACACCTGCACACTGACGGTGTGTAAAAATGACTACTTGTAACTACTTGTGTATGGACAATAAATAAATCATTTCAGCTGTCAGTCACATGTTAAATGTTCAAGTGTTGCCTCGCTGGTGAGAATACACGGTTGGGAAACGGCACTTTAAAGTCATTTACGTAACAAAGTATTTGACCAAGAATGTGTGCTTGCACAAATTTGATTGGTTAGCTTAGTGTGCTGCTGGTGAGGTCACAGTGAGTTACAGCAAAAGTTCAACTAAGCTGTTTACAGATTTTTTATCTGGTTATTTTGATTAAAAGTTACTTAATTGTATTTTCAATGTCTTGTATAAAATATTTTGACATGATTTCACTTTTTTTTATTTTTCCAATTCTGTTGTGTCAGCACACTGGCTTTATTAAAATCAGAAGCAGTTCAGTGCTAATATTAGCCTGAATGCAGCCTAACTAACATCACAGTGAGTCTGCAAACACTCCAACATAACTGCATGCTACTGACACACACTTTTCTGCACATACTTTATAACTATGTGTGTAACAGCCCTGTGAACTTATTATGTTTTAGTTTATGTGTCTTTATATGGTGGAAAAAGTAAGAGATCTCCAGGGATTTTTGCTTCAATAAGACCTGCCTTACAGCAGATAAAAAACTTTAATAAATTAGTAAAAGTTTTCCTGTTTAATTGATGGAATCTTCTTTTAATTATACAATTCATGATAAAATGTATTACAGTTATGTTTATTGTAGTGTGAACACAAAGTTATTCTGCATATTTTAATGTGGAGATTTTAAGCAAAATAAAAACAACTGTGACCCCCAGGTGCCACAAAACATCCTGATTAGTTGGAGAAACAGTCAGCGGTTGAGTTTTTAACGTAAGCAGGTTTGAGTTGGACTGATGAGCACTTGCGCAGGACCTACATGCCGCTGAAGGGAGTGAATTTTGGGTCAGTCTGAGTTTCTGTTTGTTGTGAGGAAACCTTTTCACACAGCTCTCCTCTATCCTGGTCTCACCACACACATGAAAACACACTCACAGACAGTCACACACTCTCACATGAGCAGACCCACTAAACTCACTTTCCTAAGTCTCTGATCATTTGGCCAGACGCTGAGCGAGCTGATTAGCTGGTGCGAGCCCAAACTGCCAAGTCTGCTTAAAAGGGCACCGAGTGGGCAAGACATGGCCTCCCCACACAGCTGTGTGTGTGTGTGTGTGTGTGTGTGTGTGTGTGTGTGTGAGAGAGTGAGAGCTGATGCTCAAACTCAAACTATTAGTCTGTTAATGAACAAACAAATTCATCAGGAATCATTTGAACAATCAATGACGTCGTTTTTCGAACAAAAAATTTAACATATTTTTCTAGTTCCTTAATTATGCATAACTTTAAATTTTACTATAATTTAAACAAGTTATTAAAAAAACACCCTGCACAGTTGTAATGAACAGAAAATTAGCTATGGAGACCAAATCTGTGTAGACTGTAAATATGCTATTTATGCTGTAAAGTTGAGCTTGTTTTTGGAGGCAGCTTCAAGTGGCCACTGGAGGAACTGCAAGTTTTTTGGCACTTGTGTGTTGGTTTCATTTTCAGCCTCAGATGTTGCTTCTTGCTGGAGTCCCAAGATAATCAGGATGCCTTAAAATATAGTTAAAATGATAGAAAAAATATTCTGTAAATAACTGTCTAAAAAAAAGTCCTGAATACTCTCTGTAGATTTTAATTTGTCTGTTAATACTTCTCATGTGTACTTTTCAGATGCTGAGAGAGGGAAAAGAAGCCTATGATGAGAACATCCACTATCCTCTCCTCATCACATTGACCAAAGGACCTCAAGCTGTCAGCCACACTCAGTAAAACCAAAACATGTGAGCCTTCAGCTCTATGAAGCTCTGTCACTCCACAAACTTCTGGATATTTGAGATTGATTGATGCCACAGATTCGTGCAAACGATGTGATCCATGAATGAGCTCAGTGTGAAGGAAGATGTGCAGTGAAGGAGTTGGATTAGAAAACAGAAGGATGGAGAGTTTAGTCAAATTAGCACAGAAAGCAATGCAGTTGTCATATTTGAGATATTTTTCATATCGATCATGGCTACTGAGAGGATTTTGTTATGATGGTTCACGGCTGTGAACAGTATTTGAGGATGCGTCTTTTATAGTTGATGGGGAACAAAGCAGTAAGGATACTTTAACTGCAGCTGAGGAGAAAGAAAAGAAGAAATGCATGAACTTGTGCAACCTAATATGTTTTCACCATCTGCCATGTGCCAAATAACTACTGGTTCTCTTAAAATAGTTACAGAGTCAGTCAGCCCTTTAATCAGTTGACCTAATACTTAATCACTGCTCTAATCAGCCAGTCACTCGTCCCTTCGGTTCATCAGCCATCCAAGAAAGGGAACCACATTGCCAAACAGGCCAGATAAGGTAACCAGTCAGTATCCAGTCATCATAGCAGTCTGCAAGCCAATCAGCTGCCTGGTCAGCTCATTAGTCGTTCAGTCTGATAGTTACAACAGACATTTCTTCAGTCAGTCCAACATAAAGGTGTCAGTTATCCAGTCAGTTGTCCCTCTTTAACCAGTCAGTATTAACCTATGCCACTGTGTCTGGGCCCAGCGTGGAGGCCGTCTCTAATTCATCAACTATCACAGACCGTGGAGCAGCTCGCAGTTTCTTGTGCGTTTCTTTTATTCCTCTTTGTTCCCTTCTTCCCCTGCTTTAATTTCTTTTAATACAACTCATTCATCCCAGTCAGAGGTCAGTATTAATAGCTTCTTTTGTGCGTTCCTTACAACAGTGCATTAACACATTAAGGCACTTTCAGACTAAGGAGCAATTGTTGCTGCCCAGGAACTGTGGCTAGCATAATTCGCAGCGCCGTTGCCACTGATACAAGTAGTCCACTTTACATTACATATTGAAAATTTTATTTTGCGCGGCTTTGTTCGTGTTGTAATCTGTATTTGAGCTGCAGAAGATGTTCTGACTTTAAGATTCCACCTACATCACCTCCGACTCCTGCTTAAGTGTTCATGTTTTTTTAAAAGTTACCACTGATGAAAGTCAGAAATAAGTAAAACTCAGCTCGTTGTGTATGTTGTTGTATTGTCAGCGCTGGTTTTTAAACATATCTGCTGCTGACAGAAACAGGGCTTTTGAGGCTGTTTTAGTTTCCAGTTAAATCCCACATCACTTAATCCACAGAAATGTGAAGTGCTTCAAAGTGACCTAAAGGAGTCAGCTGATGGGCAGCAGTCAGATCCTGTAACAGCCAATAAACACTGTTAAAAGCTGCTTCCCGTTCGGGGAGGGGAGGGGGGTCCTCCATTGTAGATCTTCTGCTCTTTAGCAGACCAGGCCTGACACAACCCTCTACATTTATCTGGGCTCAGGATTGACAGGAATTCACTGGCTTGTGCATCACCAGTGGTTAATCGACAAGTGACCCAACACTGTGAATTAGATAAAAGGAGTGAAGGAGTAAAGAGCAGGCCCCCCCCCCCTTTTTTTTTTTTTTTTAGTGTGTACCCCTGATGTCCACTGGTTTCAGACTGTCTGCTGCCAATCCAGCTGGTGTGCCAACGTCCACTCACTCTGGGACTGCCGTGTCTCACTCCCAGTTCTTGTATGTGGGGTCTATTTTTGCCTGAGCTACTCGCAGAATTCACATTACAGTTAATAGAAAAATAAATGTCTAATGGTGCTTTAATTTGTCATTGATTTAAGCTTTTATATACTTACAGAAAAAAAAACTACATGTAATGCAGTTTGTGTCACATCACCAATTAAATCTGTGAAGCATCACAGTTTTCTTTCTGCTTGCGAACACTGTTGAGAAAAAACAGATACAAAGATGGCACTCTGTAACTAAAAGTGTGGCCACAAAGAATCTTTTATTACAGTAAATATAAGTGAGGCGCAAACCTGATTTTTTTAGTGTTCATATTAAAAATACAAAGTCCATTTACACGTGCACTAGAATCACGGTTGAAATCAGATTTTTGCAGTACTCAGGTTATGTTTCATGCACGTAAACAGCTTATCAGTATCAAAGACCTGAATAAGAATACAAATTTCCTACTTTTGAGAAACCTGGATGTACTTTCTGGATATTTTCCAGGTTTTTAAACCATCTTATATTTGCTGTGATGTTGAGAAATTAAGACATCCAGAAAAGAAAAAAAACAATCAGAACCTGAATGCTGTCATGATCATGTAAAGAATACATCATATGAATTACCAGTTTTTTTTTATTTATCACTTAACACATCTGGAATATAATCAAAAACAGGGGCGGGCCAAAAACCAGGATACTAATGGACATGTTTAACAAAATAAAACAGGAATACAATGCAGTCATATCCAGTGGACATCTGGGATTACAATATGATTTCAAATTATCAACTATATGTGTTTTGAAACTGAAATTTACACAATTCAAGCTCTTAAATAACTTCAAGAGCTGAAACCTCCACACATTCAGACCGTGCTCCTCTGCTTTCTGTCAGAATAATTAACTGTTTCACTCAGGTCTTCTTTCACCTGCTTGCACCTGTTTGCTGTTTCTGGTATCCAAGAAATGTCAAGTGTCGGTGAGTCACTCGAGCCTGAAGTTGTACCTGCTGTTAAAGTGTTTCCATATTTCACTGTGATCCATTTCTGGTTTATAACAGCCAAGAAGCTATGCAGTATCTGTCAGTGGCTGCTGTTTACATTCCTTGTATTAAAAATAATCCACCTTCAGAATTAAGAGGTATTCCCTGTGTGTAACTGCTCAGAAAAGTAAATTAAGCCAGTTTAATCAGCGATCTTGATGCTTTGAGGACTTAAATTGCATTGCAAAAAATGTTCCCTTTGCAGAGGTTTATGAGTATATTTAATTACATTTTTATCTGTAATGCAGTTTGCTGTTTTACCTTTAATATCTGCGGGTCAACGCACAATCACAAAACCAACTGTGACTGCATTACATCGTCAAAACTAACAGTGATGTCACCTCGAAGCACACTGTTTACCGTAACATCCGTGATGCATTGCTGCTTCTTCCAACATCACTGCCTCTTTTTGTGGTAATAATAATAAAAAAAAAAAAAATCAGCTGTGACGTTTTTCACAAGTGATGTCGTCACTCCTCGTCGTGATAATAGTGCTGTGGGACTTTCACCGCTTCTCACTGTGACATCGAATGGCAGTCAAGAAAACACAGGCAGTGTTAACCAGATACAGTCATGTGATCTTTATTTGGATGTGACTAATAACCTTAATAAGTAAGATGTTGGACGGTTGTTTTAGATAAAACCACAGAGGAGGATGTGTGCTGCTGCTGCTGCTGCAGGGAAAAACCTTGGATAAAAATCAGAAATGCTTTATTCTAACAGATCTCTGTCACTGTGTTGTCTCATCTAGGATGTGATTGTGATTATCAGACAGAGTTATTTGAACTGTTTTGCAGACTGTGTCCACACTAATACAGATCTATTTTGAAATTTATATTTTTTTCACATTTCTTCTTTTTTTTATTTCAACTAAAAATTTCCAATTTGAAGCTGCTTCAACATGTAAAGACACAGGACGTATTAAAAATATTTAAAAGTACCATGTGATCTGGTTCAAAGCCTCTGGCTCCAGTGTTTTTCAGTGTGGATGGTGTGATAGAAAAACTTTTAGCTTTTTTTGTTTGTATTATTTTTTGGTTTGGCACATGAGATAAAATTCTTTATGTTCTCTGTTGAAATATTTTTAATTTATCCAGGTTAGTGTGGACATGGCCTCATATGGTGAGGTTGTCTGTTCAGTAAATTTAATTCCTTCTATTTTACTGTAATTAGGATTGAATGTTGTACTCTGCAGCTGAAGGGTGGATGATTTTTTTTGTGAATGAATCAAATAAAATAAATTTTCTTTAAAAAAATTCTGAGACTCTGAGACCTTTTTTTTTTAAATGGTCTGAATAAAAATGTGCATGTAACACACCAGCAACAACTATTGTATTATTTCATTGACAAAATCTTGAAAAAAAAGCAAAATTATTTTGTTAATATTTTTATTTTCACAAAATCAAAATCAAAAATGAAAAAAGATTCAATTTATGTTCATTTCCGCTGCAGATGTCTTGGGTTTTTCCGTCATAATTGATACACTGTTCCTCAGTGGAAGCTTATCATGCAGAGCTGCTTGTGAAAAAAAAATGTGTGCTCCATTATTAAAAATCTGGTGTTAAATGTCCACAGATGCAATAAAGTTTCCTTCAGGCCCAGATCGGCCGTGGCCTGTGTTTCAAACACAATGGCCTCCTGCAGGCTAAGCTGGTGCCAGACAAGGTAACACACACAGATACACACTCACACACACACATATCAAGCCCAGTCAACAGTCTACCCCTCCACAGGAAGAAAAGAGAGAGGGATAAAGGAGGGAGGGAAGGCAGAATACAGCAGCTAATCCTGCAGGCTCACTCTTCTGTTTATCAGTCAGAAGGAGGGAGGGAGAGTTAGCAGAAAGGGAGGGACCAGCGAGGCCTCCTGATCTGTCTTTTGATATTTTAAAGAGGTCTGTTCTCTCCTCCCCAACACTCTGCTGGAGAAACAGAGAGAAGAGATAGAAAAAGCTGCAGACGGAGGCAAAGAGAGGGGAGGAAGGCTGATATGGACGAGGAGGCAGAAGAGAGGAGGAGAGAAAAGAAATGAGACAGAACGTGGTGAATGGCAGGAAGGAAAGGGGAAGTGAGACAGCTGGAAATGAGGTGAAAGTAGATCGAAACAGCGGGGAAAAGCCTCAGAAGTGAAAGAAGAGAGAAGCTGACTGAGAGACTGAGATTGACTGGCCAAGTGAGTGATCGAACAGAGAAAAAGAGAGAGACAGAGTGCTCCCGGCTCGACACAAGGGCCCCATTAACTTGACCACTTGCCCTTTGCACACAAAGGCAGGGCCGGCCCACTGCCCCTCCCACCCAATTATCCACGATTAGGCTCAGTGCACTGTGTCAAGATGGAGAGGGAAGGAAAAGAGGAGAGGGGGAGAGAGGCGAGCACAGGGAGGAGGAAGAAGGGGACAGAGGGAGGAAGGGAAAGATGTGGATGATGAAGGGGGACAAATTTATCTTTAACATTGAAGGGATTTGAACATTTGTTAGCAACCTCCATGCAAATGAGTGTTGAGTGTAAAGAGTCACTACAGCAGCAGAGAGGCCAGCGTCCTCTGTGGACTTCTGATTCTAAGACATGCAACTTATCTGTCATGGTTCTTATATGGTGTTCATTGTTAAATGTGTCTCTGTTTTTCATTTATTTAATTTATTTGCAGATTTGTTCATTTGTTACATTTACATGTTTTATTAAAGGGAAAAAGTTTTGTGCTCTTGCCATTTATATGCATTTTCCTGAGTCCACAATTGCTATTTTTTGCTAATATTTTGGGCACCACATAAGCTTAACTTGACATACTGTTACCTCATAAAGTTTGATGTGTTGAACATTTAGGCAAACAGTTGCAAATCTATATCCAGAACACACATTAGCATTTATTTAAAAGCATGTTTTAGCTCGGCTTTGGTCTCTGCCAGCTCCTGAGAGATTCTCCCGGATGTTTAGCAAACAACTGTTCGGTTCATCAGCTGGTTGTTGACTTTGTCTACTCTCGTTGCTGTGCAGGTAGCACTTAAATGGTCTATCAGAGCTTTGTTTCTTTGCTAAAAACAGCTGCAGCTGCTCCAAAACAATGAGCTGAAAGACACTTTAAAGGCTCAACAGAGCTGATGAGGCCTGCAGAGTCAGGCAATAATTCAACCTCTTAGATGTTACATACACTGTACATTAGATCCAGCAGTTTCAAGTTTATGTGCATCAGATACTCATTGCCACTGCAAATTACAAGTGCATGTATAAAAATACAAAAAGAGAATGTTTTTACACCTTTACAGTCATTTGGCAATTAACACGGTGACTCTTCTACATTTAAAATAACACATACACACATTTATAGGATTTAATGACACAATACTATCTATTCATTTACCATTTCCACACAAACTGGTCACTAAACTCATGCTACACTGCACCAAACCCCACATACTATGCAGTAAACACACACAGGCCAATACAGCAACATGATAACAGGTCAGACACACTACAAACACACACACACACACACACACGGATACACACCTCCTTCCTCACTAACTCACCACGGGCTCAGCTGCAGTCCAGCCATGTTGTGTTGTGTTGTGCTTTGTTGATATTCTGCTGCCAGCTAGCTGGCATCCCCAGGGCCTTGGGCTGGTTGCCACTGCAGCATGGAGCACAGCCACTGACAGCAAACACACACACCCACACCCACACACACACACATGCAAAGGTACATATAAACTGCATACCCGCAGTTTCTCCCTTCACTTTAACTGGCATGTTTTTGGTGCCCCAATCCTTGCAGCTCTCTAAAAAGTCTTAACACGTCTTAATTTTTTGTTTTTAAGGCACAAGGTCAAAGAAAGTGGTGTTTAATGTGATCTAGGCCAAATGGATTGTTGTTTTTTATGTTCAGACTTTTATTTTATTTACTTTCATTCCATAACACTGAATAATTTCCGTGCCATTGTTTTATATTTTTCAATGCTAAGTAGTTCAGCCTACACTTCACAGGTAATGTGCACATTAACCTAAAACAACACGTTCATGTTTTTTTCATTTTCGCCATATTTTAGCAGGAAAACAGGTTTTTTTGATGGATTAAAAAGGGTGTTAACATTCATTGCATTTGCAAAAGAAAGTGCAGACACACACTCAGACGTGCACGCACACCTTTTCTCACGCTGAGCGAGACGCAAACAGTGGACGCCAGGTGGCCTCAGGTGGTCAACTCCACCTGACTCTTTGACATGCACACTCGTAACCACAACCACGGGCTGAAATGAGGCGAAATGTTTCAGTGTATATGCTGTGTGTGTGAGCGTACAGGGTGAGCATCTGACAACCCAACATGTTTACACGTCCCCTGCTCTATTTTGAACCCCCCCCCCCC
>JAUZTA010000004.1:18482258-18493990 GCA_034780835.1 Ctenochaetus striatus
TGTGTGTGTGTGTGTGTGTGTGTGTGTGTGTGTGTGTGTGTGTGTGTGTGTGTGTGAGCGTGTGTGTGTGTGTGTGTGTGTGTGTGTGTGTGTGTGTGTGTGTGTGTGTGTGTGTGTGTGTGTGTGTGTCTTCAGGGATCGTCTGAGAGTTTGTGTATGGTCATGCTGAGTTAAGGAGCAGTGTCTGAGTTCTGGATGGAAAGTCTCCTAAGGGAGCCCGTTGTCCACCCACTCCTTCTCTCTCAGTCTGGTTGTCTGTTTCTATGTCTCCCCATGTTAATCCTCCCACCCATTCTGTCTGTTTTCACTTTCTCTCTCCCTCTCTCATCCTTTGACTTCCTCCATCAGTGCCCTCATTTTTAAATGTTGTTTAAAAGCAAATTTTACCAACACAGTTATAAGACGGTTTCATGTTTAGAGCTATTTTTTATTCTAACTAGTGACACACGAAAATAAATTTTCCTTCTTTATAAAGGCTAATGACTCTGATTACAGGAATAGAAGAGAGAAACTCGAGACAGTCTGTGAGAAAAGTTGTTGTCATACTGATTGTTTTATTCACATGCATTTATTTATTCCTGAAGGTTTTTTTTCCCATCCATTTTAGACAGAATGCTTAATTTGTTTACATTACTGTACATACATATGTATACAACATATTAAATAAATAAAACAAACGAGGTTCTCCGAGCCAAAGTTCACATATTTAAGTGGCTGCTTAGGTTTTACATTTTTCATTTAAGAATAAAAGTCCAGATTTTTTGTCACAACGCCACGGCAAGATTTTACCATTTCTCATTTCCCAACCGCGATCCCAGACCAACATGTGGCTCTTCGATCAGCTAGCGTCTGACCGGTTCTTTAGTGGGTGGGAGGCGGCGTGTGATCTGAGAGCCATTAAAAGTCTTTCTGGACGGCTCTAAATAGCATCAATTATTTGTATATTTTACCGCACGCCCAAACGTGTCAATCCTGCAGTGTTGTGTAACTGCCTAATAATGTGTCAGCACTAATTTACCAGGTCAAACGTGTTATACACCTGCTGAACAGTGATAATCTGTGAGTGTTTTGACACCGAAGACAATGCTGAGGTGTCCCTGCAAGTTTAACTGTGACAAAAGGAATGGATTAAACAAAGAGGATGACAACCGATCGAGGTTATGAAACACGTGACGATGCCAGTAAATGACATGTGGTTAAGCTCTTTCAGTGCCACCAGGAATCCACCCAGCAAATTAAGTCGAAAGAGCCGACTCCAATTGGACAACCTGCATGACTTCACATCACTCAGTGCAAATTTCACATGGTAACAGACCGAATTACAGCACCGCGCAAATATGCACTTTATCGCCTACTCAAGTCTTTGATTTCCCTCCCTGCTCCATTTGGATTGACATAAATTGTGCAATATGGTAGCCTTGATTTCTGCTCCAGGCAGCTGGTCTGGAGGGGGGGGGGATGAAAGACTGGGAGAGCAACGTGGGGTCAAGTTAGCTGCAGAAATTGAATTCTGTTATGCCAAATGAAGCATCTGAATTTTGACTGTGTTTATGTCTGTGTATTCGCATGTCGATTCACACCCGTGTGCCGCTGACCACATGTTTAACAAGGCGCTCCAGTGATCCTGCAGGTCAAAGTGTTTAACCAAAGCTCTGACCTCCCTGCACTGACACTTTCACTGCTGATATAAATACCACACACACAAACGGCAGCAACGATGCAGGTAACTCAATCCTCATTGTCCTCCATTCTCTCCATTGGCTCACACCTGTCACATGTCCCCGCTCTTAACCAATCACATCCCTCTATCCTTAATGACACAAAAGATATTTTTATAACAAGCACTTGTTGTCGAGAGGCCTCCTGTTAAAATTGCGTAAGGGTGGCAGTGGGATCATATTGGGTTGCGGCATATGCATGTGTGCATATGCATGTGTGTGTGTGTGTGGTTTGAAACAGGATAGGTCAGACAAGCCTGTGCTAATATGTCCTAAAGAATCCTTATGATGAGGTGCTAACTCACAGTGATTGCAACTGGTGGTGGCATAGAGAGAGAGAGAGAGAGAGAGAGGGAGAGAGAGAGAGGAAAGAAGAGAGAGAACGGTCCAGTTTTATTTGGGCGGCTGTGGAAAGCTCCCATCATGCCTCATGTTGACAGGACATCTGTCAAAATGGAATGAGGTGACTGCTTCTGAGTCTTCTCTGTCACGTTGCCTGGCTCCAGTTAACAAAGTATATTTTTGTTCAATTATTTCAAATATTTTTACAGCCTGAGGTTCATTTGATCAGGGAAATAAACTCTGTTAGGCCCCCCTGCACATTAATCTATATCTGTTGCCAATATTCTATTTAGATTTCACTTTAATTAACATTAATAATGATTGTGCAATCTTTTATATCATCTTGATGGTGTAAAATATCCCATTACTACTTGCCAATTTTAACTGGGTGTAATTTTTACCATCTACTGAAGTTTTTTCTCGATCAGAGGCTGCAAAAAGGTGTGATCAGAGTTGGATCAAACCATCGCCCTTCTGATTAGTGGACAATCTCCATTTCTCCATTAACCTCAGCAACTCTCCTAAACTTCTATAATATTTTTCGCAGTCCTGACTGTTTCTTGTCTAAACCTGGCTCCTGTCTTATACCTACAACTTAACTCAACTGCTGAAAGTTCACTCCAAGATTTAGGTGTGTTATTCCTTGAGGTGGCTCATGGGGCCTTGAGCACTTCTTTTTAACACGCCAAGACTTTTTCATCCTGAAGGCTGTGGTCTTCAGCTCCAACCGATGCTGACTCCAGTAACATAACTTCAGGTAATTCATCAGATTTCGTGCAGCTCCCTCTGGAGCCACAAAATGCTTCATACCTCTTTTTTTTTTACATAAGTAGTGGTGCTAACCAAGACCTGTAAACAGACCTTAATATATGTAAAACCATTGGAGTCCCACTTTTACACACATGTTGACCTTTACACACAAATCACTCTGGTGAAAAACACACTCTGGCATTCTGTGTGAGTGTGTTTGCAGCAGATTAAGTAAATAAGAACTCTCGAAAAAATGTGTTCAGTGTCTTTAATAATTATTAGCTGCTTTACAGCTGTAAAATTGCTCTAAAACTTCCCAGCCCATCGACCGGTGTGTGCTTGGAAAGTATCCACTCTCGCTAATCTCAGTGATGGGTTAACACACTCTGAAAGGCTCCTTACAGTGCTGGTAATTGAGGAAAAACCTTCATAGCAAACTGCCACCACTGTGTTAACCGCATGGAAACATGTGTGTGTACAGTATGTCTGTGTGCATTTGCATGTCTGTGTGTGCCAACAGCGCAGACCGACCTGTTTATTAAGAGTGGAATTTATGTAAAAGTTCTCATATTCAGCAGCCATTTCCTTTTGATGTTCAAGATCACTGTTTCCAGGCAGGAATTTTTGAACTCTTTAGAGAGAAACTGGGGGGGGAGGATGGAGTGATGGAGTGGAGGGGAAAAAGAAAACAGAAATTGGTCATTTTTTCATGGCGCTGCAAAGGCAAAGCCTCATCACAACGACACCCTTTGTCCTCACCTTCTCTCTCTCCTAACCACTCATTTTTTGATTTTATTTTCTTCTTTTTCTTGCTCTCAGAGCTGTTAAACACCATAATGCTTACTTTATTCATTGTTAGAGTTAAGGTTGGTTTATAAATATTCCCCTCTGTTGGCGTATGCAACATAGTTAGACTGGCTACTGTAACAAAAGCATTTTCAGTCTGTCTGTCAGTCAGTCTCATTCTTATGTTTTCTTCAAATTTGGTTAAAAACTCCTTTTGGACTCAAAGATGAACTGGTAAGACTTTGGTGGTCAAATGTCAAAGGTCAATGTCACTGTGGCGTCACAAAACACATTTTTTCAGCCACAACTCAAAATAAAATAGGATTAAATGATGAAGTGATATCATTTTATATCCAAAAGGTCAAAGGTCAACTTCCCTGGGACGTCATAATTCTCTGTGAAACCATTTTTCACATTTGGTTACATTGAAAATTGGTGACACTAATCTTCTGCATCCACCTGGCAACTGTGCTGATGTTTAGACCTTCTATACGTCTTTGCAGCAACATCCATATTTGAAATATTGTAGTCGACCAAAAGCTCACTGGTTTTGCTGATAAAGAACTTCAGGATATCGTCATTGCACCATGTGATGGCGCTCTATATCGGACTCTGTACTTCTCTGTCAAAACAGAGTGAAAACAAAAAACAGAACTAAGTGAAAATACATGTTTCTCACTGGAATCAAACATTCAAGCACTGTATTTAACTTTGTCAAAATATATCGTTAACACTTTGTGTTAAATTCCCTCAAGTACTTCAAACACACATTAAGACTCTAAAAGGAAAAGGGTGTGAACTGCAGCTTCACTGGTTCACGCAGCTCTATAACTCTATTTCTATGTAGATTCTGATTCACATTTATTGACACAGCTAATGGGATCATGTTGATGTCTGCAGAGTTTGCTGGTTTATTTTTTAATGTATATTTTTACATGCCTGTTAAGTGTCTGCTGCTCACTGTGAGTATGTTTGCATTTGTGTGTGTGTGTAGGAACGTGACGGTCTTTGTGTCATTGTGTGCATACATGCATTCATGCGTGTGTGTCTGTGTTTATCGATATAGCTAATGGATTTTCTGCAGGGCTAAAGTTTGTTTGTTCAGTAACCCAATATGGCAGGCGGTTTATAAGGCAAGCCTTCAGAATAGAAGCATGACTCATGACTCTGTCTGACACAACCATCAATGACCTGACACCCGGATCAGGTAGCAGAGAGAGAGAGAGAGGGAGAGGGAGGGAAGGAGGGAATAAGAGGAACTGTGACGATCAATAGATCATCAAAGAGGACACATTTTAACCTCAAGAGAAGAGAAGTTGGAACGATCAAATTGAGGAAAGGAAAGCAGGAAAATGAAGCAACAAAAACAAAGAATGAGAAGGAAAAAAAAGGACATTTACCAGTAATACGTGTTTCTCAATCCTCAGTCCAAATAACAGATTAAATTTCAGGGGAAAGAGGATGAAAGTCCTTCACATCTGGCTGCAACTGACACTGACAGACACACAAACAAACAAAACTTCTCAATAATTTTTTCTCAGATGCAGTTTGATCAGGAAACATACAAATTAACAGTCTGGCCGCAGATAGAGCCTCACGTACACAACCCAGGTAGTCATACTGTCCTTCCCTTTCTTCCCATCCTCTGCCCTCGCCACATGAAAGCAGACTGCAGGGCTTTTTTGGCTTATGAAAGGCATCTGAGTTGAGCCTTCTGTAAAATTCTGGATGTCTGATGGTGAGTGGGAGTTTAAAAAAGAGCTCTGCTGACTAAAAGTGACTGAGATGAAATCACGGCTGCTGAAAGCATGAGAGCATCTGGATATGTACGCAGGGAAACGGCTGTGAAGTGAGATTACACAGAGCTTTATGGACGGACATATAGATATCCACGGATCGACTGTTCACAGGCTATAAAGCTATTGGACGCCTCTGTAATGATGACAGAGGCACTGCTGAAAAAGAGCCACAGCACGGTGTCATACGCTGATTTTCCAATGGTTATCTCGATCATAGTTTTGAACTGTATATGAAAAAATCTCAGGAAAAGTAAAAACTGAATCCCTGCAATGCCACATCCCCAAACGCTGCAGGCTAAAAAGGCAGGATTCTCATCGGTAGACTACAACCATTGTTTTGTTAAGTTAAAATTCCTGTCACTAGTAGATTTTATCACTTAAGTCGACTTACGTAATTGGCGGTACAGCACAGGTATCTCAGGTATTTTCAACTGTCTGTGGCTGTTTTTTTTAATATGTCTCAGGCTTTAGAAAGGAAACCTGTAGGGTCTTTAATGTGTTTCTCATGACTACATACATGACATGCTGCAAAAAAAATCTAAGGCTGAAGATACCAGGGATGAGGGAGTCAAGTCACATGACTTGACACAACACACTCTTGCATAACATTCGCTCTTCCGACTGCTAATTATGTAAAACCAATTTAAATGTCATTATGTTATAGGAAATAAGTTCTAAGTTTCTTTTTAGCAAGCGAAATTAATGTCTCCACATGATCAAACTAACAAACTAAGCTACCAAAAGTACACAATTAACTCTCACAACATACATTTACACTTACAATTATGCACTCAGCACAGCACCTAGGAAAAAAAAGAGTTTTTGGGTCATCGAGCTGCATTAGTCAGTGCACAAGCCAGTTGTTTTGGCCGGTCAAACTCGAGTATCTCTGACTGCAAACAAACCATCTCCAGACGATCTCGGCCTGCTTGTTTTGCTCCACATACGAGTGCGACTGATGTGTCATATGTTCCCAAACAAACTGAGCCTGGAGACACATGTGTTACATGCAACTGCAAAGCTCAGGCCAACGACATGACAATACACGATGTATCATTTGGATGCATAACTGAGCCACGGCGACATATAATAGCAGGAACAATGTTTGGAGCAAAAGACAAAAGGTAAACAGGAGACAGACAGACAGACGGCAGTTAGCAGTGAACAAACAACTGAAAGTTAAATGAAGAGAGTACAGTTTAAAGTAAACAGAGGCGAGTTGATTTAACAGATTAAAGGGAACAAGGAAATGAATGAGAGCAGATTGAATAAAGATAAAGCATCAAGACAGAAAAAAGGAACAATAAATTGATGATTGCACAAGTCAGGAATGTATAGAAGTTAATAACGACCAAGAACAAACGAGCCTAAAAATAAAGCGAAGGAGAAGAAATTAAAGCGAAAAAGTCAACAAAGACTTGCTAAGCTCACTGAGAATTTGAAATATGTACCGGAGGTTTGGCCTGAGCCATGACACATCATACCATGATTGGTTTTAACATTTCACAGCTAACTTCTACATTTATTTTCTCTCTCTGTCTCTTTCTCTGTCTCACTCTGTCCTTCTCTCCTCTCCTGAACCAGCTCCAACCGTCCCCAAGCATTGTTCTGAGGAAAAAAAAAAAAAAAAAAAAAAAAAACAGAGGATGGATCGTCTTACCTTTTCAGGAAGGCAGAAAAAAAAGCAGTCAGAACCTAAAACTCCCTAAAAAACACAGGGGAGAAAAGGGGGAAGTGGCATGAGGAGGGAGGGGGACGATGGGTGTGTGGAAAGACTGGAAATTTTTGATAAAGGGAGGAGAAACGCAGCCAAAATAGGCTCTTTATAATCATCACAGTCCTCTTATAAGAAACCATTAACAAACACCAAACTGTTCTTCATACAGATATTCCTTGCAGGTGAAGGTGTTTATACAAGAACCCGAGGTTGAGATGAAAAGAGGAGCGGTTGCAGAGAGACAACTCGTAAAACATCCCGACCCACATTAATGCAGCCGATAAGATAATTTTCCATACAGTTCTTGTATACACATGCATTCCTACACAAACACACCCAGACATCAGCCTGATTTATGACACTAATAATGATAGTTGGCACTAAACAACCCTAACGACTTCTGAAATTACTCACTTGCTATCAGTCTCTCACCAACCTGTTTGTACATCACAAATACTTAACATTTTCAGGTGAACCGAGGATCTCAGGAAATGTTGCGCTTCTCAGGAAGTCACTCCTCAGGTATGATAGTGAGCACCGCTGCCACAGCAGCACTTACAGGGTGTAGTCTTTTAGTTTCAGGTGTGTAACGTGTAATCTCAGTTACCAGTTAGATTCTGGCAGGGAGTTTTTTTTTTTTTTAAATTCCTCTCCTGTCACATTCGCCCCATGTTTCCTGCCAGCGTATAGGCTTTCAAAAAAGCCAAAAACGTCCAGAAACAATCTGAAAGGTTAGATTTGCTCAATAAAAATGGAATCTCCTGGGCTTAAAGTGTGAAACTGTTTAAAAGGCTGTATTAGCTTAAAAGCTTAAGGCTGTATTTTTCATAAAAGACATGGAAATTCCATAAAAACTCGCCATGTTCTACTGTCTTCTGATCCACGCAGCACATTTATCATTTGCGGCTACAAGGATTTTCACATCATCATCCTGTAACATCTCAAAAGTTACACATTAGATTGTTTTACAAAAACTGCAAAAATGCATGCATATGGAAGTAATACTATGGCTTCTAAATATCATATATAACCATTACATGTAGTTCAAAATGGGAAAGTCATTTATAAACCCACTTTATAAAACACAAAACCCTCAATGTTTTTCAGTGCTGCTGCTCTATTTTTATTATTCTGCATCTATATCAACCTTTAAGTAAATGTGTCTACAAGATCAATCAAGTTATTTTGTTGAATGTTCCGTATATTTTTGTATCAGCACATGTTTTTGATTTATTTTACAATATTCAAGTTAACCCTTTAATTTAAGGTCTGGTTTCTTTGTTGTCCACTGGATTGAGTTTTGGTGAAAAGTGCCAAAATAAGAGTTCAGGCCCTGCCTCGCCCTGCCTTTAAGCAACAGGGGGACTTTACAGAAAGCTGAGACTTCTCACACACACAACACACACACGCTGGGTGGATGTTATCGCTGTGATCAGGTATGTATGAGAAAAACGACACACACACACTCACTTGCCCTCTAGATAAGGAGGTACAAGTTTCCAGCTTTCTACTGCAGCCATATCCTGTTACTAATACTCTGCCCTGGGCATGCACGCCTACACACACACACACACACTCATGCACACGTGCATGCATGCACACACACACACACACACAAAGAGCCCTTGGGCACAGGAACATCAGCTTCCACTGTGAGCCTCAGTTTCTCACCCTTTTTCTCTGTCTCTCACCTCTCCATCACCTCTTTGCTCGCACTCTGACCTTTTCACACCTGCTCACATATAACTGCCTAGAAAAAAACACACACTTATGGGTGTGAGAATGAATTGCTCACAAAGTGTATATACACAGTATCGAGTCTCAAGACTAATAAACTATCACACCAGAAAACCAGCAAGATACAGACACACAGCTGCCATGTTGGAGGAATCGATAGGCAGAATCCGACGGTTTGATGTTTGTTGTGATTAAAGGTGCTTTATGTAACATTTTATCATTTCTCACTAAAATCTCATTACTTAATGTGCGGCTCAAAAATCATTTGACCTGAACTTTCTTGATGGGTCAAATGACAAATACACTAAATCTAATTTAAGTAAATAATTTGATGATTATTTAATACATTAATTTCAATATAAGTTATTTGACCTCATTATACTACTTATACTGCAGTTGATGCTAAAATGCTACATAAAGCACCTTTTAGCTCAAACTTTGCTAACATACAATTTAATAGTAAATAAGGGAGAGGTATATTTTGACATGTTAACCGCAGGTCAGTGCTGAAATGATAACAATATGTCAGCTTAGATATTATAAAAGTGAAAACAGTGAAAATTACTGTTTTAATGCCCATTACAAGTCACGCCTGTTTGTTGCCCTTGACATCTAAAATCTTTAAGTGTCCGAACACCTAAACATACAGAAACATTTATATTAATGAAAAAAAAATTGGACTGTGCTACAGTACAGGACAGTCTTTAATAACTGTCTCTGATTGATTATGTAATGCTTTTTTCAAATATCTAATCATTCCAGCAAACTGGGCAGAAGAAACTATTCTTCATGATTTAACCCGAGGTGAGGTACAATAACTAAGTGGTTTCCTTTCCCACACACCTTCCTTGAGGCTGCATTTGCCCTTTTGGCTTCAGTAAATCAAAACAATAAACACAAGACTGATTTACAGCCAACACATAAAGGTGCAACAGGATTAGAGGCTTTGCAACCTGACGCTAAATTGTGGGCAGAAGTCTCTCGTTATGCATCATCCTTGTCAGTCTTTCTCTCTATTGCGCCATGATGTGTTAATTTGCATGAAGGGAGAAAGACGGCACACTGACAGATATTAGCAGGTATAAACTGTGGTTGCTCCTTCAAACTACTGTTCCCGACAATTACAGAGAAGTTTAAACTGAGACAAATCAACAAATCTTAAGGTAGAAAACACTCATGACATTCAAAATTGAGCACAGGTAAATTTATAAGGTTAAAAATTTTGTATATTTTAAGAACCATTTTTAAAAAACATTCAGATTCTTTTATCATTCTTTAATCACATTTTAATCGCCACTAAAATGTATCAAACTTTGTGCCACTCATTATGAATATTGCACTTTTCCTGGCATTTAAAAGTATGTATTAACAAAAGAATTATATTAATAAGTTTTACTGACAAGTAAGTTTGGGTATTGATGTGCCAGAGTAGCAACATTTAATCAACTAGTGCAACATCCTTAATGTGAAAAGGAAAAAATGCAGATGCAGAGGGATGAACTTGCAAGTAACAGTGAAGAACACGCAGGTGAGCTCACCTTTGGCTTAAAACACAAGGGAACTTTGCTTTTCTGGAACAGGTGCGACTCACTTCCTCAAGGCCAGGTTCAGAGGCCGTGAACTGAGATGCAAGGTCAAAGCAGGGATACGTATGTTTGACTCTGAAACCTGATATTTCCTTACTTCTGTCACACCTGTGTCCTTTTGACTGTCACTTTCATCCTCATCTTACACCAACCGGCTGTCTGTTTGCTTGACTTTCGGCAGGTAAATTAAATTCACAAGTAGTATGAATGAACCTATTGTTCTGTTATTAAGTTCCCTTACTGGTCGGTTGCGCTGCACAATACTTCCTGGTTTGTCTATAAGTAATAAATCATTACATTGATATGTGCAGACTGTGGTAATTCAGTTTAGATCTTCATTTGTAAATTCAGATTAAGATTTAAATCAGACTGGAAGAGCTTCACCACAAATATGATAATCTAAACAGTCATCTTTTGCAGGTTTTAAACATAAAACATTTTATAGTTTATATAAAAGTAAGTGTTGCATTTATTGTTGCATTAGAGAAATTAAGAAAAGACACTTTGAAGTTTCACTTTCCTTTATGCTTCTGAGTAAGTGTTTTGGATAATTAGGTCAAATATAACTTGCTCAAAAACCTGTTGAGGCGGTGTTGTTTGGCCAGAGTAGTTTACTTGCTAAATGTTTGTCTAGTGAAGCTGCTGTGTGTAAAATATTTGTATAAAAAGCTGGTGAGTAAAATGTTTTTTGGAACTAAAATGGACAATGGGAAAAGGAGAAGTGTTGTTAGTGTTTCATTAATCAAGCCACATAAATAAATCGCTCAAACAGGCAAAATATAGTCAATGACTATCTAACACGAGTATATTCAGAGGAAACCACTTCAAAAAACACCAACAATGAGCATTCAGAAGATCTGATGCAGATTTTTACGAAATTACAACATAGCAGGTTTTCTTATTTCCATTTTTCCTTTTCCTCAAAGCCGAACATGCCTCTCCTGCTGATAATGTCAACACTGAGCTTAGCAGAAGCACCTGGATAACATGACAACCTGTCACACACTTACACAGAAATACACACACATGTACACACAACTGAGTAAGGTCTTGACATGTTCACTCAGAGCTTTAAGAGTGAGATTAGATGGGCCTATCGACAGTTAGCACACACGCACAGTGAGTGGCTGGATGGACGGCTCCCACAGCACTAAATGGTAAACAGCAGGTTTTAGGTGACGAGCCTGGAATGCAGAAAATGCTCTTTCATAATAAGCTGCTCTCTAACACTGCAGGGCAGGTCAATCTCTTTCTCGGTTTCTGTCAATGTGTGTCTGTGCGTGTGTGTGTGTGCTGT
>JAUZTA010000004.1:18533906-18544019 GCA_034780835.1 Ctenochaetus striatus
ATTTCTACATTTTTCAATATAATTTACAATTTAATGTGACTGGATTTTTTCATCTTTAAAAAAATATATCTTGATAATTACTTACCATATTTATCTCAATTTTATATTTTTAAATAGCTCGGGTTTCAATTTTTATTTTAATACCAGCAACAAAACTAAGCTTACAATCAGCAGGATAAATAACACTGTGATTCAGCAGAAAGGAAAAGTCAGATGAAGTGGAGTCAGAGACAGCACAGCACAGCGCCCCTGGTGACCACTCATGTGACCTGCAGTCTGATTTTAAGTGTCAACGCTGAGGCTCGACAGCCAGAGGCATTATGGAGACAATAAAAACTGCTTTCCAAACAACAAGAAATACCCATAAAACAAGAATGAAAGTTTTATGATTTTCAGTGAGTAGATACATAAAGAGATAGGTAGACAGAGATAGTGAGGGAAGAAAAAGTGGAAATCATCTGTAATTCCACACCGCAGAATGTTTTTACATGAAAAAAGTGGAGGTGTGTGTGTGTGTGAGTTTTAACCTGCAGTAAAAAACCCCAATGAATGTGTTCTCACATTCTTACTGAAACCTTATAGAGGTGGGAGCAGCACGAGAAGAAGATATTGCAACACAGGGGTGTAAATGCACCACAGCACATAACTGTGCTCATTTAGGAATGAGGAAAAAATGAGGTGAAACTGTTAATGAGCATTAATTTTATTCTATATTTGAAAAAAGTTACAGAAAATAAAATATTATTTTACATGACAAGCTTTAAAATTGATCCAGCTAGTTGGTTGAAAACTCATATCCTAATATTCAATTTTATTTATTACACTAGAAAGATAGATAATATTGACTGGCCTGGTCAAAAACAGTACAATCCTATTATTTCAATGGGTGTAAAATGTAAAGAAGCCTTAAGTCAGGTTATTTGGCTCGGTTAATAGAAGTTATCTGGTCTAAGAGATTAAGTCTCTTGCACCAGCAGCACTGATTTAATGTGTGCAATGGAATAAGTGATACAGAAAACAAGCAAGTTCTGCTCTATTAAACACACATACACACAATCCAGCATTTGTGTGAGTCTGTCCTGACATCCAGAGGCCCTCGTAGTGCTTTACTCAGTTTACAGTGGCACGAACTGCACCAGTGGAGCGTGTCCCCCTGCAACTTTTAATCTGTTTCTCAATCCATGATGAATCTATTTTTCCTCCCTCTCCCCTCTCATTCATCTAAACTTCCAGTAAACTTGCAAATGGGCAACATAAATCACAAATGCAACTTACAAAATTCAGAATTATCATCTCAGCCATCAATGTGTAGAGCTTATAGTATGTTAAGTGTTTACATTTCGACTCTGTGGGAGTCAATATTTTACTCTAATCCACCTTCCCTACAGTCCTGCTCTGAAATTACAGCTTCCTCTCTCATGTCTCATTTGCTGCTATACTTTTCTTCAAATGCCTTTTCAATCTCTGCGGTTTTCTCTGACAATTTCACTCTAAATTGTATTTTAAGTGTCTTAATTAGGACTGCGGGGTGGTTCGGCGGCACACGGGAGAGAGTGAGAGGAATTAGCAGGATTTCAAAGAGATTTTAGACAAACATTTTTATTAAATATACCCCAAATCTTTACCCAATGAGAAATGCATATCTTGCTACCCTGTGGGCAGACTTTTACAAACTGTAATTTCATCAACCTCACTGAAACGCTACCATTCATTTCTGGAACCACCTCCACTTCTTGGTCCCAACGCCTGGACCTCCAAACCTCAAAATCATCCAGAGCCAATGGACTGGATCCCTATGTGTGAAGGTCATGTTTGGTTTGGCCAGAAAGCAGCTGAAACCAGCCAACCAATGCGCAAGAACAAAGTGCTTCTGTCTGCACTTTGAGTACTTAAATGCTGCCATGTTACCACATGTCAATCAGAAAGAGAAAAAGATTGTGGTGTGAAAGACAGAACAGGGGAGACAGACAGAAAACCAAAACAAGAATCTTAGCGAGTCATTTTGCTGAGACACTGAAAAACATTTACGTCCTTTTTTTCTGGTTCTGAAACACACACGCAGACTTTCTTTGAAACATAAAGCATACACATAATCTAAATCCAGAAGTTATAAATACGGCGAAGCAGAAAGTAGGAGTGCAGGAGACGAAAGAGGGACGCAAAGCCACTGCTGAGAGTTAATGTGTTGACTGACAGTGATGGAGGAGGTCTTCAGACTGACAGCAGAGAGAAACATCACTTATGAATAATGCCACTAAGAGCTTGGCAACTGGATCCATGCTGGAGCCAGAATGGCTGCGTGTACCAGCAGCCTGAGGGCAGAGACTGAATGATGGAAGGATGACTGTAAGATGATTACAAACTCCAGGATCAATCATAAGGCCTCACTCCACTGCAATCAGACTGGGACATGAGAAACTTGTTGTGCGGATTCAGCATATTTTCATTTATTGTCAATCACCACCAGTGAATGAGTCTTCAAATATAATTTAATAAGCAATCAGGATGAAGTAAATTACTATTTAGTCAACGAGTGTATTTTTAAGACTCGTTAATTCTTAACTTTATTGGCATATTGAATTTCATCCTGTTAAATGTTGTTGTCAAACACTGTAATTATAAAGGAAAAACACAGTAATTTCAGTTTTGGTGACCCGATAAACACCCTCTGCTAGCAGTCTAAGTTTCCAACAACTAGACTACTGATGAGCTACACAAAAGTTACAACTAGAAATATTAGCAGGTTGTTTTTAGCTTAGGAGACCAAAAATAGCAGAAGTGTAAAGTTAGGCTACAGGGAAAGGGTATCTGAACCCATAAAAACCTTAAACACAGCTTTATTCTAATGGCTGTGGATGTAATCCTGGAATTTCACAAAAGTCCTCATACATGAGTTGGCTCTCTTAAAAGAAAAAAAAAATACAAGCCATTTTTTTTATTTTTTTCTCTCTCTAACTGTGTTCCCTCTTGAGCTTTTTATTGAAAAAACTGTATTATATACTAGAGTAAATAAGTACTCCACATTTTAAACTCTCTGATAATCAGTGGACTGTGTACAAACTCACAAAGCACCTGAGGTTATCTGAAGGTCATGTACTGCCTGACTGACAGCTTCTATAAGGCCTCTGAGAGCTTTCTCCTGAACAAACTGTATACTATTCCAGGCACGTAGACTCAGCTTGTACAGTAGTCTGTCTGTGTTTTGTGTGCATGTGTGTGTGTGTACACTCGCACATATGTGCACGTGGTAATTCATGTACAGCTGAATACTAATCATAAATCAGCAGCTGAAAGTGATATGACAGCAAAGAGATGGTTTTATGTTTTTTCTAACACCATTCATGAATGCCTAATGGCTGTTTCACAACTTCCTGCAAAACAATCACACATTACACACACACACACACACACACACATACTCATTACCTGAGGGACTGCAAAACAGAGCATGAGAAAATCAAAACAGAAGTTCCATGACACACACACAGGAAGTCCAAATTACATGCTGACTGAAGCAGAATGTTTGGCTTAGGATAAAATCTATTTAAATTATTTGGGCAAAACATATTTTGACACACACATTTCATTGAAAACAAAGAGGTAAGTCATGCATTTTTGTTGCCCAAAAGGAAACAAGTTCTCCAGTAGCATAAACTCAGATCAGCAGATTCAGATCATCATTCTAAACATTCAAGAAACACACTTTCTTCCTTTCCAAGGCATTTTTGTCAGTGTGTTTTGCCCTTCAACAACTGATTTATTTGTTTTCCATATAGAAAATTGACAACACTGGTATTAGATGGTCTCTGTAAAAGTAAAGGTTACTTACTTAAAAGCCCAAACACATATATCCTCACCTTTTTGTATACTGCGCTAGAAAAGGTAGCCTGACATGACAACAGGCAGTAAATATTTTATAGATTGTTAAGTAGGATTAAAATTAGCATGAGCCAGTTTAATTCCTTTACACTGACAGAGACACAAACTTGACTCATCTCCCAACCTCAATCAACACACCAACACAGAGACACATGCTCTGACGGACCTAAGGGAAATAATTGAAATAGAAGAAGGTATGTTTGGCAGCTTCCGCCACTTATTAAGTCTTCAGGAGCCTGTTTTATTTTTTATATCTTATTTTTTCCCACGCCTCAAAACGCAGAGGCAGGAACTAGCAATCACTGTCAACTCTTTATTTCTCACTCTCCTTCTTTCTCTCAGCTCTGTTCGCTCCTGTCTGCCCTGTAGGCACTACAGTTCGAGAGCGAAAGATAGCACGCTCAAGTGCTCACAAACACATCTGCACAGCTACAACACACACACACACACACACAGCGCTACGGGCAAAGCAGCCGAATTGTGAAACGTTACATCATTTGCAGTAGCTGAAGGTAAAAACCACAAATTCAGTCAACTTAATTTTAAAGTTAATGAAAACTCATCCGAAGGTACAGTTTTTTATCAGAGTGGCTGGCTCTGAAAAAACTCAGCACTGTCAACTGAAAAGGCCAAAAAAATATAACTGTAGAATAAATTTAAACAACATTTCTTTTGTAATTTTGACTGTCTAATACCAAACTTACCAAAGTCTAATACCAAACTTACCTTCTTCAAATGATACTTAATCAGTCAGAATCACAATCCGGTTAAATGCCAAGTTTTCACATACAAAATTTTTCTTACCATTTTGGTAAATATAAAAATAACAGTAATAGTTACATAAATATAGTGTAAGGAGGAAAAAATATAGTAAATAATTATAATGTAGAAATGACAATGACAGGTCTATTAAGTGTCATTAAGGGTATCAAAGTATTTTTTTAAAGGCTGATTTATTAAAAATAAATTAGTACTGGCACAGTCACAAAACAATAATGTAAAACATAGTTCTTTTAACTGAAATACTGCTATCAGGTTTTTCTTGAAACCTCAAATATTACAATTGTTATCGGCCTCAACTGATTTTTGCCTTTAATAAGCCACGGTGGTTGCAGCTTCCTTTCCAAACCTCGGCCACATTCAGACTCTTAATTTCCTGACCACATCGGATTGCCTGACATTTTGACAACAAGCAGCAAACCCAGACTTTGGATTCTGAAGTTCCTTCATTTACATCTGATGCTGTGCTCTACAGTGCCTACAGTGTTCATAACACATGCTCTGCCACTTCACAAAAGAGAGAAGACATTATAGCAGGAAAAGAAGGGCAGAGGAAAGGGAGTTATCGGGATACGAGCAGGAAAACTCTTGCAAAACGATCGAGTGGGAGAGGGAGAGCGGTCGAAGGAGGTGAGGAGAAGAGTGACAGTTTCTTTAATATCCGGCTTGCAGGCAATGTTTTCTTACACAGCAGTGTGTTTCTGTGTGTGTATTTTCCAGTAGCAGTTAGCTTCACAGCCCTGGGAATTACCCAGCTGTCAACAGAACACAGCAACGTAAAGAGAAGATTGACAGACGAAGACGCTGTCCAAAGGGCCACACCCACTCAGTGTCCAATTATTTAGGACACAATATTCCTGAAATGTTTATCCATGTGAGTGTCTCAAAGAGTCTCTTCTACTTGTATTGTACTTTGGGTAAACATTAATATTTAAAAAAAAAAAAAAAAAAAAAAACTAATAGCATTGGTTCTCCATACAAACAGACGTTTATCTGGCGAACTCAGTATCCAGAAAAACCTGTCAGCCAGCGGTGCTGTAATGAAAACAGTGTTCCCACACCAATACTTACATCCAATCTGATTTTAATGGGCCTCACTTTTTTAGCCCTCAGCTCATTTCCTCCTTTCTCTCAGAGCTGTCACTCACTGAGTCAGCAGAGGGAGAGAGAAAGAGAGAGCATGCTGTGCCAGCTGTCTAGAGTTACATCTGCCCGTATGCTTTTTGGGTCTAATGGCAATAAACTTTCTGAAAGCTCAAAATGCCATGAATCACACAAAGGTACTTACTAGAAAACACACATATGGATGAGTGCACTTTTTCTCACACCCAATCTCCCACGTATACAATTACACATACAGTAATACAAACATTCACACACACACATAAGCACATGATCACATTTAACCATTAGGCGCTGTAAAGGGATGGTGTGTACGTGTGTGTGTGTTTGTGTGAGCTGACACACAGGTCAAAGCGATGTCCCATCTCATATCTGTCAGCACCCACAGTTTATTTACCCGGTTACATTATCATTTGTTGACCTAGTCACATGATCTGAGAGCGGGAGGTGCAGAGCCCCTGGCACCCCAGAGAGCCCAGTCAGGATGTGATGAGAGACACGGGCTTGTGACCCGACACACTCAGCCACACATACACAAGCACAAGCACTTGCACAATATGACCTCCACCTTTCTCTTTCAAATCTCCATTTCTCCCCTCGCCCATGAAGCTCCCCCCGACATCCATTTTCCTTTGACTTTTGTCACCCTCTGCTGTCCTTTTTTAACCCCCCTACTCTCGCTCCTCTGTCATATTGAGAGGGCTTTTCAATTGGGGTTATTATCAGAGGCAGATTTTCTATTTGTTTGTTTTAAAAGGGTGACAATACAAAAAAAATAGTACTTTAATGCACCATGAGTGCAAATGTCCCAGCTTAACTTAATACTAAACATAGATATTTATTGTACAGGAGCATCCTTGTAATAATTTTGAAGTATGGGACTATAGAGAAGACTGTCTGAACATTTTGTAATAGGTAAAACCAATATTTTATGAATGTATTAGTCAAGAAAATTAAATGACAGTAATATTGATATGATCAAATGTCAGTTGCTATACTATCAGATATTGAAACAAAACAGAAATATATTCAGAATATAGTTTTTTAATTTTGAGGATTTGCTTTTTTTCTGTCTTTTAGGTCACTGCAAAAAAAAAAAAAAAAAAAAAATCAAACTTTGATTGAATTTGTTGCAGCTCGACACTCCACATACAGTATACACTGACTCTTCACCTGATTGGCCTCTAAATCCCTTTCAGCCAAACTGAGACTCTTCTAATTTTAACACTTGTAGCAAAAAAATCACCACACTGAAGGAACTCTTTTGCCTGATTGTGTTCCTGTCCGCTAAATAAATAAACATCAATTACTATATCTTGGATCTATCACTTTGATGCTGTGACTACAGCATTACTCACTGTTAGATGCCTCATTTACAGCCGCCAGTCTGACAATTAGACCGAATCGTACTCTCCTTTGTCATCCCTTTATCCTTCTTGTTTTGTTTTTATTTCCATCCCATCATTCCCTTAAACTTCCCACATACGGACAGTAATACAGCATTTATATCTAGTGTAAACAACAGACACACACTGACCTTATCTTAACACTGCCTTTCTCACACAATTACACACACATGCAACGAACAAAATCAACACTGAGCTAACTGTTGTTTCATCTGCACACACACGTGAATGCATATGGACGGGAAACAGCAAGCATGCAAGAAATAACAAATGTCCAAACATACGTCATCCCTGATGTCCATTAATTGAATTAGCTGTCAGGCTTAGCATCATCTGTTGACACAGGCCTCCGCTAAGTTTATCTACTTCCCTGTTTGCCTTTCTTCTCTCAACCTGTTTAAGTTTTTAAAAATTTGTCCTCAAATCTTTAGTCTCTTACGTTCCCTTTATGCCTCGTGCTCTAATTTCTGCTTTCTTTGTTTTGCCTGAAAATGAAAGCTACACCGAAACTCTGCAGGAATATTTTCTCGGTGACTATATATGTTTTAGATATAAATCTAAATATTTAAGTATCTAATAGGTTCAATTGTTTATTATTATTTCTGTGAATGGAGGTTATGTCTATTTTGAAGAGCACTCCTTGGAGATCTAAAAAGACCAAACTGATAAAATAAATAACAAAAAAAAAGGTAAAAAGAAAGAAGAACAATCTACATGCTGCATCTTTGCACATTTGCTGTTTTATAGCAAATAAGTAACTGCAGCAGACGATGCAGTTACAATACTCGTGTGTGTACTGTGATGGTGTATTTACTAACATGCTTTTACAACAACTTCCTCACACACATACTCGTCTTCTTGGCTCTTTGCTTCATTCTTAACTCACAACAGATGTTTCACTGCCCAGGGACACAAAGCTCTCACCCAGAAGGAGCATCCCAACAGAAAAATAAAGACACACTTACCTGGTACGTTCCAATGCCGATGTGTTTGGGATCAATCTTCACGAGCTCCGCCAGCGGATCTTGGACACGTCTTCCAATGGAGACTATCAAAACACACACACACACACACACACGTACGCACACACAAGGACACAGCCACACACAAAAGAATCAAACATTAGATTTTGCGTCTCATGAGATCCTGCAGCTTTTGTTTTTCATGAACTTGCTATCAGGATCACAGTTATTGAATATGCAAATCCATATTATTTGTAATTACTCAATATGCAAATTGTGCGCATATTACAGTGCTGGCCTGAGGGCAGGCCAAACATAATTGTCATCTCTCCTCCCCCAGTAATAATAATTAAAGCTGGCTTTCAAATTTCTTTGCACCTGTCATGGAGAAATGAACCTTTAAAACTACCAATTTAACCAGACGCATGCACACTGGTTAACACAGTCAAATCCAGCACACAAATAAACACACACGCGCACACACACACACACACACACACTCTTTATCGACTGAAGTGGGGCTGCTTTTAACGATGGAGTCTGTAAGGCTTCAGCCTGCTGCTGCAAATGAAGCCAAATGTCTTTTCCATGAATGTGTTGGCAGGGCTCAGTGACAAGAAGAAAAATTACAAACAACCTTACTCACATATACACCATAATACATGACATCACTCCTCCAACACACACACACACACACACACACACAGGCACACGGGGAGGGAGAGAAAAACAACCAAATAACTGCTCACATTCACGTGTCTGTGAAAGACAAAGGATGCAGCAGCTCTAGCTAAAATTATACTGCTATTTCTTTGTTATTCTTGGTATTATTTTCAGGCGTGTTTTCCTTTATGTAACAAAATAACAACTGTACTTCAAAAACTCATAAATAGTTGTAAATAGTCTAATTTTCTTTATTGTTTTAGCTCTACTAAGCACTCGAGACAACAAAAACAGTAAGTATATCAAACTTAAGCTTCTACTAAACACTGTGTGATGAATGACAAATTACACGACACAGTCTCCCTCCTTCTCTGACCTTTCTGTGCCCGTTCTGCTTGCCACTGTTACTTATGTGTGAACTTCAGTGGTCAGTAATGTAGTGTGCCACATGAGATGCCTCAGACTTAGATCTCTGAGGCAAAACGGACTGACAAACAGAAAGAGAGGGATGGGATGTAATAGAGGGAGTATGTCTGGAATCAATGGCTCTCCTCTCCTCTCTCTCCTCTGGCTGCGGTGGGAGGCTGCTGCCTGAGATAATATTTAGACAGGGATGGAGTTTCAACCCTGGCCTTGCTCAGTGTACCACCAAAACTCCCAAATACTCCTTCAATCTATTCTGTCTCTGACTTTCTGCTTCTCTCTCACTCTTTAGAGGAGCCGATTTGTAAACTGAGTCCAGCATAAGTCTTTTTCTTCTTCTGGAGGTTTATTAGTAATTACACAGAACTACAAAAATGGAAAGCAATGGAGAAAGCAACAAAAGAGGAAGAGCCCAATCAGACGCAGACACATCACTGAGGAGATGTGACGTGCTGCCTCCATGTGGGACAGAAGGACAGCTGTGATGTGGCTGCGCTGATTCCTTTGCAGAGCACAAGAAGTCAAGAGTTCGATCAAAATAGATCGACTTTTTACTTCTGAGGCATGACTGTCATGCTGCTAAATGCAATCAGTGAGTGACAATCGAGGTAAACTGATCTGTTCTCCCGACAGATTTTTCTCTGTGGTTGCATTTGACTTATCGCTTACGCTGTCTTAGATTACAGAAATGAGCTGAACATAAAATAGTGCTCCAGGAGAAGGGTTGAAATACTGCCTGTCACCACTAGGCGTCCCTAGATCTACCAGTAGTAGACGAGACAGATGCAGGGAGGCCTATAACTCACAAATCCTTACATACTGTGTTACTTATCCACTCAAACAGGCAGAGACAGAGAAACACAAACCTCCTCAAACTA
>JAUZTA010000004.1:18806956-18821435 GCA_034780835.1 Ctenochaetus striatus
ATACTATACATTTACATATGATTAAGTGCACTGGATAAGAACAGTGATACTCAAATATGGAAAAAAGATGTTCGTTTTTCTACTTAATGTTTAGTTTACCTCAGTTTTTCAAAAGAATATATCAATGCAAGCTTGGAGAAAGGCAAAAGGACAGGATCAAGTACTGTCACTCAAACAGCATAGCAACCAGCAATGAGAACTATCAGTCTGGTTTTGTCTTTGATAGATCATAACTTAGGTGATTGTGCAGGTGTATGTGTGTGTGTGTGTGTGTGACTCACCGGTGACAGTACAGGATGGTTATAAGGGGCCACCTGGCGTGATGCCTCCTCTGTGTCACGAAACAGATGACACAGGACTCATCTCTCCTTGTGGGAGTCCTGGAAGAGATGCAGCACAGTCTGTCACAAACCGGGGTCAAGAGTTCAGCTCATGAGAGGGAAACAGGCTGGAGGTTCAGAACAAGAGAGCCAGTGTGTGTGAAGAAAACTGCAAGTGATTGCAACTGGAGAAGTAACTTTTTACTGACATACATCTCACACAGTAAAAAGAAGATATCCTGCTTAACTGATGGGAGCACAAACAGCTTATTTAAACACTTTCTGCAAGCAGGAGATCACAGGTGTAACAGAGGCCTGCAGTAATGTGACCACAAGCTCCGAACTATATTAATCTGTTGCAAAACTGAATCATAATTCATAACACTATCTGACATCTTGAAATGAATATACAATTATGTCCAAAATCATGAAAACATACCCTGAAAATTAGCTTTAAGAAATTCTTGAATTAAATTCCAGGAAAGACCTCAGAAGTGCAGTAAATGGAGCCAAGTAAGTATCTGATAATGTAAAATTGACCATAACAGCCTCATGGTTTGTGTTATTAAAGTTTTAACCTCTGTTACCGCTGGATGGCTCAATTATCTGTATCATGAAGAAATATTCATCCACAAAGCTGGAATCTGATCAAAAGTCAGCTTCAGTAATGTAATTAACTCCAAATGAAATCTTTCAAATAACGGACATTGGATATACTTGAAAATATAATACAAATGTTGGAATCAATAATGGAAAACCAACCAATGTAACTTGACATTTTAAAGGTGTTTAATAAAACATGTCTCCAAAAAAGCTACAGCATTTTTAATATGCATAGGTTATATTGTGTGCCTAATGTTTCCCCACATGGAAGATAAACCAGGTTTTAAATATTTGTCATTTTAATTTTTGCAATTACTCTTTGAAAACAGTGTTTCCCTTTTACCAGCTTAAAAGTGACTAGACTTAAATGTGGCCACAAATGCTACAACCACCATCTTTATTTTCTGCATCTTCTGTCATTAAACATATACGCTGCTCACTTTCCTAAAACCTCAGCTTACATCATGTTTATTAGTATGGCAGTCTCATTTTCACCTCATCAGAGCCAGGGGGCAGGCATGGCTGGAAGGGACTGGTTGGCAGTGTCTGCCATGCTGGCACAGATGCCTCAGTTAAAGGCCACTGGGTCTGCGCCTGCTGCTGTTCAACAAATCTGTCTGTCAAAGTCGTCTTGGGAATGCAAGCTGGCCAACAGAGAAGTCATTAAATAGAAAAATGAGAGAGAGAAAGAGAGAAAATGTCTAAACCCCTTCACAGTAAAAAGGGTTGAAAGGAGAAAATAAGACGCACTGAAACACTGACAGAAAACCTTGAAAGGGAAGATAGGCATACATAAAGTAATTAACGGGGGGGGGGACGTGAGAGGGACGAAGCAGCCGCCTTACTTAACAGTTTTCTCATGTCCACAGGAAAAAACACACAGCTTCCACCATTTCCTGTGTTAAAGAATTGGCAAGTCTTTGCTGTACTCTTAGCACCTCTTTAATTCATCTTGTTGCACAATAACAAGCATATGGAGTAGAAACATATGGAGTCGCCATGTAAATGTTTCAGCCATGCTGCTGCATAAGGATTTTTATTCTTCTATCCCAAATACTCACGTAGCAGACCTCCCACTGACTTCATTAAGTTTGATGCAGAGACATCACTGACAGATGACAGCACTTTGTTTGGTTAATTTGAACATGTCTCTTATGGAATACCACACATTTGTTATCTAATGCTAGATTTTTCACTCTTTTGCTGGCAGAATAAGTGGGAAGAATATTCTGTATAGCTTAAAGAAATAGTTAAAGACCTAAATGTCTTTCTTGAGCAAAACAAGTAATATTTCATTGTTTAAACTGTCTGTTTCATATAAAAGTGCTGCACTCTAATTTTACCTGGGTAAAAGTAGAGTATTAGCATTGTATTTATATTTAGAGTAACAAAAAAATTAAATATCTATTATGCAGAATGGCCCATTTCAGAATCATATATGATACTGGATTATTGTTAGCAAGGCATTAATGTGTTTATCACCTAATGCACCAGTAAATGTGAATCAAGTTTGAATCACTTTATATTCTGCTATGTTTCTTAGTCTATTGTGATGTATTTTTTATTAGCTGATTATTTGTAGTAGTTGTCTAAATCTGCAAAGTAACTAGTAAATAAAGGTGTCAAATGTAGAGGAGTAAAAAGCACAATATTTATTTAAAAATGCAGCATCAAGTAATACAAACTGACATAAAATGGAAATTTCCAAGTAGAGTACATGTACCTCAAAGTGGAACTTGTAACATTTTGGGTAATATAATTATTTGCAGCACATTCCAGCACTGGTTAAATTGCTGCTGCAAATTGTTTCCTTCACATTCAGAAATATTTCAGGCAAATAGGATCTGTGCATGTAGCAGATGCTTCTTGTTTAAAAAAGCAAGAAAAAGAAAAGTAAATGAAGTAATGCAAATACTGAAAAAGTAAATAAAAAGGTATCAATAGAGAAGTTTCAAGGGGCCACGACTAACCCACTTTAAACCACTAGGGGGAGTTGTTGGCACAACTGATACACAATTAAATGTTTGTTCAGAAATCTAATACTTTCCGTGTGTAAATTCAGATCAGATAAAGACTGGATTGGTTGAATCTGTGTGGTTGAGCCCTTGCTTTAACTGTGACGTTCTGTAAGATCTGACACCGTCACCATAAAGAGAGGGTGATATTTTTTCTGAGTGTCTGACCCAGGGCTGATCTTAGTTACTATCCTGAGGTCTGGAGACAGCTGCAGAGCAAGGCTGCCAAAGGGAGCAGCTATCATTGGTAATCTCCTGTAGCATTGATAATGCCAGCATTGCTTTTCTTGCAAAGGGATCGTCAAGCCTCTATCAACATGTTTAAAGGCCTGCCAATGACCTCAAGGAAAACACAACATTGTTAAGGCAGGTTATTGTCCATTGAGACTCTGTGTACAGCCAAGACTGTGTTGTTTGTTTGTTTCTATTTAAATCAGAATATGATTAGAATTGGTTATAAGGTTAAAGGCATCAACATAAAACAGAATGATAAGAATCAGGAGGGAATAAGAGAAAAGAAGAGAAAGATAAAAACAAAGAAAGAGAAAATCAAAGTCACACTCACTTAGGGCCTCATAAATCAAATGTTTTAAAAATGGTATGGCCAGTTTGTCATTTATTACCTTAAGATTCAGCTTGTTAGTGTTTTTCATCAGTGTGCACCTCATTTGTTTGAATTTTAACAAACCAGGCTAGAATTTTTGAAATTTCCCTCTTTTAGTTACTCTTATCTGTTCAATTGCTGTAGGTAACTTAGTCCTTCATCCTTGTCCTATCATTTTATCAAACAGATTTCATGTGGAATTCCCCAAGAAAACATATTTCAGTTTTAGCTGTAGGATGCATGTAAGTAATTTGACATTGCTCTACCTGTGTAACATATGAGAAAAATTGGTACAACTAAAATTGGCTCTTGTATGTACTCTTACACAATCAGCTTTAGCCATGCCGGTAGTATGATTCTTGGAATGACAATGTCAGTATGTCCACAACTTTGGTTCAGACTTAAATATTTTAGCATCTTGCAGATAGATATGAGGACATGAAATCTACAGATGATTCAAGGCGAAAGAATATTACTTTGGTGATTCTTTAACTTTGCGTCAGTCAGTTCATTCAGTAATCTAGTTTATGACCAAATACTTGCAAAACCCACAGCATCTTCAGTCTGGGCTATAAATTAGCAAATAGATTATTAGCAAACACATGCTGACATATTAAACTAGGACAGTGAACATAATAACCATTAAGAACATGTTAGCATGTTTTATAGCAGCATTTGGCTAAATGCTTAAGTAAAGCCCCATAGAGTAGCTTTTGGTCTTGATCTATAATATATAAATGTAAGTACAGTATGTAGGTATGTATATACCTATATACCATAGGTATATACACACACAAATGTGCACCTGTTAAACATTTTTGTTTGGTTTGACCTCCCACAGCTGCCACCATATCTAATAGTTTGGCCAAGTGTGGCAGTGTTGAATGGTATTGTGCCAGATTCCTGGACATAAAGGTAAATATGTGGTGGGTTTCATTTATATCTGCCAGGCAAGGGATAAATGATGTCTGGGGATCTTTTATCAGCAAGCTACACTGCTTTCAGGAGGAGCTCTATTTAGTAAACAACATTTGTTGTTTTATTGTGTCTTTAGGCCGTGTCAGCACTCCATATCAATTTCATACAAACGGGCATTGGTTACTTCTCAAAGTTACTTGTCAAAGTCATTTAGTCAACACTGTTGATTTCCAGCTTTGGATGTATTTCAATGTAGCTATGCAGACTGTTCATTCAGAGGTTGCTCAAGTATTTTGCCTAAAGGCTCTATGATGACAGCCTAGAATGTCTCCATACAGCAGCCTCAGCACTTAAGGTCAATCCAATCATTATCCACATCATTCATTTCTATACAAAGTCAAGAGGTTTTTTGAATGTAATTAATTAAGAGAGGAATGTCCTCTCGTGGCAAGTCTCAGCGCTGAGATTTGAGAGTCACCCTGCTAAAGGTTAGTAATGAACTCAATGCTGTAGAGCCAGATATGAAACACTGCCATTTGGATGTTCTGAATGTTAACTTTCCCTTGGTCTGCAGACGAGCAGGCAAAACAGCGGAGGTGGTGGTAGCGTCCTATTTTTGGAGGGGCTATCAGCAACCTAGTGACATAGGTCTGAGTGACAGAACAAGTGTTGCGTTGGACCCTCCCCTCGCTCATTTGGGGCAGGCATTCCTCTGTGTAAGCAGACACAGAACCACGTCCCATCATATTTCTCTCCCCTTCTCCCTCTCACTCTCTCTCTCCACCTTGGCCTTCCTATGATGGTTGGCCCACTCAGGGTGTGGGTGGGCACACAGAAGTGTGTGCATGCATGTGTGTGTGTTCAGGTGTGAACGTTGGCCCCCGGAGCTGGAGTCAGAGAGAAGACAGTGCCCGGACAGTGTGGCAGGCAAAGAGCACGTCAAAGCTCTCTGAGGGGGCCCTGATCGCTGACCATGGGGCCAATGCACTGAGGGCCCCCCCAGATAAACTATAGAAATCAAAGAAGAGCAGAAAATATCCAAGAAAAAGAAGAAAAGTTTAAAAAAAAAAAACAGACAGAGCTGAACAATGGTTGCAGAGGAAGTGATAATTACATTGTCCGGTGGAGCGCCATGGGGCTTTCGTCTCCAGGGAGGTGTAGAGCATCAGAAACCACTCCAGGTGGCCAAGGTAAGACGAATCATTCAGCAGGTGGGACAGTCAGTCAACGGTTTGCTGAGTTAAGACAGAAAACTCTGTTAGATTCAACAGCCTCTCTAGAGAAAAACGAAACATAAGCTGAGATATATTAGGTAGAGATTTAAGGAGCTGTGAACAAAGTTGAAATGGAATATTGGATGTCACACAAGCTAGTATGGGGCCTGAATATGAGTCATCATCTTGTTTGAGCGCAGTTTTCATGCAACGGCAGGGCCATGATTGATTGTATGAACTTTAAACTTCAAGTTCAGCTGGGAATGTAGAGCAACACTGCTGCATATCTTCCACTGAGTCCTGCTCCCCTATTAAACTGCATTAAGCTCAAAGTTTGAGTGACACTGACCAGAAAAACTGAGTTTGTCTGTGTTGCTTCATTGGTCTGTTTTTGACAAGTAACCTTGAATCTGTTCTACTTACTGACACTGTCCTTCAATTGTACTTCAAGCAGTGAAATGTTAATTTTGCAGCTAAGAGTTTTGATACATTAAGGCCATGGTTCTATTGACTGTCCCTTTGTCTTTTTGTGAGGAGGTTATGGACACTACACACAATTCACCTTGATCATGATCTAATTTACACCATCGTGCCTGCATGTTTCCACCACGTCAGTGTTTCAATGAGAAACTCACATCACTCCAGCCATGCTTAGTCATTTTTAAGCTGGCAGCTTTCCTGAGATCTGTTTGGACCAGCAAGTGAGCAATGAATGACATAAAGTCTTTGGTTTAGCATTTAGTTCTGTTCTTATAATCACTGTTGTTCAGGCCAAAGGCCATCAGTGTTTGTGATATAAAACAAAAATATTGCCATGTAAAGGAAATATTTAACTTCACAACTTTCACGTGGAGCTGTGGAGCCCATTCAACTCAGATAAATTCTTCACAAGAATCTGGTGTCTACATTTGGTGTCAGTGGCAGTCCAGATCTGAATGTTGATCTCCATTTAAGAGGAAGAGATAAGCATGTAAGACAAAGGCTGAATTAAAACTGAAAATCGTTTAAAAAACATTAGTAAATAATTTAAAATTACTTATTAATTCCTTCACTTTCTCAGTTTCTATGTGATCTACACGACTTGTGATATGATCTGACACTGCTCTCTCCAAACTTGTCCTTGCTGTTTAAAGAAACCTGTACTGTGTTTTTTCTCTTCCATGAAAACTTTACAGAGACGGATCTTAATTCTGCATACGATAGCTTAGGTTTAGTACACCTGCATATACATAAAGAATACATTTACAGCTATCATACATTCATACATATTCACTAACATTATTTAAAATAACTGTTGACCGAGCAGGACTACTTCTCCAGGCAGCTATTTTTGGTTGAGAAGGAGCAAGTCACGAGGTCAGCCAAGGTGTGTGTTTCAGCTCAGTACTTATATATTAACCTCATGTACTATTTTTGTACATGCACTATTTAGTATCTTGCTGCTTAGACGAAAACTTGTAACTTTTCTTTCTAGATAAACTTGCAAAAGAAATCCTGGTGGCTTAAATTATGTTGAATTGCATACTGTTCTTTCTCCGGCACCAAATGAGCTGTGAATAAGTGACCAGGAGAGAGAAACCAATTTACTTTGACCAACCTCTTATGCCCTGATTTTCAAACAAATCTACTCTTAAGTAGCTTTATTTTTTTGTCCTTTTTTCACATTGTATGAATTCTCCATCTGCTTGTTCTAACAGTTCACTGAAGTTTTACTGTATTTGGTTTGTCCAAATTTCTTATAAAATTTAGCCTGACAGTCTTTCTATCTTTGAATTTTTTTTTCCAAAATAAAAAGTTCTTTTTCCTTAAACATCTTCTATTCATCACAAACCTCATTAACAACTCCAACAACATTGTATGTATTTTCATTTTCATTTGCTCAGTACAACTATTCTTATTAGAGAAAAGAAAATGTTTTTGCTTGCAGACCTCTAAATCTTTTATGATGATCCCAGAAGATTTCTCCTGTGCCAGACAAATGGAATCTTTACTGAAGCTCATTTTTTCAGAAAAAAAATTCTGATCTTGCACCTTTAAATTACACATTCGAGATAACCACTGTATTCATAAGAAAACACTGCTAATAGATAGTATTTAGTGCTACAAGACACCTTAAATTTACTCTTTAAAATATTAATTCTTCATGTATTTGACTTCTGCAGATTGTGGTAGTATGTACACAGACCCACTAGACACCAAATCAAATTTATGGTGCTGGACGACAGCTGTTTCTGTCAAACTATCCAAAACAGCATGCTCCTTCACCCCTGAGAGCAGGGAGGTTCTGTCTTGTCAGGTCTCCAGCTATACGGACCACAACAGGTGAAACAGTCGGAGGGTTCAGAGGAGGAGCTGGTGTGTCAGTGCAAAGTTTGTGCCTGTAGGCCTGCATGCAAACATTTGTGCGTTTATTTATATGAAATCATGTGTATTTTTGTACCAGTTCATGAGGTGTGTTTGTGAGAGCATGTATGGGTATAATAACTGTTATGACTTGCAACCACAAGGTGACTGACTGAATGAATAACTGACATCCTCCGGGCTACCACAAGCGGGCACAGGCCACTTAAAAAAGGCTTAGCTAAATGGGGATGTGGGATTTCATTGCGGGTACACCAGAATAGCTGGAAAGAAAACTACAGTAATTAGGTCAATGCTACTTCATCTCCAAAATCCACTGCACAGTATTATTTAATACATGGCAGTGCCCTCACAGAGTGTAATGAACACCCGTCATTGTCTTAAAAAAAACAAAAAACAAAAAACAATCTGCTTTGAATTTATTATGGGACATATATACATGGCCTGCACAGACCTGAGGCAATTTAAGGTGGGCATAACGCCACGTTACTGACAGACCTTGGGCACAAATAGCAAAGCACCAAATGAAGATGGCTGCTGGCTGGCATTTCCCTGTTTAAGTGTGTGTGTGATTGCCCCACTTGAGCTGCAATATGTGGCATATGTCTGCAGCAAGATCGAGCTGTCAGAACAAAATCTGCTTTCTGTCAGTCACTATCACCAACAAAGACAGGACACCAGCCTACCTCTGTCCCTTAAATCTGAGGGAATTAAAAGACTAGCAGGGAAGTAAAGCAAAACAGAGTGTTGATAGTTGTGCCAGTTGTCCTAATAACCTCTTCAAAGTGTCCACTGTACATCCACTCTTCAAACAAAAGCTGAAGATCTGAGACCTGGCCTCAAGTCAGGAGTCATATTTGATATTAAAAAATATGACTCTTTTAACAATAGAATATAAATGTGCAAAATTATGCAGGCCTTGCATACTTTTACACATTAAATATTTAATTACTAGGTACAAGCATTGAAGACATTTGAGGAGGATGGATGCAAAAAACTATTAACATAGAGGAGAGAAAAGTACAGACACCCTTGCACTGAACTGTCAGCATTCAAATGTGAACGACTTGTATTTCTTGGACATGGGTTTGGTTTGAGGTCCAGCTTAAAACTCAACCCATCAAAATACAGGACTTGACTTACTTTTTCTCATCTCTAAATGTTAAAAATTTTGTTTTCTGTTTTTTGTTTTTTGCTTGCACAGGTGCGTAAACGCAGCAAGGCATGCAGGGCTGGGCTGCGGGAGGCTGATGAGCTGGTGTCAATTAATGAACAGCCATGTGCAACGTTATCCCACGCTCAGGCCATGGACCTCATCGACAGCACCCCTGGGACACTGCACATCCGGGTCAAAAGGTCAGAGTGACACAAGAATTAGAGCGATAAAAAGTCATTATTAATGTGTTGGGTACTACCACTGTTATGCATTCCCAAAATATACAAGGAAAACCTTTGAACTAACAAATTTTTCTGCTGCCTCCTTCCCACTCCATCCAGTTTGGCCTTTACTTGGCCACATTGATATTTTTAATCCCTCCACTTGTTTGCAGGGTGCCTGTTGGTTTTCAGTCCGTGGTGCTTGTGACCCGAGCTCCATCTCCCCGTATAGACAAAGAGTACCGTGCTGCGCTACGTGCAATGTCACCCACCCATTTGCACCATGCACCCATCCGTGAAGTCCACCGTAGCCGCTCCTCCCTGACCAGTGGTTTGACATCTCCACCTGGTAGTGAGGCATACTACGGCGAGACTGACAGTGATGCAGATGTGGCGGGCTATGAGAGGCAGCGTCGGCAAAAACGCCGCAGCCCCAGCAACTCCAATCCAGGGAAACCAACAGGACGAGCCTCCCCTGAGGGAGGAGAGACATCAGAGATGAGTGGCTATGACAGCGCTCCAGATGCACAAGTTTTTCCCACTTTGTTGGAGGGACGTGGGGGAAATGGAGATGGAGGAGGAGAGCTACCAGGGGTAGCACGGAGGGAGGTTATATACCAGCCTCCTCCAGGAATATGGTCCTCCCAAACATCCACTGAGACCTCCTCCATTATTTCCTCAGCAGATGACCAAGGGCCAAGGGATGGAGGGCAAGAAGAGGACAGTGGCTTTCTAGAGCCAGCAAATGTGCCACTGGTTTCCCCTGAGAGGGCAAAGGAGGCCCTGATGCTGGGCTCTCGCAATCAGCTTGTACCCATGGTGGGTCCTGTGAATAAACCAATCGATGATGAGCTTACAACAACCTACATGGAGAAGGCCAAGCAAGCCAGTAAGTACAGTTGAGGAGGAAAAAAACCTTAGTGTCACAGAGGTTTTTTAAAACAGCCTTTGACCAATTCAAACAAAGAACTGTGACACACACAGTAAACTCTGACAGTCAATCTCCATAACAACCCAAACAACCATTAGTTTCAACGCCACTCTGAATAGGGGTCAATCTGAGCTAAGTATGTTAAACATGGCCTGTAAGGTTTACTATATTTAGCTCCAGTTATGTGTGTAAAAACCCAAGTGATCATTTTGGGAGCACTAAAAAGCATCTACAGCTGCTTTTATGTATCAAGTATCAAAGCGGGGATGCTCTAATTTCCCCTGCTCCCTTCTCTGCTTTTTCTTTCTCTACTTACCTGCTATCTTTTTGTATTGCTGTTATATTAACTTTATAAAAAAGCACAAGCATGTTGTTTTACTTGTAAAAAATCCCAAACATAGAGAGACGTTCCTCTTTTGATAGCCTATGGCAATCTTTAAACGTAACGTATATCCTTGCTGTTTAAAATTTTGCTATCTAAAGTGTCAAAAAAAGAAAGTGATTTTTGTTTTCTATCATATATAACAATGTACTATTTACTAAAGGTCTCTTGTCATGGATATTCACTAAGTTATACAAGAGGTCAATAACTGCAACAATACATATGCGCAACATCAAATAGAGAGCACCGACACTGACCAAGCATTCTTTCCTACAACTTGTTGTCCTGTCCAACATTTGTGATAAGCAATCATAATAGTCTACTTAGGAACCCTGTTCTTGACAAACTGAGTACTCCCTTTACATGGCAGTGGACATGCGGGTAACAGAATTAGACTGCCAATGATAATCTGCTTAATACCATAACAAGTTATAGGATATGCTGCAGCTACCCTTTGAAGTTCTCCTTCCAGTCATCTTCAACATGCAACTTTCCACCGGCTCGCAAATATTTTTAGTTGTCATATGTCAGAGTACATAAGACTAATAATGTGCAAATTTATCCTTCACCCTAGCTAATGTGAGAAGCTTGAGGCTTGCCTGGAATTTTCCTGGAAGTGCATATGTAGCAAGTTAAGAACTGGATGCCTATTGAAGGCACTGCAGTCAGGACAGGTTTTGATGCTTATGTCAAAGCTAATTCTTGGCTTAAAGGTTAAATATGTTACTTCTGACTTCCCTGACCTTAGTTCGGTACAAACGTAATGCTATTGTAAAACTATTCTTAATAGCTATAACTTTCATATCCTGCAGAGCTGAATCGAGGGGATACACAGCAAGACAAGCATGTAAAGGAAGCCAAAAGCAAGTGTCGAACAATTGCCTCCCTACTGACAGATGCTCCCAATCCTCACTCCAAGGGGGTGCTGATGTTCAAAAAGAGACGACAGCGCTCCAAGAAGTACACCCTCACCAGCTTTGGAAGTGTGGATGAGGACAGGTCTCATGACTCACAAGAGGAAGATGGGGTATTACCTGGCAGCGAATCAGAGTTTGATGAGGATGGTTTCTCGTCAGTTCCTGACCCAACCTGGGATAGTGACTACTTAGATATGCTGGAGAAAAGGGCGACGGCAGGGAGTGAGGGTCGTGGGGATGGGGAAGAGGGCGCTCTAAGTCCAGGGTTGAGTGACACTGCAGGAAAAGGTGCCCAGTTGTTTGAGCAACAGAGAAAGAAGGCTGCTGAGCACGCCAAGAAGGTCGAGGCAGCACTACCACAGGCTCCTCCACAGTCTCAAGTCCAGGAGCAGATTCAGATGTATCAGTTGCAGCCAGACATACAACCACAGATGCAACAAAACCTCCAGCCTCAGCAGAAGATACTACCTGGTCCTACAGTCACACACCAAGAGCTCTCTCAGGCTCAAATTGCAACCAATGAAATGTCTAATGGGGACCTATCCCACTCTGCAGTTAGTACAGCTTGCATGGTGATGTCACCCCCACCTGTGGCACCGAAACCTGCCACTGCCTCAGTGACTATTCTGACCAGACCTGCCCCACAAGCTGAAACACCATTACCAGAATTATCTTCCAGTAATGTTCACAACAGAACAGCACGCCCTTTCACTCCTGGCTTTATTAGCATTCGAGCTGCAACTGCTCCTGTAACGTTCCGACCACCTGTTGCAAAGACGACCCAGCGTCCTGCTTCAGCAGCCGTTGTTCCACCACCTTTTTCCACTGGCTCTGAACAAAACACTAATATTACATCAGTAACATCACAGCTACATCCTGGTCCACTGTCAGGGTTGTTCCCACCACCCTCTGTACCTCAGGGTCCTATGGCCCTAACACCAGAAGCTCCCGTTACCTTTCACCCACATACTATCTCAGCCTCTGCAGAGATAATTCAGTCATCACCACCCATAACTACCATTCACCATGCTCCATTCTCATCTGTGCCCACAGTGTGTACACCTTCCGTGCCCCTTGCTCAACAAGTACCAATGGCTCCAGCCCCTGTTCCTCTTGTATCTCAAATTCCTGATTCAGCTGACTCAGTTGAACCAGTGCCTCCAATCCAGGTGCCAGTTGCTCAGCCACCTCCACCTCAATTTTCTATGGCCCCTGTAGCTACAGTGTCAGTGGTCTCCCAGCCAGAGGCTGTAGCTCCAACGCCTGTTCCTGGTCCAATGGGTCGCACAGGAATCTTACTTGAGGCTCGACGGCGTGGTAGCAAACCCAAGCCTATGTTTCATGTGCAAGATGTCACAAAGAAATCCCCCAACCCTGAACTACTGTCCATGGTGCAGAACCTGGATGATAGATCTGTTCGAAATAAATATGGCCAACAACTGTCTGAAGAGAATTATGGTGAAGAGACTGAGAGGAGTGGTGAGTTTGGTATGGGAAGGGTACCTCCTCCAGTGGCACCCAAGCCTAAAGTCATTCATGAGACCCCACAGTTTCTTCAGGCAGGTGGTAAAGGGGCTCAGCTGTTTGCTCGCAGGCAGAGCCGCATGGGTATGTACGTAGTGGACAACCCATCCGAGACCTCTTACCCGCAGGAAGTGGCCTCACACAGTGCAGTCCATCCCCTTGACTCCCCAAACAATCCTTCATTTGCTTCACAGTGGAAATACTCGCCGAATGTCCGTGCCCCTCCACCTATTGGGTACAACCCACTCTTGGCCCCTTCTATCCCTTTGGGACCTCAGAGGGATACAAGCAAGCCAGACAGTAGGGGTAGAGGAGTCTCAAAAAAAGAGGGCATCAAGGCTCTTGATTCAATGAGAAGGCAGCCCTACCAGCTCAACCCTGCCATGTTCAACTATGGGGGCAGTGTTACTAATCTATCAGCCATGCCCTCTTACCAGGCTCAGAGGCAGCAGAGTGACTACACAACAATGGTTGGCAGCTCATTAACCACACCTAGGCAAATCCCCATCAAAACTGCCCGTGTCTTTGAGGTCAAGCGATTCTCCACACCTACACCCATGTCGGCTCCAACTCTGGCTCCCAAGGTCATCGCACCCCGTTCAGCCACTACCCTTGGAGAACCTTTGACTCATTCTGGCATGACCTCTCCACCTCTTGCTACTCTAACTCCGACCCCAGCACCTCTCTTTACATCAGCGACAGTCAATGCCCCAATCCCAGCCTCCCCATCCTCCAAACCAGCTGGACTGCCCGGCCTCCCACAATTCTCAACCACACCTATTTCAAACCCTGTGCCCCCAGCAGTCCCTACACCTTACACTCCAGCATCATACACATCTGGTCTCCTGACAGCCAAGCAGTTCCAAAGTGCTCCTGAACTCAGTATCCTGGCCTCTTTGCCTCCACTGAAGTCCAATACAATTCAGGCACCTAAACCACGCTTTGTTGCCACCAAGGGAGGTGTCCAGCCCCGTGTCTGGAGGCCTGGAGCAATGTGAGCAGTAGTTCTATTCATTTAGCGCTGAAATGACTGATTGATTATCTGCAGAAATCTAATAAATTAAAAACTTTTGTAAATTGTAAATTGATTTAGTCTAGCAAAAATGCTGAATATCTATTGGTTCCAATTTCTTCAATGTGACCATACTCTATTTTTCTCTTCTAATATCATTGTAAATTGAATGTTTTTGGGTTTTATGCAGTTGGTCAAACAAATCAAAAAAGGTTTTGGGAAACTGAAATTGTGATTCTCTAATTAATTCTTTAGTTAATAAAAATTAAGATTTGTTAATGTAAAAGCAAGCCTGCATCCA
>JAUZTA010000004.1:18846783-18857823 GCA_034780835.1 Ctenochaetus striatus
ATCCACAAGAACAATGTTAGATTTCATTTATCCACTGGAAAGAAAGATGAAAACCGCTTCTTGAAGGATGTAAAAAACCACAACTTGTAGCTTTTTTCTGCCAATGTGTTGATTTATCACCTGGTGACTCTAAAATTTCAACTTTACAGTGACTCAGTCCATGTTTCATAATCATGAATATCCATCAATTTATCTCACGTTGCAGGGAATATTATGCAATGAATCATTCATGGTTTTATTGTTCCAGCTGTGTGCATGCTCTCATACACTGTGAGCGTCTTTAGGTTTGTTAAAAAATTGAACCTGTTTCCTCAAATTCCTCCAGTTAATCAAAAAACATCTTCCTCATCAGCTTTGCTTCAATCAACTCATAAAACCTGTCAACTTTTGTGGAAGTATTAGCAACATTGTTCGACCTAGACAGAAATTCTTCCTTCAGAGAGTAAGCAAGGGTTGTTTTTTTCTTTCTTTTAAGATAAGGCTGATGTTTTGGTTTTATTTAATATTTTCTCAAAGCCAACAAATCCCATGAAAATACCAAAACTAACAATTTGTTTCTTTGATGCTTTTCATCTTCTGAGTTCATTTCTTTAAGCAGCAGCAGGACACAGCAGCAAAGTTTCTTTAACTGTTTGTTGAACTTTTCTCAGCTGCAGATTTCTACATATTTAGTGCAATAGAATTTACACTAACAGGACACTGTTTTATTGTTTGTATAATCCACTCAGAATGAACTACAGAGTGTGTGTGTGTTTTTCATACTAATAAAGGATTATGTCAGCTAGTGTAACAGTGTTGCTGGCTGATTTGTTTTTGGAACAATGGCACAGAAGAATGAGCCGTTTCAGGCCTTGACAACAGAGACAATACTCCATGAGATCAATTCAAGTGAGCTGTTTTTAGTCTTTTTATGAAATTCACTGACAATAAGAAATGAAAAGTTTTAACAGACTTCTCTTTTCATGAGGTCAAAGACGTGTGTCAAACTATTGAAAGGCCAAATCCGCCAGTGTATCCAAAAATAAGAAAGTCAAAATGGGAGAACAGAAAGAAAGAAATGTGAAAGTTCATTCATGCTTCATGAGGTATTCAGTTTTCACTTGACAGCTAACTTAAGTGAAGAGTTAGAGCTGCAGAAGTTATTAGCTAATAAGTCACTCGAGCGAAGATCAATTTGCCATTCAAGTGTTCTGAAATAAATTACATTTTTAAGTGTAATTGCCGAACTTTTCCGATTCCAGCTTCTCAAATGAGACGATTAACTTGCTCTTCTCCACTTGATATAACTGTAAATTTAATAACTTAAGAATTTCAGCAGTTTTTTGGTGTTATCTTATTGAGATTTTGCATTAACCTTGAAAGTGTTTATGCTTTGTCTTTTACATGTAAGATTACAGTAAATAAATAACTGTAATCCAGCTGGGGATGATGCTTTTGTGACCAGCTTTTTAAAGACAAAGTTGATGCTTCGGTAAGTAATAGGAAGCTGCTTTAAAAAAAAAAGCTTATCTCTGCCTTTTTGTGTCTTTCGAGCTTAGAAAGTGTGATGTGGTGAAAACAATCTGATCCTCTTACTATTCACAGTACACAGGAAGGAGAGCACACAGCTTCAGGGCCTGGCTTCCTCTAAGATTAGTGTTCAGAATTGCTGAATCTTAAGTCAAAGGTGCCATCGCTGAGATTCATAATTAACATAAAACTCTCTCACTGCCTTATTTCCTCTTTTTGCTTATTGTTGAGCCACAACAACTGATGGTTGCCAAAGTTTGCAGCTGTCCCACCTGCAAAGATCTGAAATATTTATTTTAATAAGACATGCATAAGCGTTTTTTTAAATAAAAGTAATTTTTGTCTGTAAATAATAAAAGTAGAGTGTAATCTAGGGTGTGTAGTTCTGGAGAGTCCAGCGCTTCCATTAGTTGATTTCTGTTCTTGGGATTATCACATCCCGAGTGGCATTAAGTAGGATCAATGTGACCAGGGGGGTCAGCGAGGAATCCTCTTAAATGAGCACAAAACTGTGAGGTTCATCTGACATAAGAAGATCAGCGGGAGAATACTCCTGCTGAGTTACACTTTCTAAGAGAAGTGCCCTTATCACCGGCAGAAGAGCTAATACACAAAGACTGACATTTCTCACAGCCAGATTAAGAATAGATGCTGAGCAGCGCCCTAAAGAGAACAGACTGGGTGCAGTATGTATAAAATATTTATTATGAATAGTACAGTATGTCACAGTTCATAACAAAGAGTTTCCATTGTGCTTGAAATAGTTACAATTCTCATCACTTGACATGTGGACATAGGAGGCATGTGCATATTACATAAACCATACACCAAATTCAAACTTTGCTCTTTCTTAAGAATCTAAACATTGCAATATAATTTGTGCAAGTATATATATATATATAGACTGTATATGCAGGGTTGTATAATTAGGCAGCTTTATGGAGCTGACCACAAAAATAGTTCTGGTTTATAATCATTTCAAAGGAAAGACGGTAATTTGGAGGTTTAACTATGCGTTTCTCACTGCAGACCTGAAAAGGGGCAATAATATGAAGGCACAGTGTTGCATGCTTCTTAGTAACAATCCAAGGTAATAAATTAACTCATATTAGGGTGAATGCAATGAAGTGGTAGTACAGTACAGTTGGTAATGAAGGGTTTCCATGTTTTTGTCCCTGTTTTTGGACTTTGTTTATAAATGTTACAGCACGGAACTCCATATTGCTTTCAAGGATCTTGTCTCTGAGTTTTAGAGTGCACCTACATCCCATTTTAGTAACACATTTTATGGCGTTGGTAAAAAATTTACCACTTGAGACACGCATAAGTGAAAGTACACTGCACACACCATAACTTTGCTTTTGGGCCGCGCTCGAGTTCCACAAAATTAGATTTTAGTTGGAACAGATTTGATCTTTTCTACTGATTTTTTTAAAAAATCAGTCATATTTTTCTGTTCCTCTTAGACACTGAAAAGAGTAAAGAAAGTAAAAGAATTATAAATTCCAATGTAAAAATAACCAATCACATAAATAATACACAAAGGGACCAAACCTGATGGTTTCATAGGTCTTTCAAAATAAAGTTCACAACATACCTCACATGACATATATAATCAATTCTTTCATTCATCTGTGTCATTGGTGAAGTGAAACAGCAGTTTATTGTAGCAAAAAAATTAAAAGTCAAAGAAAACAGTTGATATTTTCCACAGTAGAACAAGATGTAAAACAAAAGAAATATTATTTACTGTTCAATGACTCAGTCATTTAAATAACAGTCAGTAACTTCATGTAGTGATGTTTTTAGCGTTGATGTTACTGTTACAAGAAATCAGAGCAGATCGAGAGGTTTTTCATCAGTGTTTCATTTGTTTTAAATCATTTAAACAGTTGGTGTTAAAGTTTTGGGTAACATTTAAAGTTGACATCATTGACTTCCTCACAAAGAGACGTGTAGTATAATCCTGGACTTTCATACAAACTCTTCCAGACTAAAACTCACAATCGTCACCAGTTTGTTTCCAGGAAAACGTGTGTTTGTGAGTGAGAGAAATATAATTTGTTAATTTATTAGAATATGTGCTGGTAGGTGTTCTTAAACTTAATTAAAGCATTGCTTCCAGTCTTTATGCTAAGCTAAGCTAGCCAACTCCATGTGTCCACAAATACAGGAACAAATACAGAGTAGTATTAAGTGTCTGGCCTGTGTGTGTGTTTGTGTGTTGTGTTGATTGGACGGTTGTTTTATGAAGTTGCAGCCACACTACAAAACAAAGAAGTTCATTTAATGGCGGCTGTTTGACAGTTTGTTTACCGAGAAAAGAAAAGCTTCGCCCATGGTCTTTTTCTTTAAACACGGTTTGGGTTGTTGAAACCTTGTAAACAAGGAAGAGTAAACATTTGGCAACAGTAAACATTCGACCTCTGTAATATTATTCAGTCAGATCTCAGGTGTAAGGTAAAAAGTAAAGTGTTGTGTCTTGACAAACCTCCTGTCTCCTGTTTTATGGCAGCAATGCAAAACAAAATCTCAGCCAGGTCTTCTGGAAAACATCGTGTTCAACATGAAAAGTCAACAACTACATGAGCCAGTTTTACAACACTCTTATGACGAAGATGTGACATTGTAATATTTGGATTAGAACGACATTCTCAGCGACTTTGTGTTAATGAGATAAAGTTTATTAGTCATCAGTTATAAATCACTGTTTTAATTGTTTAGTTAGCTTGGAAACCAGACCTATACACATAACTCTATCTGTGCGATATGAGACTGGTTTAATATAATAAATGACAGGAGCATTAACAACCCATTCTGCCCTGCACTGTTTGGTTATAATTTGAAAATGTTTGTGACCAGGAAGCTGATTTTTCCAGCTCAAAATCAAACTTCCCCTGAACTTGCATGTGTCACTCGGGGCGACGCCACGTTTCTTTGCTCTGAATGATTTTTCTCAAAATGCATCCAGAAAAGCTTTGGTTGAAAATGAACTGAGAAGTACCAGAGCAAGCATGGCAGGGCAGGACTTAGTGCTCTGCTGTTAAAAAAACTTGTTTGCACTTTTAAAGATGTCACAAATCAAAGACCGCGCCTGCCATAACATATATTTTAGACGCTTTCTTTCACTGGGGCGACTAAATTCCTCAGGAACGCTGTCGTCCTTCTGTTTGCCTCCTTTTGATTTCTGATCTTCTTACTCGTTTGTGTGCACAGCTTTTATGAATTCTCTGTGATAGATCAGTCACAGCAATATGACTTTAGTGCCTTTCCTGTTTAAAATTCTTTGTGAAAGCAGACTTATAAAGACCCACAAACACTGACTTTACACCAAATGAGTTCTCACGTCTGGGATGACATGCCTCTTTATTTTTAGTCAGCTAAATTTTTGATTAGAGTGGAGTTACAGTTTGTGTTGGAGAAAAAAAAAACCTCCCAGCTGTGTCCATCTCTGCACGCTCGATAAGAGAGAAGGCATGCAGGGAACATAAACTGTCCATATAAATAATAAATAATATAAAATAAGGTTATCTTTTGCCTAGTAAAAGAACACATTTACTATATACTAAAAATAGATTAAAGTGGACCAGAAAAGCTTCAGCTTCTACGAGAGATGAAAACCCTGAACCACTTTTGAGTCTTAATTTAAAAAGAATGACGACTGTTAACATCAGTGTTATAATAGAGTCTTTCTAAGCATTGCAGGCAATTTATACTGGACCACATTAGCAGTAATTTAGATAATCTGTTTAATAATTTATAAACTAGTTGTTTTTAATGAATATCACACTTTTTCTCGAATTGTTCATCACAATTATACAGATTCAACTGAAAATGTTTCAGCTCAAAATTCTACTGCAGCTGTAAATATGCAGAATTATTACAAAATACCAGAACATATGGGTCTGCTTCACCTGATGTGTAATGGATAAATTTGTCATTATGGATTAAATATACTTCTAATATGATGAATAAATGAGTCTATTTCACATTTCCTTTGCACATTTCCTTCCATTTATGCTACTGACACAATACACTGAGGAAAAGTGTCCGATTGAAAAAAAGTTCTTCCATCATTGTAAAAATGTGTCTACAGCAGATGGATTGGATTTCAGCAAATTGTTGGATTTCAGTCTAAAATCCTTTTAAAATGTGTATTTTGTGTCTGTGTAAGTTTCTTTCTCTTTTGAGGTGAAAATGAAGTCTTGTTGAAACTGAAAAAAACAACATTACAATTTAAAGAGAAAATCATGAGTTTTGCTGCACTAACTTTCTGCTTATTTCTAAATTTAATTTTTTATTTAGAGTCATTTCTTCTCAAGACAGATTTTGTTTGAAAAATCAAAAACAGACCTGAAAAAAAATCTTGAAAATGATTCCTCAATTTCTAAAATCATTGTTGTGTAATATATTTGTAACTATCTATTTTTAATTTTGGAAAGTAGTTCCTTGGCACATTTTTAACATATAATTTTCATTATTAATACTAATTTAAAGAAGTGTTAGCAGTAACACACATGTGGTGGCTGTTAACTGGTTTTGAAGGTGCCTTCAGGGGACATTATTCAGTGTTTGGAAGCCAAAAACAATCGGAGTCCTGAAAAAGACTGACTTCATTCAAAAACTTGATCACATGTGTCACAATGTGCCGAAATGACTTCCTCATCTTCCTCATTTTCATCTTCTCACTCTATTAATAGTCTGTTTGCATCTCTTGTCTTTATGAAAAGATGTTTTGTTTTTTTCCAGTCACACACATCGAATCATGCTAATGTAAAAAAAAAAAAAGTACATCAGTGACCATTAATAGCAAAAATCGAACAGTTCCAGTGACCTGTGAGGTTTGCTTGCATGAACAAACCTGCAGTAAAGGTTTTTTTTTACATAAATACATTTTATTTTAGAAATGTTATGCAAAAAGGGCATTCCTAAATGAGTTCTTTACAGCTTTAAAATGTGTTTTTGGGCTCAGCCATTTTCAGTTCCATCTGCATCACCTCATTATACCAAAGCTGAAAGTATGTGGCATTCATACAGTTTATATGCAACATGTTTTTATATATGGGACAAATGACAAACACTAGATATCAGGAAGATGGAAAACTTGCTGACTGTGGCAACACTAGCGTTGCATTTGTCATGAAGCCCATCTAGTCATGGTTTATGGAAGTTAAAAGCTCCGCTGAAAGATGTCTTTGAGAATAAGATTGCATGGCCAGAGCTATCTGTTATATAATTCATAATGATCCTGGCAGTTGATTTAATAAAAGAGTTCATCAATTGCTCGAGGAAATTACTCTGAGATTGTTTCAACATCTGTAAAGACGGTCCTTTTTCACTGTCATGGTGAAATAACGCAAATGACTTGCTGTTACGACTCGATTAATCAAATATGCACCATCTGCAGTTTGAGGCACATCTATTTTATGTGACATGCAAAAGAATCTCATATAAATGATTCAATAACAAACCAGTGGGTCATGCTGCTTCTTTTAGAGCCTTCCAACAGAGACACAACTATGATGTCCTGTTGAGACTCAAAAATCTGAAGCGGTAAACAGATTTTGGGGTAAAATCAAACTGCTCAAGCAATTTTTTCCATGAAAGTGCAATGGAAAAATAAATTATACTTATGTACAAACATAGAGCTGTCAGTTTTTATGTAAACCTCCGAGTGTTCAGGGTTATGACACCAAAATCTGGGCTACGGCCTTGTCTTCCCCTGTTTTTCGCCAGCAGGAACACCTCCATGCTGCAGGCTGGTGCGTTTTAAAGACCAGACAGTTGCCTAATCTAACTAGCATGATCAGTGCAGCCTCAGCTATCCAAATAATCTGGATGTAACCAGATTGTAGCTGAGTTCACAGCTAACTATTACCCAGTGCTTCCTCCATCCTTCAGGAGAAGATGTCCTCCTTTTCCAGTTCTGGTGAAGCAGGTCTAGAAATGTCAAAAAGAGGCTGCGGAGAGCCGACATTGGACTCCCTCGCTTTGAGGAGCTGAAGTGCTTCCGTGAGTTGTGCCTCCAGGCTGGAAATTCGAACGTTCAGGTTCTTGAGGTCGTCCTTCAGCTCCAGCTTGAGCTCCTGAAGGGAGGCCTGAAGCGTTTGCTCTGGGATGGGGTAGAAGGAGTGCCTGGTCTCCGGAGGTTGGACAGGACTTCGGTCCTGGGGCGTCGTGCGGAAGTCGCTCACTTTGTCCAGCCGCAGGTCGCTTTTGGTGATACCGCTGTCACATGAGTCCGTCTTCTTTAGAGACATTTGTGATTCGTGCACCTTGGTCCGTTCAGGTAAAGTCTCCATGGATTCGGCTTTGGACACTTTGTTCCAGTTGTCAGCTTTGGCCATGGACTCCTTGAAGCGACCCCAGCCTTTGACTTTGAGCTGCTCAGCTGGCCGACCTCCTACCAAAGAAACCGGAGATGGCACCTGCAGCTTCACCTTGCCTGTTGGGGTGCAGTTGGGTGGTGTTGAAGATGAAGGCGTTGAAGATGAAGGTGTTGCTGGACTCTCTGTTACTGTGATGATGCTGGTGGTTGTAATGGCTGTATTGGGTATCAGGACGTCCACGTACACAGGGCCTTTCTCGATGTCATGCTCATCCAGCTCTGGTTTGTCGGTCGTCAGACGAGCTTCCTTCTGTTGTCGAAAACGCTGGAAGAGTTTTCGTACCGGATGATCCGGTGGCAAGTTCAGAGGGGCTTCATTTTTACGTCTCTGTCGCTCCTCCTCCTCACGTTTCACATCACTGATTTTTCGGAAGACGATCTGCAAAACAATTCAAGGTAAACTTGACTAAAGCACACTTAAAATAACCATCAGCTAATTTTTAATATATAAGTTAACAAAATTGTAATGCTTCCTGAAAGTCGGCTAGGCCTCTTGAAATGAGCAAAAAATAGTATAAAACCAGATTGAAATCATCTTTAGTTGAATGAACAGGTGTGTCTCTTCTTATTGATTGTACAGTTTGAGTGAGGAAAACGTTCAAAACGTGTGTGCTTTGTAAATGTCACCTTAAAGAAGCTTTTCCCATGAGGCCGAGGGAAAGTTCACAACACGCCTGTGGCTTGAAGACATGCTGTTAGCCTGCTACACAGATGCTAATGGAAAACTGTGTCTTTAGCATTACCAGCGCTCCTTTCTGTTCTTTGGATTGATGCTTGTATGCAACAAGATGTAAAACAAAACCCAGTGAGTTTCTATCTTCAGTCAGAAACTAAATATACTGAAAATAAAATTTATTTTCTGTATTTTTTGCTCCAGGAACGCTTTGGTTTTATTTTGTTGCTGTGAAACAACTACATCTTCCTATCTACAACCCAACTTGCAAACACAAAAAAATGTAATAAAATCTTGTGGAAGCTGTTGTGTCATTTTTTAACTGAAGGAGTCATCAGTGGCTTTAATATATGTTAAGGCTAATATTGACTGATACTATTGTTTAGCTCGACTTCTCTGTAAATTCTTGGCAAAAAAGTGAGTAAATGTATTTCAAAAATGTCCCAATGTCCCAAAATTTCTTTAACTTAAAGAGTATTAGCAGTACAACTCTGTGTTATGTTCCATCTTTTCAGAAAAGGCATTTAAAGTATCCTTTTAAAAGTAGATATATCATCTGCCCACATGAGTAGTTTAGCGTTTAAACAACCAACCCTTGTGGTTTTAATAAAGTGCAATGTAGGAGTAATAGCTCTAAGTTACAGGATATTTTTCATAATTTTTCAATCATCTACTGTTCCCTTGATCTCAGACTTTATGCTCAAATGCAATCATGCTCATTTCTGAGGAGGTGAGACAACATTAATTTCTCTTCTCAGTCTCATAGCAACACCGTTCTCACAACTTAAACCACTCGAATGTCAAACATGTCGTGCACATCAGTAAGTGTGGGACTCCGGTGAATAGCGAGTTTAATGCAGCAGATGAGTTCGCCTCTCCATATGCAGGCAATTCAATCTCACTTTCACTCTCATGGGCAGACTAACCTCGTTGTGAATGAGGTAATGATGGGAGCTGCACTCGAGTTGTTGATCGCAGCTGTTCATTTTGACTGAAGAATGTTGTAGTGGTCTTTATATATGGTGGCTGCTTAATGGAACAGTGTTTTTTCAAGTTTATTTGTTGTTTAGCTGTGTATAGGCTCTGGCTGAAGGGATCTAATATTAGAGTTAAATAGTTATAAATACTTTTATTGTATTTATGTTATGAAGTTTCAACAGGAAACTATGCATTTGATATTTTAGTAGGGACAGGGGTAAGGATGTTTTGAAAAATGCACTTCTAGCCCTTGTTTTCAGTCTTTTTGTGATGCTAGGCCTCTCCTCTCCTGGCTACAGCTTCATATTTTACTTCAAGAGTTGTCAATCTTCTCATCTAACTCTCAGTTGATTTCATTTATGGTCAGATTTTTTTTCATATTTGCCACCTAAATGATTTAACATACAGTAATTATCCTTTACAGCACTTTTTTTCATTGTTATAGACAATGTCGAGTCATTTCCCCATTGAATATAATAGGAAACAAGGTATGTAATGTGGTATGTAATGTAATCTGCACTTAATCCAGTGTTATTGTTTGTATTTTTATCTTATTTGTAGCAGCCTTACTGTTGAATCTTATGTGAAGACTGTTTTGTTCAGAGTTGTGTTAAAATACTGACAGTGCAAAACGAACGTGTCCCGCCGTTGTTGCTTCACATTAAAATCATTCACAAAGCAAAACAAGATGTGGCTTGTCTTGTCAAGATGCCACAGGAAACGCAATGTGTTTGTCACATAGGTTACGGCTGAGTGCCAACATCTTCCAAAATGTGTCTATAAAACAAGAATCCTGTCATTTTTAGTGTTTTTTTTGCCAGCAGATCAGTTTTAAATATTGCAGAAAGTCAGAAGAAAAAGGAAGCTGCACCAGTGAGCTGCAGGAGACCAACTTTACTGTGTTTTGATATTGTGTGGAAAAGTACCCAGGCCATATTTGTTATTATTATTGAATGACTTCTTTATTAAAATATGAGTTTGTTTGGTTATGCTGTAAACAGACACAGCAGCTGTTCTGGTGTTGTAGCTCCACTGCTGAACGAGTGTTTTTTCTGCAGTATTTAACAGTAAAGGATTTCCAACATGTTCAACTTATACAGCTGTTTTAACCTCAGATCTGAAGTCTTCTGACATTAAAGTACTGCGTAAAGCCCAGATCTAAACTGAGCGAACTGTAACTTGAACCATTTGAGGAGTCACTCACCCTCTTTCGCAGGTTGTAAGTGAGCAGCAGATTTCGTGAGAAGTGGTTGGAAAACGCCGTGTAAAACTCCAGCACCTTCTGCAAAGCGTCACGTTTGATGACGTGGAGATCGCAGTACGTCAGAGCTCGGACGTTGGCACAGGCTTGAGCCAGAGTCACTTCCTTCCAGAAAACATCCCCGAATACATCTCCCTTACCTGCAGAGAGAGAGGACACGGTTAAAAAAACCTGATGCTTCCAAAATGTTTGCTCTAGTAATTAACTAATGAATTAATACACTGATGATTT
>JAUZTA010000004.1:18875609-18895690 GCA_034780835.1 Ctenochaetus striatus
TGTTTTCATTTCTACAGAAGCCCTAAGCAGACATGGTTTACATTTTTTTTTAACAAGCTGTTTTCTCAAGATAATGAGATAATATCTCGTTATCTTGAGAAAACAAAGTTCGTTTTCTCGACATAACGAGATATTATCTTGTTATCTCGAGAAAACAAAGTTTGTTTTCTAGAGATAACAAGATAAACGGCTTGTAAAAAAAAAAAAATTAAACCATGTCCGCTTAGGGCTTCCGTACATTTCCTTAGAATGAGCTCTTTGAATTTAAAGAGGTAGCGGGTCTGTGTTTGTTAGTTTCACTACTTCTGCGCTCTGAGAAAGGGAGGAAATTCATTTTGTCACAATCTGTTATTTTACCCCTAGATGGCACTAAAACCCGCACACTGTACCTTATGAGGTGACTAACTCCTCAGGTAACATTAGATGCTTAATCACACCATATTTTCCCATGATTCAGTCCTTCTGTCAGCTGTTATGAGGTGTCATGCTTTGGGGCATCAGTGGCACAACAGAGGACTGAAGAGTAGCTCGGTTTAATAATGTAACACTCCTTCCCCCAATTAAAATGTGCCAATTAACTGAAGATCCTGTGATGGCTCTCCAGCAAACACTTCTCATTACGGTCGAACATTTATGAATTCACAAACAAGCATGTTATTATGCTGCTGATTTCAGCTCGTCTTTTCTGACGCTAACGATACAAAACAACAGCCAGTGAACAGGATCTGATTTACGGTCGGTAAATATGGTGTTGTACCTGCATGGAAACCTACATCTTTGCCTGTATCTTTTGTTGAGGAAGGACGTCAGCAAACGTGACTCAATGCAACACGAATCAAACACTTCTGCCCGAGTCAGTCGGAGGGACTTTCATCTCTAATGGTGACTTTTTAGCAATGAAATAAACAAATCCCATGATCCCAAGCTGCTTCACAACAACATGAAACATCGCTTTTTGTTTTCAGGGACCTCGAGCAGCAGAAATGACATGTTACGTGTTTAAAAGTGATGAGAAATTTGCATTTAAAAGGTTAGTTTCCTTAAAATCCTAGGGGATTTTTCTCTCTAGATGAATAAAATTTTTTTTACACAAAGAGTAATATCAGGAAAGATGTTACTCTTTGTAGTGTAAGTGGCTTCCACAGTGGTAGTTTTTTTTAGTTTTTTATGACAACCCCAATAAAATCAGTGGGTTTAATGTGGTTGTTGCAGTCGTAAAGTTCTGGCTATGCCTCTGCTTATCTGTCCTGCAATGTCACTTTTATTTTTAAGAGTGTGTTGAGTTTAACAACCCTGACACTCGACATAGAAAAGCAGCCAATCCTCAGCAGATGTTTGGCATTAAGGCTTAAATAAATATTGGAAGGATTAATAGAAATTAAAAAAATGTTGCAAATTAATTGTCTTTCAATCCATCAATCATCAAATCATTCCAGTTTTATGCACATTGCCGTTACAGAGCCACTGCGCTCACCTCATCCACGTTCTCGAAGGCGTTGATGACATCGTACGGCAGGCAGGACAGCAGGTCGATAACGAACCAGGTCTTCAGGTAGTTCATCCGGATCAGTTTGGGATCAGAGATGACCTCGCCGGCAGGTCCAACGAATGTGGTGTGGAAGTTCAAAACGATGTCCACCAGAAAGATGACATCCACGATGCTGTCGACCACCAGCCACGCCACGTTGTTCTGCTTCGTCTTGAAGGAGACGTTGTAGGGCACCATGATGGCTGTGTAGAAGGTGAGGATGAGGATAACCCAGTCCCATGTGGTCTTGAACAAGCAGTAATGCAGGATGATGTGAGGAGGGGTTTTCGGGGTCTCCTGCTTGTACTGAGGTAGGATATCTGAGCCCAGCTGCAGTACCTGCAGGAAAACAAGGAGTCAGGAAAACTCAGAAACAGACTGATAAGCAAAAATACACAGCAGGAGGCCAAAAATACTGTACGGGAGATGATTGATAAGTTCATGGCCTAATGTAGAAGAAAATGAGTTATACAGCTTTTGTTGCATGCAGGTGCAGTTCAAGTCTGTGAGTGATTATGAGGAAAGTATGAAGTTTTTAACTTTTGTGGTTTTTCTGTTTCAGCTAATTGAAAATTGCAAGTCAGCACTGTCTAAGATAGACATGCAGTCATGCTGGATTGTGGATTTGAACCCAAACAGCAGCCACTCTCCTCAAACTTGTACAGAGATGGGATCTGCATGCTACACAACTGCTGGACTAAGTGTCTAAATGTAGTTTGATAAAAAAAAAATAAACGTGCTAGTTTTTCTAAAAATTGACTCCTTCTATCTTTGGCCATGAACTTATCAATCACCTCTTGTAGAATGTAGTTTAAGCTTTGTCTTTCTTCAGGCAGCTTTAGCTCACCTGCTGGTAAGAAGTGCTGTGTAAGTCATAAAAGTTGACCTACAGCACAAAAATAACACCACGCTTCCTCCATACCTCAGCTAAGCGGGAGTGCTTGTGGACATTCTCTCCTTTGTGAACCGTCGGCTGCAGCTGCTGTAAGACTCCTCTGCTGCTGGTTAGAGCTCGAGTCAGCCGGGCAAACTTTCCCCAGCCTGAGGACAAGAAACATATACAGTATGCACGATCTCAAATGTGATGATTTTTCTAAAGTTTTCTGGTAGTGGATATTTCCTGGGGCAACAGCATGCAATGTTTCCTCCTTGTCACTGAAGTGCAAAGGTTTTATTTTGTGCCACTGGAAAACATTTAATGCATCTGCTCACAGGAGAAGGGGCGTTAGACATATTGCAACGCAGTTGTAGATGTCAAAATTCATTGAAGACCCACACAGACAGTTTATCTCCTGCAGCTGGTCTTGCCTCTCCTTTTCCTCGCTGCTGTACATCTAACATGCCTCCTTCCTCTCCTTCCTCCAGTCCTCCTCTGACCTCTCTTTCCATACTTTCCTGCCTCGAGCACAGATGAGGATTGAGCTACAGAGTTCTGATAAACTCAGTTCTGTCTAACTACATATCGCCAGATTTTACTCACTTTTAAAATGATCGTCTATAAACTCAAGTGACAACACTCAAAGCTATTATTTTGGATTTTGCAAAGCTTCAAAAGACTTCATACCACTTTTTTCACAAAATACTCACATGAGGGTTTCTGATGAGTTTCTCTGACAGCAGAGTTTAAATTTAAAGTGGTTTTCCATCACATGTAGGAAGTTTTATAGCATTTTCCAGCTGATGTTTTAGTTTTGAAGCTCACACGTACACTGCATTGGTGTAATCTCATTCCCCTTATCAGCATCACTGGCTTTTTCAGCCACAGCACAAAAACCACATATGCTATCTACTCAGCACCAGACTGCAGATGGACAAAGTTAAGAGATTATCTGAGAAGGCCAATCAGAGGCAGAGTTATCTAGTCCTGCAAAAAGAAAAGCAGTGGGATTGTTCTCTGCTGAATGTGTAAAGAGACCTTGTTTTACTGAAAACTTCAGTGTGTCCAAAAAATCAGTTTTTGTGGGCTTCAGCTCTTGCTTAAGGTTAAAGAGAGACTAATGTCATAATCAGAAGAAACAAACTTTGACTGCTGATGACATACAAACCCTCAGACTCATCTTAAACTCTTCCCTAAAACCTACTTTTACTGTTGTATAACAACATCTCATACTTTCCATTTGCAGCTGAACACTGTACAAATACTGTAAAAAAGCCACTGGAACAAAAAACTGACATGTTATGTTTCTGATGAGGACGGTCCTTATTTAGCTTATGTGATCTGCTGCATTTCTACATGAAGAGCCTTTGCCGACCTGCAGTCCTCACTGTCTACTCAAGCAGCACAAACCCATGTTTGTTGCTGTTGCCTGCCGGCCACGTAAGACAGAGTGCTCACTGATGCAACAGCCTTTGGCAGAGCGCTACCTGTTGATGCCGAAGCCTGAACTACAATCTCAGCTTCATTAAATCACCACATCCCCTCTTTTTTTTTTCCCACTATTGTTTGTTTGTAGTCGCTCGCTCGTCCTAATTCATGTTCTATTTTGGCTGTCTTCAGCGGTTACACGGTTCAATGAGTTTCTTTTGTGTTGTGTGCTGATAACATCACAGTGAGGTGTGTATTTGACTGAGTGGGTGCTTGTCAGAGCAGATGCACAATGTACGAGGTTGGATGATGATTGCTGGGGGACTAATGTTACCTCTGCCTCCCTCATTTTATAATCTCTAAGTGAAAAGTTTTAGATCACAACTCTGTCATGCAATGTGAAAAATTATGATTAAAATGATTTTTTTTCTACTTTAATCACTCTGCAGTAATATGAAATTTCATTTGCATCTTTTTTGATGAGAATCACAAAGTTGAGAAGCTCTAAATTTGCTGACTCCTACCTTTGGAAGAGTCGTCTTCAATGGGCTGCTTAAAGGCCGTGATGTCGCTGAACGTGCAAAGAAACAGGACCACTTTCTCTTGTTCATTTCGAATGGGAGCGATCTTCACAAAAAACCAAACAGGCGTCCCTGAAAGTGTGAAAATGCAGATATTTAGATGCATCATCAGCTTATTTCTAGAGGAAATGACACTGGATGCACTTTTAGAAGAAATCTTGATGGCAAAGTGTAAACTTAATTATTGTGAACTTTTATAAACTTTGCATGTTTTCCTGTAACACCTGCAAAGGTAGAGAGGTCACACCTGGGAGTGGAAACAAACACAGCATTTCATTTTTCTGGGGAAGGTTTCTCTGGTCTGACTCTCAACCAATTAGCTCATTTCTGCAGAGGTAGAAATGTTCTGGGCCGCCTTTGAACTCGGCTGAACGTTACAGAGGTTCTGAATACATTTGCATGACAAGAGAGCCGAACTTCAAGTTTTCTTCCTCCTCACACAGTAAAATTCTACTTACTGTTCTTCTTGTACATCAGTATTTCAAACGATTTCATCTCATAATTCTCAAACGTTAGTCGCACTTTTTCCGTCGTGTCCTTGTCCGTGAGCTCCCCGTACATGAAGCTGGAAAACACAAAGGGAAAGCACTATTTTAATATTTAATAGACAACAGCACATTGGAGAAACATGCTCATTCTGGCACTAAAAACCGCTGAGGAAAGCTCCGATGTGTGAGTGTGTTAGCTGCTAAGTTTTGACTGGTTACACCGTGGTACTTTGTTCAGATCTCAGTTACCTTAACAGCTTCTTTTTATGTTAAATAGTTGAACTTTTCCTCTCAATTCTATCTGTATATTTCCTAAAAACAACCAAAATGATGTTCCATTTAATAAGAGTTACACCTGAACTGCATAAGGCAGTTACTTATTGTTTCTTAGAGACCTCTAGAGAAGCATACTTCAGAGTAGAGCTGTATTAAATATAGAGGCAAAGTAGATTAAAACTAATTGAAATGTATCCTGAAAGAATAAAAAAGATGAATGCAGCCCGGTGTCTAATTGGCTAAATGCAAAGTTCCTCTCGAAACCTAATTAAACCTGAAGATGGGTCAAGCAAGCGTGAGCACATTTAACCGCGCTGCGGAGACATTCATCTCACTTTGCCTGTTACTGCCACCCTCAGAGGCAGCTCTGCTCCGGCATGATCTAAATTTAACTCCCGAGTTTGTTATGAAATACAAAAGAGGGCTAAATTTAATGAGACTACATTCTGACGCTGCAGAGACTCTTCAGACCAGTGCTTGATGTAACATCACTGATGACTGTCCTCTCTCTCTCTTTCTCTTTCTCTCTGAGCTCTCTCTTCAAAGAACATAATTCCTCAAGTGACTTTCACGTCATGCATGAAAAATTCCCACAGGTTTCGTCGCTGTATGTTTACTGGATCCAAGATGGAAACGAAACGTATACATAATTGACGAGACAAAGACCACAGTAAGAGCGGCTGAGGTGGAAATAACATCTTTGATCCACACCTCTACAGTGGAAAAAAGGCTCGGATATTAGACTTTAACACTCTGAGGAAATGATTATACACTTTTTATGTTTGAGTCTCCCTCAAAAACATCAAACATCGACGCTCGGTGCGTGTTTTATGGCCTCATTATCAGGCTCATGAAGACGCTTTTAGACAGAAAATAAAAAAAAAGGACCAAAAGATGAAAGGATTTGAGGAATATTTGAAGAACAATGAAAGTGCTGATGATACTCTTCAATCAAGTGCTACTATCAATTGTCGGCCGCTGTTTATTGAATTATAAGCTCTAAAATCAAGAGTTTTGGTTGATATTAAAACAGTATAAATCAAAGGAAACGATGAGATATGAAAAGATGGAGTTAGGACTCATGTAAGTAAAATGTAATACTTTAAAGGGTTGAATACGTAAACAGCTGCAGGGAGGAGCTGATGGTGTGATGCACTTTGTAAATCAAGACTAAGAGTTTACAGCCTCACTAGCGACTGTGAGGTCGGCTTTGGCTTTGAGCTTAATGCTAATGTCACCCATAAACCAAAGTATTGAATCAATGAAACTTAACTCAGTGCTGACCTTTAATTTGCCACTATACTGACTCATTTTACTCATTTTAATTCAACTTATTTATGGTATATTACCATTTTCTGATTTGTAATCACTTGGATTTGTTGTTTAATACAGTTTACAGTATCAAAAATACTTCCTTTAAAGCTATAGAAGTTAACCACCCTGCTCCACAACTAAATCTGTCAGAGTAATTCTTTCTTTTCCTGAATTTTTAAAAATTTATGTTGACCTTGAACGCAGACAGAATATTTTGGGTCCTTCCTCTTTCTCTTCCAAACACAAGACCTCACTCCATCAAGGGACCTAAAAATAAACCTGAAACTAATCATCACACGCGCTGTTCAATATTTGTATTGGCAAGCGTTCTGAAGCTTATGCTCACAGACCCAAGGGTCTAAATCAGTAATAGCCGCAGTGCTGGCTGTGACAAACACCATCTCCCACAACAGACGAAATCGCCCACGAGTTTTCAAATCTGGCAGCACCAACTGTTTCCATGTGATCCCATTAATATACTGGTTACTGGTTTGTTTATGTCAGGCACAAGTCTAGAAATTGCTCACTCGAATGGGAATGCCATTCATTTTAACACTTCCTTATATTCATTTATGTGAACGGTTTTGAAAGAGAGCACTGTCCACTTTCACTGCTCTGGTTCATGATGTCGATGCAGTTTCTCCTGTTACGTCACAGATTTGTGTCAGTTTTTTACCTCTGCAAGAAACAGGAAGTTATATAAAGGGAATTAATACTAATTATGAGCAGTATTCTCATTCACTTCAACATAGCAGAATGTGCTGCTATTATAACTTCCTCTGCTAAGATGCTCTGCTGAGGGGAAGAAGTCAAGGTCTAAAGAAAGGCCCCCGAGAACCACAAAACTGAGCTCTGTTACTGTTAACGAATCCACACCTTTATTATTAAGGTCCAACCCAGACCCAGTCATTGCATTAGAGCTTTGAAATGAAGACTATAAAGGTGGAGCTTAGTGGTTTCTCAAAGCCCAGCATTTATTGCCTTGCAGGCACAATGGCTCCACGGATGGCAATGTGGATCTGATGGTCAGTCCATCACTTTGTAACAGGTTGAAATATAACAGCTATTGGAGGGACTGCCATGAAATCCAGTGCAGACATTAATGGTCTTGAGAGGATGATTCCTGAATACTTTGGGGATCTCCTGACTTTTCCTGCGGTGTCTCATGGAGGTTCACATTTGTGTTTTTTATGCCTTGACAGCTATTAGATGCACAATGGCTTTCATGTCCCCGTTAAGAAAGAATCGTGAAAACAGCTTCTCTCCTCGTGCCATCCTCAAAATTTCTTCAGTTCTTTGATTTATGGCTGAATATCTTCTCATCAGCCTCAGTTGTACTTTGTGTTTAAAGTTAATTAGTGTTAAGTGTTAGCGTGCTAATGCGCTGAACCCAGATGACTAACATTGTGAGTATGCTAATGTCAGCCCAAAGCACCGCTCTGCAGACACGACTCCAGACTTTGAGTCGTTTTCTTACCCGCAACAGACAGATTTACTGACCGAATCACTGCAGCTGTTGATACTAACAAGAAGCAAGGCTCAATATGTGAATTAACAAGATTTTTTTTTTACTATGCTGCTGATGCATTTACTCTTCTTCTTCTTCTCCTGCTAATTAACAAGGAAATATTAAAAAATAATCTAATCTGCAGGAAGAGACATGGGCAAAAAAAGGAAACACAATAAGCTGAAATTCTCCTTACAAAGCCCTAAAACCACAAACATGATCTCAAACGCAGACAGAGGAAATAAATCAAAGCACTGATGAAAGGTGTACACACCTGCGCCTGATTACATCATATTTACCTCAAATAAGTCTCTCTAGCAACAACCTGGAAATATGGGCAATATGGCTGATGGTAGGATGTGTAACTTCAAATTTAAATAAACAAATAGACACACAGAATTGAAAATAGCATCTGCTGTGACATTAAATAAAGTTAGATTTTCACATTAAACAATGAGGAAACTCTACAAAGCTTCTATCATGGTGCTTAAAAGCAATGCAACGGTCAGTGTGTGCATGATGCAAAGATCTAAGTAAGAACAACTTTCATTGCATTAAAACCAACTTGTAAAGGAAGTCTTTCTGTCTCTTTCTCTCTCTATCTGTAAGCATGATTATTTTTGGTTTTCTCAGCAAAGCTAGAATAAACAGATTAACCAGATGGTTCCAGCTGTAGCATCTTGCAAAGTCACTTGTTAATCTTGTCTATCTTACTTCAAAACACAGCAGTGCCAAGTTAACAACCAGATGTACAGAGTTACATCCTTAAAAAATAGTCTGAAATCTGGTCGAGGTAAACAGAAAAGCTATGTTTATAGAACAGACACTTAACGTTTTTACCATCTAAAAAGAAATCCACAGACTTCCTACCTGCAGGTGCTGCTTTTCTGCATCACCTCTGCTCTGTGGTACCCCGACAACTTGCAGAAACCATCGTTGCTGTAGACGATGGGCCAGTCTACTATCTGAGCATTTCCCAGGACAAAGTTGGTGTCTGTTTGAAAGAGACGGAAAAGAAAGAGAAAATAACTTGAGGGACTACAGTCTTTCCTAAAAAAATCAATAATATCCAGATATTTTTACTATAAATTTTGATTAGGAAAAGGTTGCAGCCTTTTACATTTGATCTTTATCAGCATCAAGCATTTTGGTGTAACTACGACTAATTCTTCAAAGGATCATGAGGCAAATGTATAAAACTAATTTTAATTTGTGTATGAACCTTAAACTTCTTTACTGTAAACTAAGTATTTATGTTCAGAAAAACAGAAAAATCTCCTCCTCAGTATCAGTGTTTGTGGATAAGCGATGTGGACTCTAATACTTCACAGACTCTCATCGCAAAAGGAGGAGAAAGGAAAGAGAAACAACGTTTAGGATTTGAGTGTTTCAGCAATTATACTGGGCCGCAATTTTTAATGTCAGTTGGCAATCAGTAAGTTATCTAATGATTATTGATGACAGGCATTGCCCTTTAGCTGTGGCTGGAAAAAAATAGCATGACCTGGTATTTAATATTCCTTAATGCTTTAGATTTATTAAACAAAAATAAATGTTTTTTTCATTTAACATGAGTTTTTATCTTGTAATAATTCCTTATCATTAAAAAAATGATTAACCCTGCATTTGAGAGCAACATTAAAGACATATTAAAGACTTTCAGTGTCTGTGATGGTTTTCAGCCCATCACACACTCTGCAGAGGGCATGTACACAAACTAAAGCCAAACACAAAGTCTTTGACTATGAAGAAAACATCCACGTATCTGCTCCCTTTGGTGTGAGTTTGTAACAGGCTTAGTCAGCTGTTTCAGAGGTGTTTTTCAGCTAAAACTGTGTGTTTGCCAGTAATATGTCACCTAATAAATACTGATTATTACACTAAAGCATTCTGTATTGGCGAACACAGCCTACAAATATGAAAAATCTGCTCTCATCGATTTTTAAATGTCATGGAGAGCACAGTTCATTAATTCTCATATGGTATATTTAGCATATTTAAATGTTAGCAAGGCCTCAAGCAAAACTTATTCATGGTCCAAATATTAATAAATCTGAGTAATTATTGTGCAGCCTGAATATTTTTAATGGCCTATTTTGCATCTGTTTGTTCAACTCAGCAATTTTATTATTAACATTCACATCATTCACGTTCATACTGTCATTATGCCATAATACATTAAATTTAAGAAACATATTGGTATTTTACTTTGAAATAATACTGATTAACATTTGATTAATTGCACAGTGAAGTATTTGCAATGTAAAACTATGCAGAAATGGGCCTTGGGTGAAAACATGGACAGTATATTAAACAGGGAAGGAACCATCTTGAGGAAACCCATTAGTTAGTGTAGCACAGTTTAGAGCCTTGAGTTTGGCATTATTGTTTGTTTGTTTGTTTGTTTGCTTTATTGTGACTGTCGCCATCTTGTTTTGAGGTGACAAGATCTGGACAAAAGGAGTGGAACTGTGGAGATTACGAATCGCTACCAGTGACACCTGGCAGACAGCTTCTGTCATTGTGCAGAACTTAAAGCCTTAATATAATCCAATCTGGTGAATTGTATAGAAATCCATCATTGTATAATTGACATTAACAAGGAAATTAGCTTTAGAGATCAAAGCATGGTCCCAAGCTGTAAGCACGTTTATTTTGGTCATAAAGTTGGGTATTTTAATATGGGGCTCCATCAAGATTGACTCATTTTTAGAGCTTGCCACAAGTGGCCATTAAAGGAAATGCATTTTTTGGCACCTCAGCAGTTAGTTTTCACTTAAAGCTGATGGCTGAATACAGACTGTTTGTTTCAAATATCTGACATAGCAATTTTGAAAGGGGGGACATAATTAACATTTTTGAGCTGATTGTGAATATGCTCCGAGTGAGAGTGATATCTGCCTTTAATTTACAAGAAATAAAGGGTTTTATATATAACACTGCCACATTCTGTGTGCTAGACTTTACATGATTACTTATTTGCACAACTGCATTTGAGAGTTAATATTTTAAATGAAACATCAGTCAAAGCACACAACAATTCTTTGTTCTCCACATTGAAAAATACAGACAAAAGCTTTTGTTTTTTTACCGTCTGTGAAGACATTTTCAAATTAGGGATTGTTTCTCTATGTTATTTTTTTGACACAAATACTCCAAAATCTATCCAAACACCTTTGGCAGAAGGCAGAAAGAAGTAGATGTAACTGGTTTCAGTAAGACAGGACAAGTGAAGATTATTAGGGATTAAACCCTGAAAAAAATAAAAACCTGTATGACAGATTTCAAAGCAACCCACCCTGCTGTAACACAGACTACAACAATGTGACGACACATGGGTGAAATTAAAAACACCAGGCACAAAACAATGCAGAGGTTCTATTTTTAAACCATGTACACACACAGAAAAAAAAACTCTTTGATCACATCAAAATTAAACACACTGCAATGGCAACTAAAAGCATGAAAACACTGACAGAAAATGGCGAATGAGACGTTCCATGCCAACGTGTTATTTTACATGAACAGACATACGTTAATCTTTGAGCAAAGCTCACTGATTGTTATCAGCCCTGGATTTGTTCATTCACTGCTGTGTGGCAGCAATTTTTCACTTTTTTTTTTTAAATCTCAACATGTCTAATCAGTTAAGATCTTTGTAAATTAACAGCATTTGGTATAGAACATTTAGTGGTAGAGATAGATACTGTAGGGAAAACATAAGCAGCACATCAAACTAAACTTTATAGTACCTGTCTGTCTATGTGACAGTGTCCAAACTGAAATTTTCGAAAAGAAAAGAAGGTTAACAGGTCACAGTGAGAAACATCTGTTGAATGTTAGACAAAAAATAAATATGGGAGGTGTTGAGCAAAAGAGAGCCACATAAAAAGTCCAAAAAATGTCTAATAGAAGTTGTCATTTATTCTAGCAAGCCTGTACAAGTCCATATTAACGATGAAGTGCTGGTCGATCACAGGAACTTCTTTGATTCAATAAGAAAAATATGACTAAAACTCGTTTTATTGGGAGCAAACAACACGTTTTGCTTCCAGCTTCCTCAGGACAGAGCAAACCTGATGAAGCTGTTAGCAAAACCTGTTGTTTGCTCCCAATAAAATAAATTTCAGTAACATCTTATCAGTGTGCCATTTGGTCTGTTTTAATCTTTTCTTGTCTTTTTGCTCTTTAAATATGTCAGATCTTTAATTATTAATTATTTTTCCTGATCTGAGCATTTAGGGAAGAGTGATCTTTGGTGCAGGAAAGCATAGATATACAACTGTTCACCGACAGATTTGCCATGTCAACTTAAAATGTGATGATGTTTCAATTTTGTGTTTACAATTTGCTTCAGCTGCACAGGTGGCAACAAAAAAAGACAAAACAAACAGAGGAACAAAAACGGTCCCTGCAGGTTTAATCGCTTTACGCATATAACTAACTTAATATCAGCTTAAGACCCAACATAAACTTCATTTTGAGGATTTCAAGGTGTCCTAGATGTCCAGGTCTCCTATATTTCATACACTACAGTCCATTTAATTGCCTTAGTTCCAGGTCTCTGGTATTATACATGTTTATTGGCAGATATTTATTGACTGACACTCATTGTAATTACTCGCCCCTGCGTATTTCCTGCTATGACAAGTGAAAAAAGAATGGCTGAAAGCTACAAAAAAAGGGAATACCTCATTGTTTGTGAACGCCCACCCACCACCGTGTCTCTCACAAGTCACTCCACTGTTTCTAATTGGCATCCTGCAGATTATAGTCTTGTCTCTTTTGTTTCTAGCTTTGGAGAGATTTACTGCTTGCTAATCCATGCACCGCCCAAGGTCAGGAAGAAGAAAAACGTATGCATGCGCTCCTATTTTTAAAGGACGGATTTTCTTTCATTGTTTTTTTTTTATATGGATAGAGCAAGTCAGATTCTCACACTGATCACCTAAAGAAAGCCTGGTTCTGGAGGACTGCATCCATTATTTTCTGAACAAGTTGTTCCCTTCTGTCATAATGCATTTTTTAATGTAGATATGTGCAACAGGGGCAGACTGAGCGTGAGGCTCGAGGAGTGTGAGCACCGACACACACACACACACACACACACACACACACACAGCTTTGGCAAAGCATGATTGATAGAAAATAAATCCAAATCTAACTTTGGCCAAACCTCATTTATAAAGAATTCCTGATGGCTCAAGCCAGTTTGCTGGTGTGTGTGCATTATTGTCCCTAAATGTGTCTCGTCTCAAACACACACACACATTCACACAAAACACACAAAGCTGTGGGTTCTGTGTCACTGTTGGCTGTCCGGTGTCATAACTCTCCAGTCTGTCCTGTCACTTCCTATTGGATCTAATGATATAGAGAGGCTGAAGATTACTGACAACCGCGTCCAAAAATACTGCAAGACTTCCATCAGAGTTTGCTAAGTTTCAGCTATAAGAGGCGGCTAATTGTCTTTACATTTGAACGGCACACTGGACACTAATGAGCTGAAATGAATCCTCAGTGTCTCAGTAACATATCAATGTATAGAACACTTAAGACAAATGACAGTGAAGAAGTTGAAGGTAATAATTATTTAGAGGAGAGACGTCACTGCTGTTAATCTCACATACTGTGATATTGAGTGTTTCACTTCAAGACCTTCAAAAACTTTTTAAAACACAGTAAAATTAAAGCCATGACAGTCAAGAAAGTGAGTAAACCATTTCAGTCTATTGTAGTACAGTAATACTCTCTGCTGGTATCACTACAGTACTCTCTACAGGCATCAGCAATGCCCGAGTTATAACATCCACAGTTGAAATCATAAAATGGTGCAGTGTTTTTAGGGCTTAATATTGTTTCAGTGGCACAACAAGATGATGCACAGAGAAGAAATGTGTGCAGCGCTCTTAATTAGGCACAGCTTGAGGTTATTTAGTTTTAGGCTCCTTCACATTCTGTTGGTTAATATTTAAAAGGTAAGGCGCTACCCAAAAAAAAGGAGCTTAATAGATGAATTTCAAACCATCTGCAGCTTAAAAAGGCCTCATGGGGATTAATATCAAAGGCATTAGTCTGTTTTCACACCGGAGATCATATTGATCCAGCACATATCTGCCCTGTTACATGATTATTGCAAATTACAGTATTTACACCTGCAGGAGGACAGAAAACAGAAGACATTTCTGGTCCATGGGCAATTATTTTTCAATCAAGACTTCCAGTGACATTATGCAGTGGGTAGAAGATTTAAACTGCATATTTTTTCACACCTGCAGGAACTCCCAGCTGCGAACAGAAGGTTTGTCAGAACATTTTTTATACTAAAAATATTAAAATTCGACTCAGTGGGATTTAGGCAAAATTTGAAAACCAAAAGCTTAACACACAGTAGTTTTTTTCTGTGATGTGAGCTATAAGAGAATTAAAAACTTTCTAATGTACACGAAGGTTTTATCATTAATCAGCCTCCTTCAGTTTGTAATTTAGTTAATTAGTTGACTGGCTTAATTAGACTGTAGGACAATTTAAGTGCCTAGTTTTATTTTGTTTTGTTTTTTTCACAGGTTACATTTAGTTTTAATTCTCAAATCTCTCATCTCAACGCATCGCATCAGTCTTCATCCTTACCGTTCGACCGTCTGACAATATTCTCCAAAAAAGTATTCTGAGGGGCCACAAGTCCCCTCCGGCCCCCCGCCATCCTGCCTCTTCACTCAAGCGTCTGCAGGTGAATCTTCACTCCTCCATCTGCCTCCTGTTTTCATGGTCTCTCCGGCTCTGAGACGCTGCGTAGAGAGAAGAGGTTGCTTGTCTGGACTGTTCATTAGATGCCGCCTCAGCCCGCTGCGGTGCGTTGGCGCCTCCAGTGAGGCACCTCATCATCCAGGAGGCGAAAACAACGAATGGGCTCAATGAGCAGGAGGGGCCGCGGCTCTGCGCCTCCGCATGCATCACTTACAGGGCTGGAGCGCCATCTGCTGGACGAAACGGTGCATGTGAATTCCAGCGGTGGAACTGAGCAGGCCTGCATTTACTCAAAGAAACTGCAAAGTGACATTTTTAGGAACTCTGCTTCAGTAGTTTCATTTTCTGCTCCAGTCCAATTCAAAAGGGGTTTTTATGGTGCTTTTTATTCTAAACCATTTATTTTACAGACAGGGTGAATAAGATATTACATAAAAAAGACAGCTTCTAAAATGTATTGTTAGATAAACGAACATTAATCCATTGATTAACACATTTTTTGGCTTACAGCCCCTTACAAAAACAAGCTTTTGTCATGTTTCAGATGTCTGAGTTTTCCCACTTCATTAAGTTAATGAACTTCTCACCTGGCTTCATTTTGGAGAACAGTTTGAACTGAATGAAAGATATTTCATGAAAAATAAATGGCAAAGATCAGAACCAAAAAAGTGAATAATTTAAATTTTAGTGAACTTTTTCCCCCCCTTTCTTTTGTATCTAACAGCCCCTTACATATGGAGCTACACCTCAACCAGCTACAACAGCAAAATGCTGCTTTCACATTGTTGCATCACAAATAATAAGTTACTACCACATACAGCAATACAGTATTTCAATCAAGGATCATGTATCCTGCATAAGTGCTTTAATTTTAATACCTAAAATGCTCATTGTGGATAGTATCTCTGTTTTTATATTTGCAAATTATATGAATGCAAAAGTGAAATGTTAAAATACTCTTTTTCCTGTAAGTTAATTTCCTTTATTTTCATAAGTTCTGCTGTTTAGTTTTGCACAGATGCAATTAAAGCTTGTTTTCAGGCTTGTAACACGTAGCAAATTAAAGCAGTGAACTGTGTTTAACAGCACATTTCAGTTTGTGTAAGTGTGTGTAACAGCGCTGAGGAGAACCTTTGGGAAAACTTCCTGCAGTCCACCTGGGAGGGTCTTAGTTAGCTAAGTTTTTCATGGATTAATCGCTTAAAGTCCAGTTTCTTGAATTGTGTCCCAAATGAGCAGAAATACCGAAGCAGTGGATTTCTTTTCCCTTTGATTCCTGCAGTAGAATTCACAGACAGCATTCTCCCCACCAGCTCATTAATCCTGTTCAATTATTTCGGACCCTGCAGTGCCCACAATAAGACGGACCTCAAATTATGCCTCTTGAGGCAAAATTTTCATCAAAATTAACCAAATAGTCAGCACAAAGGTCGGAGTAAAATCTTTCTCACACCTGTGTTTTCTCTGGAGCTCAGAGGGCTGCTGTGTTCACAGCCACTCAGTTTGATCGCTGGGTTCACCTGTTGTCGCAGGTGTAAATCAGACTGGATGGCTGCTATGGAAACCAGCGGGGCTCTGCGTGCTGCCGACAAGAACTCGATATCAGTTTTATGTTTAACCAATTAAAAAAGGTTGCAACTGGCTGAGCCATGCTGTTATTTGTCCACTTAGCAGCAGTGTTCACACAGGTTTGTGTCCAGCACAGAGGAAGCAACACCACATTTTTTTTTCTTTAGTGGTCTTGAGGTTTATGAATATTTAATCAATTGCCTTTATTGTACTTTAACATAGTTGCAAGCAAAAACAAGAGTAAATCAATATATTTTTTAACATTTGAAGCTCCTGAACTTATTTCTCCTCCACCTTTAGACTAATTTTTAACCTAATTTTATTATTGTTCCATATGAAAGGAGACAAGCGCAGTAAAAATTCCACTGAAGGGTCTTAACCACTGCGTTTTTACTGTATATATGACAATAAACATCTTGAATCTTGGATCTCCTGTGGTGGATCTATAAGGACGGAGTTCGAATGTATAATGATTAACAAGAAAATAAAACACAGCTGTTATACTATTACATATTTTTATCGCTAGTTATAAGAGTTGACAAACATTTTACATTCATTACTACTGATATGTTCTATGTTTTATTGTGTTTTAAATCAACTCTGACATATTTCATTTCCTGCTTACAAGTGATAGCTGGGGTGGCTCCAATTTAAATGTTGATCATATAAGGCAAAACAACCTTGTGTCCACAGCTCCATTTAAGGGCTAAGGATTGCTGAATTATTGTTTGCTTTGTTTTATGATGCACCCACATCCTAGTTTTTTAATTGCCTCCGTCCGACCAATCCATCCTTATAAGGTAATGAAAGTTAGGTGCAGGAGGCTATGCTAATCTTCCCCTTCTGGCTCATGCACTGACGTAATTTTGTAGTGGAGGTGAAGGGTTGGTAATAACAGTTATCAGACACATTTTGATTCATTATCTCGCACTTGAGGGTCAAAGTCTTGCACAGTGTCCAACTCTCAGTCACCACAGAGCCAAACTTTCACAGTAATCTGGCCACCAACAAGCAGATATTGTAATGTTAGCACAGCAGTTTTTCCAAGCAGATTACTGAATGAGAGTTTAAGAGTCACACGGCTCTCCACTCAGGCAAAATTTAACACCTCATGAGAATCCATTATTGAAGTGAGAGCACTTCCATGAGTCTTGAAAAAAACTTTCTTCCTGTTATTTTTCTAACCTCAAAGATTCAGAGGGACTTAACACTTATATTACATTTGGATTCACTGACACTCACAATCCCTTAATATAGAAACAGCAGAATGCATTCAGCTATTTTGCAGTGAAATTAACCCTTGTAAAACATTTTTTTCAACCTCCCCAGACAGTTTATTCAACTCCTCCTAACACATTCCTTGAAGAAAACACCTCTGTAGTTCATGAAGTTGTAGTGAATTCAGGACCAGTCAGAAGCCTGTTTTCGACCTAAAAGCACATTTTGTCACTAAAATTAGCACCTGCAGACAAAATGTGAAGGTGTTTTTATCTGAAGAGGCAACAATTTCAGTCCTGTTGCAATGCTGATTCAGTCTGTGATACAAAACCACAAGCAGTTTACAGATCGGCCTAATGGAGGCAAACACAGTTTAAACAGGACACTTTAAACTTGGTTGACAATTTTAATTGCAGCTTTCAGCTGATAAACAAAGTCCCAGCTAATAACATTACAATGCATTCTCATTAACATAAACACGTTTTATTTTCCAATGATAAAGAGTCTCTGTATGTTGTGTGTCCGCTCAGATTAACTTGACCACGTTTTGGTGATTTTGAGATGACTTAAGTGATCTGTGATGCGTTTGTGTTCGGGGAAATTGGCAAACTTGGCCTCCTTGATCTGGAGCCAGTTCTGGGCTCTGCGCTCTGCCGCGTGGCCGTGCTCCTGCTCCGCAGTCATGTATGGCCGGCTGATCCAGTATTCATTCTCAGCCTCACGCTCCAGATGCTTCAGGGTGTTGCGTTTCATCTGCCACGTGATTTGTCGTGGACGACGATATTTTCCAATCCACTGCTTCCCAGAGATGCCTTTCCGCAACAGGGTGAGGGTGAGAAACATGGTGGCTATTTATCTCTAAAACGACAAAACAGTTTTGAAAAAAAGATCAGTGTTTACTTCAATGACAGACACACCGTAAATGCAAAAAAATCTGTATTCAGTACAGGCAAGATGAACAAGTCATAGCTCTATAACAGAGCAGTACAGATTATTATTATTGTTATAGTTTTACATTAGTAGTAGCATTTAAGTCAGTTCTGTCACATTCAAGTGTTTCCGATTTGTATTTGGTATTAGTTACATCTGCTTTGCTCTTTGCTACTGTCACACTTCAAGCAGGATAAAGAATAAGGATACAACCACCATAAACAACCTTTTAGGCCCTGCACACCCACATAGGTGTTTTAAGTGACTGACTGAATGGACCTCTGCCCGCCTTGCAATGGCAAAACTAACCAAAGTTCATTTACTACTTCATGTACGCTCACACTGGCTATTATTAGATGATCATGCGCTGTTGTAAAAGGAGATAAAACAGAAAATAAAGATATATAATCATAAATTGGAGGAACTGACCTGGTTATCTTTGAATAACAGTATGCCATTAAATCTCACAACTTTTTATTGAACATTTTACTGTCCTTTATTGATCTGTGTCAATGTCTCTGTACTCACCGCTGCCAAGCAGCATTTATCCCACTATATAAATACTATCCAGTATTTGCATTATTTAGCTTTGCAGTTTTAAAAATAGGGAACAACTATACACAACTATATACAACTATAGTTTTCTGTGTGAGTGGTGAATGGCAAAATCAAACTGTCTGGACAAACTGACTCTCACAATAAGAGTAAAAGAAGCCTCATGGAGATGTTGATCAAATACAGTCTGTACCATCTGCACTGCAAAACTCTAATCAGTCAACATATGTTAGAATACCTTTGTGGGAAAACCTTCGGTGTGGAAGGGGCTTTTAATACAACCGTATCATTTAACAGTTTCTGTAAAATCAAATCAAGTCACTTTAAAACTAACATACACATTTCATTTCTTGGTCTTTGGCACAGTGGTGAGATGGATTATAAAAATTTATCACTGCAGTGCAATGGCATCACATTTACAGCCTTATCTCACCCAGGTCACGTAGGTTGTTGTGTATAAAGTTAAAAATGTGATTGTAAAAACTGTTAATTGCTGCTATCACCACATAGTTTTTAATAAAAGGGAAAAACATGATTACATGAATGTGACAGGAGTTGTTCATTGCTGCTTTGGTGTTCTGGCAACTAGCTGGTGACCACCACCATTTCAAGTGGCCAAAATCATAGTAATAACAATAATGATAATCATCATCATCATCATTTTAAAATCAGTCACAAAATATTCAATACTAAGCTAATAAAACGCTGTAACTCCCTGTAATTCTTAAATTCAATTGTCATACCATGAGAGTAAGACATATATTTGTAAGTTTGTGGATTAATAAGCAAATACTGAAAAAAAAAGAAATCTATTCGACCGTTTTCACAGCAAACAATGAGACTTACTTGAAATTATTAACTACGAAAGTTTAGAAAAGTAGTTTATTAAAACTTTCAGCAGACCATTTGTGAATTACTGAATTATCAGGTATCTTTTTTTCGGAAAATTTGCTTGGCTCTGTGATTAAAAAGTAAAAGCAATACTGCATGAGACAAAAACTTGGGGCTAACATAATGCTACAGCGTGCTCATATATAAACTGTACAACAAAAATCAGATGAAT
>JAUZTA010000004.1:18939425-18959045 GCA_034780835.1 Ctenochaetus striatus
TTGCTCTTAGAGCTTTCATGGCTTTCTCCCTGTTCTTCAGCTGGGAACGTTCCTGCTGGCACTCTGCAACCACGCCTGACAAGATCACACAAGTATTAATTTGATTTAGTTTAAAATGAGAAATCCTAATTGCAAATGTCTTGGTTTTTGGTCTTTATTGTGTTTTATGGCACTTTTTCACTCCCTGTCAGGTACATGTATTAACAGCAGTGTCAGAAGATAAATTAGCCACTAAGCCACTTTATTTTTTTTACCTGTAGGCAGGTGAACTATTCTGACTGCACTGTCTGTGGTATTGACATGTTGACCTCCAGCTCCACTTGCCCTCTTAGTGTCGATCCTCAGGTCTTTGGGGTTTATTGTGAAAGAGATCTGACAGAAACAAACACACATATACTGGATTTACTTGCAGCTAAATTAACATCAAAGGAGCAAGAACACAAACCTGCTTCTGCATGTCCTACCTTGCTGGTATTGCAGTGTCAAATCAATGAGTTGAAATAAAAAACATTTTCTTTAATTATCTCCCGCAATTTTTAAATATACACAAACAAAACAAGGAAAAGCCATAAATTAAAAATTCCATATATGTATTTTGATGCCAAAATTTTGCAGAAAAAAAAGTGAAGAAACATGATAGATTCAAGCACTTTTGCTTCAGACTGCCCATCACAACAAACTGAATTTCTCTGACTATCTGACATCCCCTTAGTCGGCAGTTTCCAATAGCTTTGGTTCAACATCCCATTTCAACAGGAAATGCATCACATTGAGGAAATAAGAGGCTCTCCATGTGTTTCCTTACTTGATCTGAGAGTATTCCTGTTGAGATAATGGATGATTTCAAAAATAAGGGAAAACAAGCTATCTGTGCCATGCATCCATCATGTAAAGCTGTACCTCAGTTGGTTGGGGCAGCACAGCCACAGTCATGGTGCTGGTGTGCATTCTGCCCTGTTTTTCAGTCTTGGGAACCCTCTGAACTCGATGGACTCCAGCTTCAAACTTCATCCTCTTGTAGCTCTGAGGGCCGCTGATACTGGCCGAGGCGTGACGCAGTCCACCTGGTTGTGGGTGAAAGTTAAGTATCAACACTAGAATATTACCACCAACGGGAGGCAATGACATTTAGATACTTCAAATGTTCACATAAAAGAGTTGGATTTTAAAATTTTCATCCAAGTGTCTGTTTAAATTTAAACTCTTCCTCAAAAATGTGCAGCTTCTTCAGCTTCCTCTGACTCTGATGTTAAAACCAACGTGTCCACTCTTCATGTCTGTAACATCGGAAGGGCTCCCCCTTGTGTTCGTTGTCAGTTCTTGCAATAGAGGTTGTTTAAAAAAACAGCAGGGGTTTTTATTTTTGTTGATATATGCAGTTCCATCTAATAACCACCCCATCTCCACACTCACTAATTATTTTCTCCATTCTTATTGGTAGATACACAAAAATTTTGATTTATCTTCTTTCATTCACCATCCTTCCCTTGCAGAAGCTTCATGCTGTGCTGTGATTCAGAGGACTGACAAGTAATCCAGATCTCTTAACAAAATCATCATTAGTCTAATTTTTTACTTTGTTAGACCATAACCAAGTTGATGTTAATATAACAGTTGTATAAGTAGCACTGCTCTAAAAAACAGGAAATAGTTTAATGATAGTTTAATGAGGTAACAAGGGCTCAAATTGAGACAGTTTCACTTTTATTTGTGAATGTTTAAAGATTGAAGCCACTTTAATGTGCCCGACCTAAAACAATAGAGGTACAAAAATGAAATGTGTGGGGAAACTGTTTGTCATGCTTAGAGTGAAGTGACCCTTTATTCTGACTTAAATCACAAATATCTGTGTCCGCTGACCTATTTCACTGGTCATGTGTTCCAGGATGTCAAAACTCCAGCCGTGGTGTTCAGCGTAGCCCTGATACATGTCAAACACCTTCAGAGGAGAGGAGACAGGCGTGTGAATACACAAATAATGTTACAATATTCTTAAGCCCCTGTTGATGTTTTGATGTAAGATTACACTCTGATTCTGTAAGTAGGGGAATTGCCAAGACTCATGAATATAATAAATGTGCACCGCTTCCTGACCTCAGCGGTGAACAGCATGGCCTCCTGACCTCCGACTCCAGCTGTGACCTCCATCACAAGGTCGCTCAGATCTGCCTCCTCTTCGGGGATCAGAAGATCAAGGATCTGATTGGTGAAGCAGGTTGATATGACAGAAAGGTAAGCAAGAGAGAAGTGATGTGTTAGGAACAAGAAGTTTTTTGGCAAAATAAAATGTCACATTTCACCTTTTGACTCAGATCTTGAATATCTTGCATACAGTCTTCTCTCTCCAGCTCAGCCAGTTCTCGCAGGGATGGATCTTCATCTATGAGGAAACACAAAAACATACTTTAACATACACTTACACTTACAATTACAGTTTGTTTGAACAATAAAAAAATTTGTCCACTATCAGAACTTTGGTAAGAATATTCATAAAGTGCTATTTATTCCCTAATACCTAAGGTTGTATTGGAGTGCTTTATGGTAATACTGGACTTTTGCAGCATTGTGAACTACCTTCATTGGTGGGTTATGTAAATCACTGGATTAGCCTTGAACTGTTGTTCCCTAGGGTTCTGTTGGTTTAAACTGTTTAATATATATTTACAGAAAATATTTATCTCACTAAGATGTATATATACCGTTGTTCTAATTCAAAGGTACATAAGTTAACAATGTGAAAGCTCTACACACTTTTACCTCAGTGCCCCTGAACAGAACTCATTTTCATCCAGACTGATTGACGAAAACTCTCTGTTATAGCAAAATAAATGGAATTGTGGCTTTGTAATTGTAGATATTCCACCAAATACCCAGATTTAAACTATTTCTTGCCTTGTCAGGCAGCAGCAGAACAGGCTCACCTTTCAGGAGCATCTCAGTCTCAGCAAACTCTTTCTGTTTGGCGTCCAGCTCTCTGATGCTCTGGATAAGAGGAGCCAGCTGGGACACTTTGGTCCTCTTGGCCCTCAGTTCATCCTCACTGCATTGTTCCTCTGGCACACTGTTGTTTACCATTTTCAAACAATCGCTGTACTCTGCCTCTAATTTCTTCAGGTATTCCTGCAGAGACTTCTTTGCAAAAAGCTCATTCACTGACAGTAACTTGGCCACCATCAGTGGCGTACCAGTGTGAAGACTTCTTGAAGTTTTGCCACACTCATATTTGACATGTTCAGGAAACCTTACAGTTCGGCTGATGGCATTTGGTAATTTTTGGAAGCTAGGTATCCACGGACTAAATACGCATTCCTTTAATCTCGGGAGAAGGTTTGAAACTCTTCTGTAAGCCATTGTGAATGCAGATGAGTTTGGAGGATTCACTGGATTCACAGGATCATTGAGCCAAAATTAATTTAAAAACGTTAAAATTTCAAATGTTTTATTTGGAACAAAGAAATACGCCATTTTAACTGTTTGATTAAGAAATATTATGCATCCAGCAATATCATACTTTGATCGGCGTGAAGGCAATACGACTGGTAGCACGCTGGTTTGATAAGATTTAAAGGTTTTCATAGGTTAAAGCATCTACACTTAATGATGTATGATGGTTTCGCTGAGGACTGACATAACCATATTCAAAACCAAAAAATGAGTGAACGTCAAGCCCTTGTTGTCCCGATCATGGGCTGAATTTTAACCCCCCCCAAAACCCAAAACAAATAAGAAAGTAAAAAACTTCCTACATTTTATTTTGTTATACTATACGACACTTTATTTTATCTTTTTACGACGGCTCCGTTATCGTAACTATCGGGGAGACCCTAAAGAAACCGGTATCGTCCACAAATTGATAAAAGAGTGTCGAGAAACAAGTTGCTAACATTCATTATAAAAATATTGTTCCTTTACCACCTTGCTGTAGGGCGCAGACATATTGAATATTACACGCATGCGCAGTGGTTGAGTGAACTTCTTCCGTTCCCGCCCAATATTATTCCGCTTGAAACAAAGAAAGAAAGACTGCTCAAACTCATATGGTGTGCTAGAGGCAGACATGAAAGTACTGGGATATGAAATATGTAAATTAAAAAAGAAAGATCATAAAAATCTCAGGCATTACAGCCATTAAGATGTAAGACTCTGCCTTAAATCAAAGATGCAGACATGCAGTCTAAAATTCTTTCCTCGTTTCCCCGTTTAGCAACTTTTCTGTCCCACTACCTCACTGTGTTGTACACCCTGGTAAAAGCAGAGTGTGTCCCGAGTGAGAAACTGTGACTTTATATTAAACAGACAAGAAAAAACATATAATAAAAGGGACAAGTTTAAAGTGAAACAACTGTGGTCGTGTGGTCCTGGATCACACTTCCCCGACTGGCGAATTTCACCCTGGTTTCAATGCAAGAGCCACTTTGCACATTCCAGGCGAGGGTGTGACTTGAATTGTTCTGTGAATTACAAGTCTTTTAGCTTTTCTGTTACCTAACAGTGGGATTCCTGCAGACTTGATCTCTCTATGTTTGCCATAAAACATTTAGTTAGCCTACTTCATTTTTCCTTGTAAGGCTAAATGACACTCTTTGATTCTAATTTCTGTTCACTAGTGTGTTGCAGCTAGACACAGGGCTCAAACATTTAACTTATAAGGAGTAAAAATAATGTGCACTATTTAAAACTATATTATAAATACATACACTAGACGTTTAAATTTATTTCACACAAAGTAATTGTTTGAAAATACCATAAACATCTTCAACAGTATGAAGGTATAGGTAGATATAGATATGTTTAGACTTGAAAACATTTACCGCCCACTCTTGCTATTAATAGTCATTTTTATTTACTTTAGATACTTCGGTACTGTATTTTTAACCTAGTTTTGTAAGCAAAAGCCGCTGTGGTTGTGCCGTTTTTTCCGTGTTTCACGTCGGACAGAAAATAGTGGGGCCACGTCGACTGCGCGCTGACGTCCTATACATACCAACAGTCTCAGCGCTCATTGGTTAATATTTTAAAGGGACAAACACCCGCCTCGTTGTGATTGGTTTGCGCCTTTTGCGCACGGATTTCAAATAAGAAGGACCAACTGGCGGATTTTCAGTGCCAGAGCCTTTAACTCTAGTGGAGCGGTCGTCTGCCGAAACTTAGCGCAGCGGCTAAAAGGAGGGAAAAAAGACTTTGCTTTGGATAACGATATCGACAAACGTAAGGTAAGAGGATCCACTTAGCGTCATTACCACCAAGCAAACAAGATGTTAATGTTAATCTACTTATATTAAGATGTAAAAGTTATTATGATGTTCTGCAGCTAGCCGGTGCACTAGCTTGGTATGTTAGCTTTTGGTCGGTATACAGTCGTGAAAGAGTAAATGTCAACTAAATATAAGAATAGAACTAATCTGAAGTTAGGAATATTTTACACTTAACGCTTAAGTTTTGTTTTTGGCACAAAAGCTGGAAAAATAACGAAGGTTTGCGTCATAGTTTCATAACGTTACTTCCTGCACGCAGTGTAAGCCTGCAACATACGAAAGATAGGTCCGTAATGTTAGGATATTTTGCATGAAACATTAACCTGTTAATGTAGACTAGATCGTGACCCGAAGAGGTTTTTTTTAGGAAAAAACACCAGCGTAATGTATGTATTGAAGTCTGCAAAGCGAAGTCGTATTTCTACGTCACTGCCGCCATTCCGCCAATTCTACATCGCGCCAAAATCTATACCTTTATTTGAGAAATATTTGGTAAAGAGTTTTCTAACTGTATTTAAAGGTCACGTTAACAGTTTAACACGTATATTTTAACGTGATATGTCTTACTTTTAAATTGGGCAACTTACAAGTTACCTTCTATTCGAAATAACGTTAGCTGAGTTGGTTTGCATGAGGGAAGCCATGCTGGCTGACAGTCATTCTGAATATGCTTTTTAAAACCAAGTACAATCGTCTTGTTTGTCTCATTTCTATCCAGAAATCTACACACTGCACAGTGTCTATGCTTGACTGTAAGGAAGTCATCATGAAATGCCCTCGCTACAAGTCTTCCTTCTCCGGTAATATGGAGAAAAGCTCTACTGTTGTGGCTGCTGCAGAGTCTAAGGTCCTTCACCTCAAATCTTCTCCAGTCAAAGAGCCCATCCCCATCAAGCCTCAGTGTCCACCTGCTGGAGTGACAACCGTGTTGTTCTCTCTCAGTAGCAACACCAGAACAGTCCACAACAAGGAGAACAGCACCAGCAGAGAGCATGACAGGACTCTGGATGAAGGGTTTGATGACAGCGGCTATCTCTCTCTGCACAACAGTCAGATTGATGATCAGCACAGGGATCAAGAAGATGAACACATCCAGGGAAAATGCAAAGCAACCCAGCCATGTTCTCCTGCTGGCTCACATCAAGAAAAGACACCATCGCCAAAGAATTCTCCCCACAAAAGTCAAGGAGGGACAAACTTTGGCTATCCAGTGTCTCTGGTTGCAGCCTCAACCCCCGTGGATCGTCATAGGAGAACGAAGGCCTCATTGTTATCCAGTCCGTCTGACCATCACAATATCGCCAACCTGCCCATACTGAAGTTCCAGGAGGCTGTGTGTGAAGAGCTTGCCAAGAGCTATCAGAAGAATAAGAGGTAGGATTACATTCATACACTGCAACCTCATAGCTGTCAACAAAGAAACCATACAAAGGGTTAAAACAGAAAACGTAACCACCATCTGCATCCACTTCAAAATGATTTGTCTTAAATGTGCTTTATGAGGATCCTAAACTGAAAAACTAAATTGGTTTACACTTTCGTTATTATAAAATGTTAAGTTTATAAGTGAGTCACAGTTGTTTTCCTTTGTTTCAGGTACGACTGGAGCATCGTTACAAAGGTGGCTGAAGATCATCTGTTGGATCGGGTGATAGGAGGCCAGATGGGCATGGAGTACGTCGACATGTTCACGTCTCTGCTGACCAGGAACATGAGAAGCATCCTAACCGACATCTTGTCTCTGCTCGGAGATATGGACCTCATTAGGTAAACGACAAACGCTTCACTCTGTGCAGAGAGAGTTCATATTCGAAAGGGATGACCAGTGTCCAACTTTGATTCTGTCTCAAGGGCATCAAAGATGGCGAGTTGTGTTTTATTAGACTACTTAAAACCAAACACAACTAGCAACTGCTTTAGACAGTAAAATGAATGTGCACTTACAGTAAAACAAGTAGGACAGGTGTACATTAGGGAGGGAAAAAAGATATTTTAGCCGAGGGTTAACACTTTTAGTAACACTTATTTCCTTTTCTCCCCTCACAGCTGTAAGAAAGTGAGCAGGACGTGGAGGAAGATCATCTATGAGGATTCAGTTGCTCTGAAAAGGTGTCAAAGAGCAGAGAAGGCACTCAGGGTAAGAAAATGCACACAAACCTACATAACAAACTGTTTCCTCAAATGAGTTATGGTGGGACTGATATGAAAATGTGTCTGATCTTTAGATGCCTTGTGTGATTTCACTTTTTCTTTTTAAAACATGCTGTAAATTACTCTGGTTTTTGTCCTGTCCACACAGCTTTAAAAGTTCTAAATGTGTGTTTTTTCCAGGTGTCTTTCATGTTGTAATGTTCTCCCCTTTTATTCTTTTTTTAGGAGTCCAGCATCTCTCAGACAAAAAGGGCCTCTGGTCTGACAAGAGATGTAGCTGTGTCGAGGGTTGTGCTGTCCTGCATGCAGACCCTGGCCTCCTCAAGCACTCCTTCATCTTCATCCTCCTCATCAGCCCATCAGAGCTGTAAGGCCAGTAGATTGACGGTCCCTTCTCAGAAGAGTGTATCCCAGGGTACACGCTTCGATGAATACATGCAGGTGAGCAACAAACTATATTATTATGTTCTCTTGTTTGTCTGTTCAGCCCCCTGTCCCATTTTTGTAAACACTAATGCAGATGTTTATTCTAACATTTGAGAACCTGGAGCTTTCGAATATGTAGCATTTCAATTTGAATTGTTGCAGCTGTAGTACAGAGGCACACTAAGAATGTACCACAACATAATCGGCAAATATTATGAGCTATAGTGTGATATTTCTCACTCATCATGATGAGGAGGTTGCATGTACACTCTTGAAAATGCATGATTGTACACTTCATGCTTTGAACTCTCCTTAAACAAACGCGTCTGTTCTTGGTTGTTTCTGTCCAGGCCGCCAGCTGTCTGAAGCAGCACGAATCTCTGCGTCCCTGCAGGCGATGCGGCTCACCAGCGGCACGTTCTCCTGAGATTCAGAGGGCCGTGTGCACGCGCCTCAGCTGTCAATTCGACTTCTGCACAAAATGCCAGGAGCCCTTCCACGGCTCGAGCCCCTGCAGAGTGGTGCAGTCTCGACCTCATTTCCCTCCTTCAAAATCGACCCAAATCATTCCCGGCAGCGCTCGCAGCAAGAGGAACATCAGGCGCCTGTGATGGAGCTTCACTGAGATTTTATTTACTGACTGTTTTTAGCTCTGCAGGTCCTCATTTCTGGATCTTTGGAAGCATTTTCCACAAAATCCCTCTGAAGCTCCGACAGTGGGAATATGTTTTACAGGAGCTCTGAGGGAACTTTGTGCACTGTGGCAGTAAAACCTGTTACATGCTGAACTTTACCAAATTGAAGCACTTGCTAAAGCACTGCTGGGACAATCAACCAGAGAGTGCTAACTGGCTAAAACTGTTGTCGTCTGCGAGCGACAAACATCTAATGCCAAAAAAAGAAAGAAATGTATACAAATAGATTTTATATTGTATAGTTTTTTTATGTTTTAAAATGAAATGGATGTAAATATATTACATTGTATTTTAAATAATTTTCTTTACTTTTTTTAAATAAATGTCGATCCCAGGAGGTCTTTAACTGTTTATATTTTCTGTATCTGCATTGCCTGTAAATAGACATTTCATAAACCTTATCTTGTGTTTTAGTGTTTTTTTTCATTGCTTCATTTATCAGAGCTAACCCTAATGCATCCATAGTTCACCCCACAAAGGTAGATGTTCGTTTTCTAAGACAGTATTTATTTGTAATTTTCAAGTACCTGATAGAGAAATACTGAAAGAGTTAATAACTTGCTTCCCGCATAATCACCCAGAGTATGTGAATGTAACAAGCTGTATAACTAATTTTTTTTTACCACTTTAGGCTGTGAACTTATCAATCACCCCTCATTTTCTTTTTCGGACAAACACTTGGTGTTTTAATTATTGTTTAAAGTGAACAACACGTTTTAGCTTCTATTTGATGTTCTGCAAGTGGAAACACAGTTTTGCCTTTTGTGTCACCCACTCTCAAAACCAAGTTAGTGAGGTAAACTAAAATTGTAAAAAAGCCTTTAACATTTATCCTAAGCTGTTTTTATTTTCGTCACCAGAGGGCAGCGTTGTTTCCTCCTTGGACTCTGCATTAACTTCTCACAGTCTTTCACTGATATGACTTTCACGGTTTATATCACAGAATCTTTCCTTCCAAAGTATTTCGGAAATTCAATAAAACATCAAAATTAAGACTTAACCCAACACTAACCCTGATCAATATGACAGGAGCAACTGATAATTTAAGAAACATTTGTACATAATCATTTTGCACTAATGGACCAATGCATTTGCAATCAGTTTTTGATGTGAACAAGTGACTGAACTGGAACTGGAAGTTAAACAAGTAGTTTTAAATTTTTAATTCTGATCCTAGAAATGTGCCAAAGCAACTGAGAGAAAACCTTAATATCTGAATGTTTCCATTATATTTTCATCATATTGAAACCAGTACTGAATGATACGCACTCACATGATGCTTTGTAATGATTCATCATACTTTTTAAGAAACACTTGTGCTGCCAACTTGTGATTTTTTGTATGAAAGCAAACCTAGAGTGTTTCAACTAATCCACTAATTTATTAACAGTTTGCTTTCATTTTGAGAGCGATTAGATTCCCCTTTATATCACAGGGAATTAACCCGCAGATCTGAGAAAACACCTGTTTAAACAAAACCCACCAGAATTTTTCCTCCCAGGATTAAAATAGTCTGCCCAGCTTCTCTTAAAAAAAACAACATTTTTTTAAAAAATCAGTCATCACTTGTTTAGGAGGGTTACAAAGCTGCACACTGCATCACTGACATTATAGTTACCTCTGACATTTGCTGGATGACCCATTTGTCTCTTGTGTCTCTCTCCTACTGCTGTGTGTGTTGTGTGTGTGTTGTGTGGGAGTGTGTATGTGTATTTTGTTGTGATGACACATAAAAACATCAGTCAACTTCCATCCACGTGTCAGCTCTTGCATGGAAATTTCTGTTCATCCGGACGTCCTGCGACATGATTTTATCTGAAGCTTCATGTTTCACAGAGTTCACCATGAAATGTTGTCTTACCTAAGTTTTACACCTTAAATTACATGGATTGGTATTTTTTTACTTCTTAATTCCTCTGATTGGTTACTGTAAAACAGCTTTCTGCTCAAATGTCACTGTGGTTTTCAACCTTTGTAAGTAATTCACCTTCACTTTCTCTTTCACTCCTGCATGTTCTGTGTTTTAAGAAACCTTTCAGACAAGACAAGCACAATATGTAATATCTGCCACTAGAGGTCTCCCTACCAAAACGAAAAAATATATTATTTGATGATGTAGTGAAGCAGCAAGGGATCATGGGACTTGTTTATTTTATTGTGAAACAGCCACAACTGCAGATGGGAAATCTAACTCACTCACTCAGGCAGAAATGTTCACAGATGGTCATGTATTAAAGTTTGATCAATTATAAGTTTAATCAAGTTTATCAATCAGCTACCTTTCTCTCTGACTAGTGTTACCCCTGAAATGACCAACACACGACAAAATGAAACATATCATTAGTGATTTCTCAGAGTTTGTACATTGTAGGAAAGATTTGGGGCAAATAAGTACATAACTCAAGACAACACATAACATAGATATACTCATTTTAAGACATTTTCATGTGGAAATGTTAAATATTATATGCATGTAGTCACATATAAATTGTTATTCAAAATATTAGTTTCTCTGTTTCTTCTCACTTTATCCATTAACGAGCTGCAGGAATGTCATCCTGCCTCCAGAGGGCGAGTCGCCACTACTGACCAATGAACTGTAATTTTATGACCAACAGGATTTAATTTAAAGGAATGGTGAATGACCAACGTAAAGCCACTCATTGCACATTTTCCACATTTTGTCGCCTCAAAAACACAAATCTGTCGCCTAAGAAAGAGATGTGTTGATGTAAAGGAGGGAAGAGCAGCAGCCGTGCACCCCAACATGTAAGAAAATGTCACGATGATGGAACTAAATGGACTATTTCGTAAAACGTCAGAGCTGCTGATGTGACCGCGGTGGCTGCTGCTGCTGATTAGTCTGTGCTGTGGCCTTTCCTCAGCGACTCATGGTCATTTATCTGGCAGATTTATTGATCGACTGATGCACAGAGGCACATCGCCAACACAGTCAGACCTGCTGCTAATTGTAAAAGTCATTAGAGCCTGCCACCACCTGTGTTGTGTGTTTGCTTGTGTGTGTGTGTGTGTGTGTTAATAAACAGGTGTTTACAAGTGCACCAGGGTGATTTTAAGTGTTTTCTTGATGGTGGTGCAAATCCACGTCTTTCCTCTTTCCATCAGCCCTCCTTCTCGCCTCCTTTCTGTCACTATTTTTAGTGATTTATCTGCTCATCCTTTGAAGTTCACTCTTTTTTTCCTTGCATTTTTGCAAAAATAGCTCATTTCAGCCCAAGGATAGAGGACAGGGGTTGGTGTGTGACAGAGCAACATCCGGACCATGTGAGCTCTGTTTAAGTGTGTGTGTGTGTGTGTTTTTAAGGTTGATGATCTTGATGCACAGTGACTTCCACATGCCAATCAGCCATTTGCCACCAAAGTTGAACTGTAGACGCCCTGAAACGAAGCTGTCACTTGAAGCGCCTGCAGGAAAAGGAGGACGAAGCAGGAAGTGAATCAAGTCCTCAGACTGAGGCTGCTGAGGGAAAATGAAGCTTGGATGTTGATTTTATGTTTTCAGTCTAAAAAAAACAAAAAAAACACAGCACATCAACATCACCAAGTAGGCTGCTGTGCTGAAAACAGGCTTGTAGTTTATTAGCTGTTGTGCAGAAGACTGGCAACTCACATTTTTGAACCATTTATCATTTTTAGCAACATCCAGCTTCTTGCACATACATTTATTAAATCACACCTAGAAACATTTAGATGTTCGCCATGTAAGATTCAAGAGGATCTATTTGCAGAAATGGACTTTGTTTTTCATCAGTATGTTTTTACTAGTTTATATTAACCTGAGATTAAAAATCGTGTGTTAATCACAGTAGAATGAGCTCTTTGTATCTACATGGGGATTGTGGTCACCACAGGTCGACCCCATCTTGCAGCATTGTCATGTTCCTACAGTAGCCTAGAGTGGAAAAATCCAACTCTGGCTCTACAGAAGGCATTTCCCCTCATGGGAATGTATGTAGGCTCCCCTACATACTTTGAAGAAGAGGAGGACAAGTGAAGGGATGTTCGTCTGCAGCCACTAAATTCTACATACTGGACCTTTTATGACATTTGTGAGCAGTTAATTGGATTTTCATGAAAACATTTAAAAAAAACCCCAACAATCTGCAATCTTCTTAGTGGTTTGTCTTGTTGCTACACAGCTAGAAGATCCAGGGTTCGATTTCCCGCTGAGGCAGGGCCATTCATGGTGGGTTTGTGTGTTCTCAGTGTTGTCTGTGTGTTCTTCAGTTTCCCTCACCGATGAACAACCATGTAGCTTGACATTTTTTATTTTCCTTTGCGTACAGCTTGCAGCCTCACAAGGTGAAACATGGTTAATGTGTGCAGTCTTTATTCTTGATAATTCCTCACATACATTTTTATTGTCAAAAAATAGGCATCATTTTAAAGAACAGAACAAATAATTGACTGTGAGGGGAAAATGTTTCTTCCACAGCCGTTTTCAATTTGAAGAGTGAAGTCTGAAATTCCGCTTTTACACTAAAATTTATCTTTGAAGTCATCAGAAAATATTCAGAAGTTTTAATATGAACAAATTCAAGTTAACTGGGACAGAATTGTAACTTAATGGCCCTTGTGGTGAGGCCGCTTCTAACGAATATAACAATACAGTGATATAACCTGAGGAGGCTCACGAAGCCTGTAATTCATGAGTCATATCTGAAGATGTATGGATGTCTGCAGCAGAGCTACGTGAGTCTTTCAATGTAAAGGAAGAGCTCAGCTTGAGCAAGCACACACACACCTACACACACACTGACACACACACACACACACACACACACACACACACCCACACACACACACATATGCACAGTGCCTGGTGTTAAAAGGCTGCAGCCCCCTCTCTGTCTGTCTATTTTTACTCTGTTTGGTCCATTAAGATCAGCAGTGATGAGAGTTAATGAGTGAAGCCTCTCCACAAAGCAGGCAGTAATCACAAATGTCCTGGAGAGTGGAGACACAGACAGACACAAGCGCACACACACACAAATCATAGGTATATGTACATACACAAAAAATACGCACACACACACACAAACTCAGTGCTTACACTATAACCCACATTGACCAGAGTTTTTAATGATGACAAACCCGCCTCACACTGGGACAATCAATTGAATAGTCACACATGAATACACACACGCACACGCAGAAATGCACACATGTGCAAAAACATTAACACAGGAACATAACCACACACAATCGATGTGTTCAAAAAAGGCAAAACCTGTTTTTTTGGGGAGAAGTGTATTTAGCAAAACTTACAAAACACACACTCACTGGTACTCACTGACTTACTGGGTCAACATCTGCCTCTGTTTTTTTTTGGACAGTTCACCAAATACTACTGCAGGTTTGATACAGTAAAGTTACTGTGATAATTATATGCTATATGGGTTTACATTGTTTAATTTAGATGATCTTTTGCCCTGCATTTTTAAAATCAAGATAAATTAATAAAATAAAAGATAGAAAACCTGAAAATGTCCCTTAAAATTCCACCTAAGCCAAAGTAAAAGCTGACTCATTGTTCATTTATTTCTTGGAATATTAATGTTATTATACAGTACCTCATGTGCACTGATTGGGATCTAATTCCCCAAATATTTTGGGCTTCTGGTCGTCCTTGTTCAGACATTCATGTCCTCTTTAGGATGAATTTTAATAACTTTGGTAATCCTTTGACTTTTCATTTACAATCATCATTAAATCAACATTTTACTCTGTTGTATAATTTAACATTCCCATCAGCCTCCACTGTGCTTTGTGCTCCGTGATGCTAACATGCTAACCTACTAAACATTATACTTGTTGCTAAACATAAGCATGCTGACACGCTGAGCATGTTAAGCACTGCAGTGGTTATGCTAGGATTTGCTGCTGGGATTGCTTTGGACTCTTTCTTCGGCTTTTCTGCACAAAAAGTCGAACCTTTTGATTACAAACTGTCCCACTGACATGAGCTAAGTCCTTTCAGACCGCCATCCACAGCGAGTGACACCTCTTTCTAATTATAAGATTCTCTGATCTGGGTTCAGCCCTGCAGAACATTGCTTATGACATTTATGAGTCAAATATCCGCTGCCATTTTGACACGTGTAAACAAAGTGAGTCACGACAGAAAGAGAGCGAGCAATGAAATTTTTAATTAACAACAGAATTTAGTCATTTGAAGGAAAAACCCTGGTTGTGTAAAATCAGATGAATAATGTGGAAATACTGTTTTTCCATCTGCATAAAAACATTTTGTGACAATATTGCACACATTCTGAAGTGACAGTACAGGTGAAAAGTAACTTTACTCAGCTTAAAGCAACATAAAGGGTTAGAATCACATAAAAAATAATTTAGAAACATAGACAAACATAAAACACACAATAGAAGGTTCCTGCAGAACTTAGCAGATTCTTTGATGCTGAATACCTGAATGTCAACTTTGAGCCTTTTTAAATAATCCAGACATCTGCTGTTGACCTCTAAGTTTACAGAATAAAAAGATGAAAAATTGTGCTCATGTTAAATGGCAGCAGATGTTTGTTTCTTTACCAGTAGTGTGTCTAACCTGCAACTTTTCAAACCTTCAGAAAGCAAACTGGAACAGACAAATTACCTAATTCTCTGGAAAAAAATGCATTAAAAACTATTTCAAGATAAAACTTTCTGTGTAAATGAAACGGATGAAAACTGAACCAGCAGTGTGTCACTGCTGTCGGGATGAAGAGCAGCAAACATTTACAGAAGTGTCACAGATTAAGAGCTAAACTTTGCATTTAGGCTCGCGGGGTCCAGTGAGGTGAACTCATCCTGAGATGACAGCCAGGAAGCTTTTAAAGAGAAAAACCAAGAAACCCATTTTAAATGCCTCAAAGTTGTGAAGAACAGGACAGAAGTGAACAGTCCATTTGCACTTCGACTTTTTTCAACACCTCTCTCTGGTAAACATTTGCTCCTACAGTGGGAGCCATTATAGAGCAGAGCTGAAGAAACTCACAGCTGGATGACTGAGAAGTCGGCTAATGGTGTGAAACATGACAACATGACTGAAAGGACGGCTACTTTCAGACCTTTAGACAAACTGTCCATTAGCAGTATTCAGTGTGACCTACTTCCGCTAAAACTGTGAGGGAATTAAATGTGTAATATTTGACTCTGCAGGCTGCAGTGAGATCATATCGGTGAAATGTACATGCTGTGATCCATACTGGTAATTATAGTCTTACTACAGACTTTCAGTGGCTTCATAGTAACTTCAGCTGTGCAATGTGAACATAGACATCCTTTTCTGGATATACTGAATGTTTTCACTGTTCTGTTACAAACCATGTTGCACTAAAGCAAAGCTTGAGTTTTGTGCCACTTATAGAAAAGTTCAGACTGAGACTGAAAGACAAACTCTACAAAATGTTTCAATCTCTCAGTATCTCCTAACCTTTCTACTCTCCCTTTGTCAGTTTCAAACAGATCTGTTAGTTCCTAGTAAAGACATAAACCTGTGGAAAAATGCACACTTTATCTCTTTATCTCTAGTTTGTTAAAGACCTGAGAACTCTTGATTTTTATTAAACATTACATTAAACAGAGGAAAATAATGCATTCTTTTGGTACTATTTTCAGTTGGGAATTTATAATCATTTATTGCTCTCCAAACCTTTTCCTTCTACCCTTGTTTATGTTAATGAAGAATTACGTCACCTGTTTTCAATCTTTTTTTGGACTTGTTAATAAGAGTAAAAATGTAGGGAAACCACTTTTTAAAATAATAATATATAATATACATCTAACTCAGAACAGTAATTATTCGTCTCTTAAGTTTTCTCTGTATTCTACTCAGAGCTGACCAAAACTTGAGCCTCCCTTTGAGGCCTGAGTGGCAAGAAAAGAGAAACATTATCACTTATTTTTCACTGATCTAGTTGTTAAATATTCTACTTAAAGTTCTTATTAAAAGACTTTAAGTTGTTAACTAAACCCCTAATATTTAAAAGATGACCCTCAAACAACAGTTTTATGTTATTTGGAAACAGAAAAATGTTCCAACAACATCCAAACTGAGCTGCTGACAGAGTGTCGCTGTCCGTGGTGCTGAAAATCTTGTTTCGTCCGTTCAGCCTCTTTGTCCTGAATTCCTTCTGCTCGTGTGTTCTTCTGCTTCACTATTTTCTGTCTCTATTTTGAAAAGTAAGTAAAAGTTATAAAAGATTGACTCTAGTCTCCGTTGTTTTAGGATTAGAGACAAGTCAACAAAGAATCTGAAGGTCAAATAAAATTTAAAAAACTAAAGAAAGTGTATGTTTCCGTTCTGTTAAGCATGATACTTGTTGACATTTTCATCCGTCTTCATTTTTTTGCCTGTTTTAAGGGATGTGGTGATAAATATTGTTGAAAGGATATTCTGACAAGACTTCTAAGATGGCAGCACTTAGGTTAACTTTAGGGTCAACGAGGATATAAGGAGGCATTTTAAGGGAAAAGAAACACTCTCAGTGTTTTCACGTCAATGTTAGCTGAACTTCCTGTCAATCAGCTGACACCCATAGGGAAGAAGAGAAGGTCGCTTGCTGCTTTATGTTTCTATATGTCAACATGTCACATCCTTCCATATGACTGCATGACATTTTTATTTTAGAAACATGAGTTTGTGTGCATTTTAAAACTGTCAAAGCCAAAAGTATAAATCATGAGCAGCCTTATTTCTGATCATTTTACCTTTTAAAGCCCAAAGTAGTGAAAACTACTGCTCAGAAAACTCCAACCATCAAACAATCAGCCAGACAAAAGACTCAGCTTTGAAAAATAAACCAAAATCTTTTATTTGGTGAGTGGTGTACATAACTATATGTGCTAAAGGCAGGTCTATGCTCAGTTATAACTTCTTTGCTCTACATATTGAATAGTATAAAGTGATTATATGCATCTGTGTCCATTCAAAACATGTTCCACTTCCTCTTGTTCCTCTGACTTTATATCATCAAATGACCATGTTTGGATCCTCTAAAAAAACCAAAAACAAGTAAGTCAGCACTTACATCATGATTGTATCACGGAAAACTGACTGACAACAGTTAAATTTGAATTTAATAAATGTGCAATAAATGTGTTTAATGTGTGATAGAACAATGAGTTATCCCAATGAAACAAAATCAATTAATTCATTCACTGTTCAGTTAAAAGCAAGTAGGACAAAAGAGCCTTTTTTTTTAACAAAGCAGTGATTCCACTGAAAACCAATGGTGTTGAAATTCTCCACTGAAAGTTGATGAAATTGTTGGCGTTAGATGAGTCAGCCGGATTTTAATCAGACAGATTGTCCATTTAAAGTTAACTGGTTGTATGTTTCAATCAAAGCTAAAGGATGAATACACTAAAAACAAACAAAATAAATAGAAAACAATGGATTTCCGTTAATGTCCTATGGATCAGATGCTTAACTTAAAGTTAGACAGGATGAATTTTGTTCAAATTAATGAAACAGATGTTCAATTAAACATTACTGGGAGAAATATTTCCATTGAAAGTGAATAGAACGACGCTTATCTTGAAGCAAAAAGCCACAAATGTTCCACAGAAGTATTTAGAAAATAATGTTTTTACTGTAAGATAATAGTGCTAATGTTCAATGTAAGATTTCTCATAGAAGTTCCCCACTGAAAATTATTGGTATTTTTGATACTATTGAGATGAGCCAGAGCTCAATCACAGATTTTTCATTTAAAGACAGATGGACAGTTACTTTATTTACGGAAAGTTACTTTATTTGATGTAAATGCTGTTCTATAGAACAGTATCAGAAAGCCAAATGTTTAAATAAAAGTTGTTGGGACAAATTTTGCTCAAATGAGGCCAGACAGCAATTCCCTTAAAGGTGTTTTATATTCCACTGAATAGCATTTTATAAAAGTATTTTGCTATTAAAGGTAAATAGGTCTGTACCTTAGTTTAAATTCTAATCTAATATATGCAAATCAGTGAAAGTCAATGGTACTGGCATTGCACTACAAGCTGACCATGATCTCCACTGGAATTTAAGAAGAAATTAGCTAAATTCTTAAAAATTCAGCCTGATTTTATTCTATTCAAGGTGAATTTGGCCACTTAACATTAAGTTACAGTAGATCCATTAAAAATCAATGGGGAAAATACATCATTGAAGGTAAAGCTGTTCTATTGACATTCAATGGCTTTAACGTTTTGCTTAAGGTTGATGGAATAAACGCATTTCATTTGATAGAACTGTGGTTTCTTAAAAAAGTTGTTAGGATTCCAGTTGTTTCATTGAAAGTCAATGGAACAATGACGTTAGAAAGAAAACGTATGTAGTACTTTGTTTATATCTACTGCTGCCAGCTGTTGATTTGAAGCGCTGATGACCAAACTGCACGAGGACACGCGTGTTGCTCAGTGTGGCCCACGTAGCGTCTGGGCCACGATCTGTGGTGATTATATATATACTGCATATATACAGTGTAAACATACAACAACTGTGTGTATGAATAGATAGATAACCACATTGGAGAACACATCATCATTGGTCGATTTGACTTTCGAATGTCCTTGGGATTAATACTGTGTTGTTCTTGGAATGGGCGGTTTCATGAGAATGACTTGAGGTATTCACTCGAGCACAGCCCCCTCCTCAAAGTGGCTGCAAAATAAAACAGGACAGGGGAGAAACAGACAGAAAACAGGGTTATTGATCAGCACAAAACTGATAATACATTTATTACTTTAAAGATTTGTTGCAAAAGTCATGTTATTATATGTTCCAGTTAGATTATTACAAACATTTGTCATCTTTTTCAATGCTGAAACGGCAGACAGGTTCGAGAATGTGTGTGTTAGTAATTTGGAAACTTAGTTGTGGGGGTTACCGGTGTCATATCCCACAATGCACTGCTGAATTCCTTTAACATGTGGTGAGTCAGGAAAGGGGTGGTTGACCTATGCCTTCCCATGAGCCCCTTGGGAACAGCTTTGCTCTGTTGCTCAAGAAATCTAGGATCACTGCACAAACTGCTGTGCTAGCTGTGACTGGAATTGTAATCACCTTATTCCCCTTCTTCCCCTCCAAA
>JAUZTA010000004.1:19072558-19084845 GCA_034780835.1 Ctenochaetus striatus
TGTGTGTGTGTGTGTGTGTGTGTGTGTGTGTGTGTGTGTGTGTGTGTGTGTGTGTTTTGCAGAAGTGACTGTTCAGTTTCACACAGTTATGGGAGGTATGATAGAAATTCAAAGCAATCTGATATATAAAAAAATGCCCAGTTTAGTCATTTGTTTTCTAGAGGGGAAATAATCTCACCCCCTCCTCTCATATCCTATGTTTTTCTCTACTGAGCATCAACAGAATTGACTTCACACAGAAGGAAGAGATGCGCATAAAAACAGGATATAGTTCATACACACTTTATTGCATGTGAATATAATTAATGCTGAGCCTCAGCACTTTAATGTCGGTGTCAGCGTTTCATTTCAGATCGATTGTCTGGCACAGCAGAAACAGAGCAAATACTGGCAGACTGAAGTGTTTCTGCAAAGATGGAGGATTCACCTACACCTACAATGCTGCTGCACTTTAGAAACTCACTGTAGAAACTGAAATTCATGCTGCTTTTAAGGATTTTAAAGATTTAAAAGCACCATTTTACTCTGCAGATCAAAATGTAGCACCTGATCTAAAAATTGCTAAAAAACATTTGAAGTTTTTAATAGGGAAAACACTGACTAATCTATTTATAATTTGTAAAATATTGGATACAGTGTATAATGTAAAATCTCTCATAATGTGTTTAATAGTAATCTTTCTTTAAAGTTTATATTAAAAGGCTGCAGAAAACAATGAGGAAAATTCAGAAAATGAGAAAACAGGTGAGCAAACAGAGTCCCGAACATCGGTATCTGTGTCTTGCTGCTTCATCGTGACAGAACAACATGTTTGGACACTCAAAGCAAATTTAAGCAAAGTTTTCTCACACACGTGAGGCCTCGTAATGAAAGTGTCTTCACCTTGCTGTTGCAGCAAACAGCAGAGAATTAAAACACCACAAGATCAAAACTTAAAACCTGATTTGTGCTTGGCTGTGATTTTTATTTCTTCACACATACTGAAACCTGTTGCTGATGAGTCAGGAGCAGCAACATACGTTTGCTTTTTCTTTTTTCTTTTTTTTTTTTTATAAGTTTAATTCATTTCCGTGACACAAAAAATGATCTGCGCTCACATCTTCTTCTCTTTCTTTATATATGAACTTTTAGTGTTGCAGCCAAAATTCTTATTAGCAATACTTAATGCTCATATCTTCTAAATCTCATGAACTTTGTTTTTACTCAAAGTCAGATCTCTGCATATGCACTCCATTTATGCAAGTGTTTACATTTTGGTTTTAAAACTAAACTTGAGTTGAAAACTGTAAATTACACGGCATTTTCTGACTTGTGGGATGAGGAAAGTGGAGGCAGAATACAGAACATTTTGTAATTGTAATTGTAATTGTGTGGGACGATGTTCACCCTCTCTTCCTGACTCGCCCAAGGATGTTGTCACTTTCCCCTCTCTTAAGTCTTCCTTTTCTGCGTGACACTGGAAAAATTAATTTAAATGCTTGATGTCTGAACATATTTGTGAAAGACTTTCAGGAATAGATCAGACAGACGGTTGCAGAAAAAGTTCATTTCACATGTGTGTTAAAATGAATGATTTAGTTGAAAACTTGCGGCTTAATGCAGATGGCAGGATTGTGAAATGGCAAGCTTGCACAACCTGTGAAACATTTTTAATGCATTGGGCTCTAGATTTATGATAAATAAACAATCAAACAAAGATGATAGTGATACGCACTGTAATGTTTTCTGCTGTCGGTGTTTTTTTTAGGTTGCTGCATATTGAGTGAGAGTGAGAGCAGACACATGTCGTCTGTCATGTAGCACAGAAGCTGAGCCTGTGATGTGCATTTTTGATGTGAGATTGACTGCTGAATGTCAGCAAAGAGTGTGAGGAGTTGTGAAACTGCAAACTCAGAATTAAGAAACATGTAACCAATTGTATAAAATGCTATTGCTGCTCATACTGCAAGGCTTCTTCCACTAGACTTAAGAATGAGGAAATGTGCATGAAACAATGCACAGCTAACATTACATTTACATGCTTGAGGAAGCACAGAAAAAAATTAACATCTTTTGAATTTTAAATAGGCATCTTCCAGCTTCACAGACGTGTTGGAACAAGCAGATGTAGAGCATTCAAAGTGTAACAAAGTTATTCAGTGGACTGGTTTTGCACTGAAACAACCTCCCTCCCTCTGATGCTGACACACTGGCATACAGCAGGTTATGTAAGGCCTCCATGCGAGATGATGTTGAATCCATAACAGCATTAAAAACACAAATCACCGTCTCAGTATTTACATGTGACAAAGACACAGTTGTCCTAAAGTAACTAGGTCGCTGAGTGAAGCTGAATTTCAGGTCAAATTCAAAACCTGGCGTAATTAAATTTAAGCAGAGATCATGTTGGAAGAGGAGGTTTAAGTGTTGAATCAGACCCGATGTTTTCGTCAACTCGCTGTTGTTGTGAAGCCTCATAAGGAAGTGAGGCGACGCTCCTGCCGTGAAGCATGCCGGCTATGGAAATGAGAGATTATTATCATTAAGTCATCTCATCCTACTCGCAGCACACACCCACACACGCACACATACACACCTACACACCCTTACCTGCTAACACCCTCATACTGTCTCACGCAGGTAAACACCCAGACACCCACATGCTCATTTTGTCTCAGCACGCACTTTTATATGTACATCTTGCATTCATGTTTGCCAAGAGTGTGTCACTTGTGTTTTCCAAAAGCCTTCCACACTCAGGGATCCGCCTCGGTCACCTTGACAGATTTTATAAATCTGCTACGTTTTAGTTTTCGTGCAGTCTGGACAGATTGTTCTGTTTTTGGTGAAATTGATGCTGCTGATGATCCCTGAAGTGTCACAAAGTGCAAAGACGTGGATGTAATGAAAGGCGAGTTTATCCGTAGCTCACACTCAAACATTAAAACATTTCAAGTGATTTTAAAAAAAGATAGTTTGTATGCAGAAATACATATATTAAATACACAACATTTAATAATAATACTGCTGTTATTAGTTTGCTATCATTGTAATGTAACTTATACAATGAGGGTTGAATCAGATTACAATGGCATGTAGTTGGGTATCTATGAAGATTCTCATTCATCCAGGTCATGGTCATCTTGAAAAGTCAAAAAACAAGTCAACTGGACTGTGTTAAGTTTCTGTGTTAAGTTCAGTAGTTGGGTACTGAATACAAATCACGCAGTAGGTTTTGTAATTGGTGATATAATCTAGTGGGTTACAAAAAAGCAGTCTGACCTAATTACATTATTATTATTATGATTTGGATTATTATAACTATTATTTTAATTTTATGATTGTTACTTCAAAATCAAACACTGTAAATATTGCAGCTTAAAAACAGAAGTGTTTACCCACAGCATAAATCCTCATTGTAACCATATCAGGCTAACACAAGCTGTTTAACGTTAGCTTACCGATGGAAACGTTTACTGCTGATTGTTACTTCAGATTTGTCGTTGAGATCTTTGTCTGCTGCATTTTGTGCAAAACCAGAAACGAAGCTGCTGTAATCTGCAAAGACGTTGTAGTGTTGCACATTTCTGAAGTGGAAGTAATGGCGTTACTGTGAGGAACTGAAGGCATGAACCCTGAATACGGCTGGTGCAGAGCTCCTACTGACCATGTGTCATTACTGAAACTATGTTATCGAGAGAACTGCTATCGCACTACTCTTACTCTTACTATTACTTTGATTGTTGTTACTTCCATTATGAATATTCCTACTACTGTAATTACCACTAGGCCACTATAGTGATTAAAATTACAATTTCTACCATTACTTACATCACAACAACTACAACTATGACTGATACTTTTACTATTATTACTCTGAACACCACCACAAGTACAAATTCTATCACCACAGCTACTATAAGAGCTACCAACACCGCTGGCAATGTTTCCACTCCTGTAGACGACACTTTGTTATACAGAAGTGTACAAAAACCACTGCTCTGTCTTTGTACTGTTTCCACTGGTACAAGTACTTTTATTACTTTTAACATGAGAACAGTTGCTACTATTAGCAGCAGCTTAAAAGATTATTGCAGTTATTACACCATCAATAGTGATATTTCACCTTAAAATCGTCATGATGGATAAATGCAGATTATGTTCACACTCCAGAAGTTTGTCATGTAGCTATGACCAAAAAATTAGGTTGTTGGATAAATTGCCTTGTCTGGACTCGATGCATTAATGCACAAATAACTGAGATGAAAAGCTGAGCTGGAATAACACATATAATTTATGTAAAAGGCTGAGTGAACAGAGATTCACACAGTTCTGTTTATCCTCCTCTTGGGTTTCTGCATTCAAGAATGTGTTCATACATGTTTGTTGTTGTGTACAAACACATATTTTTGGCCTCATGTGGATGATGAACTTCATGTCACCTCACAAACACATCTGTGTGTATAATTTAGGGTTAAATGAGTCTCTGACCGTCAGACGTTGTGTCTCGCTGATAAAAGCTGGTTACAAAGAAAAACAGGGTTGGTCAGCCAGCTGTTTGACTAGCTTCAGCTGCTAGCTGAGAGGAGCTGCACCAGCTTGACCCCAGTGTACAATGACTGTGCCCTGACCACAATTACTGGTTTAAGTGGTCACTAGTTCCGGATAATACAATATTCTGAGCATGTGTTCGTTGTGTGTGGTCAACCAGCGTTTAGCTCATCCACCATCTAACTAGCATCATTCAGTTCCTGACCAACAGAGGCTTTGCTGCACATCCATATTTTGTTTTCAGGAATGAGGTCAGGTCCTCTGAGTGTTTTTAACAGACCAATTTGCATATTTTAAAATTTGACCACCAGGAGTTTATTTCCAGAGGCATGGAGAAGGCTTTAAAACATCTGGACGTCAATTATTTAAAAAAAAATAATGCACTTTATCTCATGGACTTGTTTTCTGTAATAATTTTCACAAATACAAAACCGATCAACATCATTTTTAATAATTACAAGGAAAATACACACAACAGTTATTTAAATTAGCTCAGCTAGTGATACTCAGAGGAACTGCCTTGCAGGAACTATTTCCTGTAATATCACCTCTATAAAATATGTGTGAAGAGCCTGTTCATTGAAAATAATATAAAAAAACCCCAGTTGTTATGGAAAAGCAAGCTCAGCTTGGTAAAAAAAAAAACAAAAATGGGGTCAGAACATCTGCAAACTAACTTCAGGCTGTTACAGCAGAGACATATGTTCATGCATAAAGGAGGATTTCTGCAGTTGCATCCAAATACAGTAACAAAGCAGCAGCTGAGTGACTTTTTTTTTTGCACTACAATAAATTTAAGTGAAATATTAACCACCTGTTTCATCTCCACTGTCAGAAATGTCACTTTCCTTTGTGCAGCTTGATGCATTTTCTGAGGTTGCACATGTTGTGAGCATGGCATTTAGAGCAGATGAGCATGACCTTTGAACGTTAACATTAAGAAAAAAACCTAATTTGAATCTTGCACACAGCTGTAAATAGCAGGTACATCACACTGTTACTGCCAGAGTCTAAAAATATGCAGTTTTACAAAAAAAAAAAAAAATTACAGGAGCGTGTGAGTTGCACCCCACAGAAAAACAACTGTGAATGTGTGATGATGTTTGTGATAGTTTGGCCTTGTTGTGTGCAAGCAACTGATGCTGTCTTTGAGCTCTCAGCTGAACACAGAATATCTGAAATCTTTTGCTCGGTGGCCTCCATTAAAGTGAATAACTTGCATGACTCAAGCTTTTATTCAGTTGACTTAAACTTTGTTGGCAAGTAAACAAAGCAGCTGCTGCTGTTTGCTGTTATCTGCCAGATCATTGGCTTGTGAGCCACTCAGCCATGTTTACAACATTATCATTATATTACCAGTTGACAGCATTATCAAAGCATATCACGATCAAAAATAAAGCTTTTCATTGGGTTTGTGGAAGACTTGTGGAGGGCACATACAAAATGTTACTTTTTCAATAAGGAAATATAGAATTTAACATGATTTCTGGAGCATCATTATTACCTTGTGTGGACCAGCCCAAACCATTTGATCTGGTAAAAGTATAAAGTTGGCTTTGGTGGGGCACATAATAGGTTGGATGCTGGGCCAAAGGCTTAACATGTTGGAAAAAAGTGCTCATAAATAAAACCATGTCTGTTTACCTCTGTGCACTGTGGAGATTACTAATCAATTCTTGTTTGTTCTCTAAAATGTCAGAAAATAGTGTAAGATGTCCAAAGTGACGTCTTTAAATGACTTTTTCATGTTGGACCATCAGTGTAAAACCCAAATATATATAAATCATCATCACTGGAGATTAAAAACACCAAATATTCACAAGTGGAACCAAATAAAGGCTTAAGCCAGAGAATTGGATTTAAGTTATTATCAGAAAAATCTCTCTGCACTCATTAATCAGTTAGTTAAGAAACTGTTTTAGCTCTACAATCATTTGTTCATAAATATTGTTTAATCCGGGGTGTGAAACCTCCACATGGCTATACTATACCACTGAAAATGAAAGGAGAAAAGGGTCACATTAGGTGTTGTGAATTCAGGTGAGACGAATGTGTGTGGGCTTTATTTGGCTCCACAGATGGCACACATACACACACACACACACATACACACACACACCCAAAAACTTAAATGTCAGCACGCAGCAATACCGTTGCCTCCTGTCAAACACATCTCCCTGAATTGTAAAGCATGAAACCCACAAACCTTTTCTCAGTTTTGTTTTTCAAAGGTTGACAAGGGAAAAAAAAGGCTGTTGTTTCACCTTGAAGCTGACTAAATATGGTGTGTTTTCAGCCGAGATATTTACTCATATTCCTGGAACACGTACAACGTCCCCTCCACTCACTACCTGTTTATTTATCAGAAGCAGTTGGTTTCTGATGGATTCCCCCATCACGGGCCTGTAACAGTCACACCGCATCCTGCAAGGAAACAATCAGCAAATTTGACGTGGAGAGATCATGTGCTGAGCGATCACAGGCGACCTGCTTTCTGTCTGCCTCTTATCTGATCTTCCTCTCACTGATCTGTGCGACTGTTAAAGCAGAACTCACACATGAAATAGACTTTCCCATTATTACTGTTCTCATTTTCATCAAATCTGAATGAAATCTCTTCAGTTGCTTACTTACATCTCACCTCCCTGAGTGCAGCTCAAGGCTTATAAAGTGTCTTGGACATGCTTTCAGCATTTTAGGTCAAGCTGAAATCACAAATGTCAAAAAAAGTCAGTTATTTATTGAATATTGTTGTTTTTATTGCCATAAGAATAAAAAAAGTCTTTGGACTACAGAGCCAGACTGATAAATTGGCTGGTCTGATGTTTATAGTGGTGTTTTTTTGCTTAATAATGATATTAGCAAGGAACTATTGCAGATTAATGTGTGTCTGAGACAGCAGAGACACAGTGATGCCATGGCCATGTTTGTTTTGGGAGCTATTCACTTAATTCTTGTCCTTTTCATGATTTTAAAATAACAAAACTGACAAAATATACTCATATAGTAGTCACAAAGGTCCAACTATACAGTGTGTTGTTAAACATTTTATTATTACCCTCTATTTAGTACTTTTTACGCTGCAGCTAAGCAGCATGTGTGCTACAGCTCACTAGCTAATTAGCTTAGCTATCAGATGTAGCCTGCAAGCTGCTTTCAGCCAATGTTTAGTCACCTATTCAGCAAGTCAAGGTGCATACATCCATGTTCTTATGTGAAGAAGTCATTAGCTAGAAAGCTATTGTCATTAACATGAAAGAAAATGTGGATTGCAATTCAAAGTCTGTGTCCTTTGTTGTATTTTGTCTTTGGCTACAACTTTGCTGTTAGTCAGTGAGAGTCTGCTGATGACAGACTGCTCTGATGCAGCTTGAAACCTGAGTTGATTGGCTCTATGTCCATCTGCATTTAAAAACAAAAAAAAAGATATGGGACATAAGACTTAGAGCGCAGATCTGTGTGCTGTAGCAGAACAAAAAAACATGCGGTTCAATTCAGCTGGACCTGCCATCTTGATTTATTGTTGCACTACTTTAATTGCAGGGAGAGCTTCCAGCTGGCAAATAAAAGCCAAAAAAGAGCTGCAGCAGTGACTAAGATGGCATCTACAATTGGAGTGAAGTTTGACTTTAGATCATTTTTATTATTTTTGCTGTCATGAGTCACCAGTGAGTTGGAAAAGACATGCATAGGACTGCACTGGAGGGCTGCAACCTGGCAGCGGAGTGGTGTGCTTCACAGTAACGCATTGTTTTATCTCTTTAAAAGCTCATTTGTTTAAAAATGTATGCTCAGATAGTTGTCTGTAAACTCACCACAAAGCCACCACTGTTTTCATGCCCTCATTTCAAGTGAAGGATGGATTGAGAAAAGTCTGCGGCTTATGATGATCAATAAAACTCCTTCAGGAACCCACTGCCTAAACTCAAACCTGCTTGGTGGTCACTGGTTTGGTCAGAATCGATCATTATGGTGAAAAGATCTGGTCGGAGAAAATTGCATTTTATATTCAAGGGGTCTGACACTGTGTAAACAGACATTTGTCTAAATTAGCCCATTGATCTGGAAGCTTTTGTGAAGAACACTTTGCAAAGTTGTTTGAGGCACAGTAAAAGGATGAAAAAAAGGAGAAAATAACAGTTTTTTATTATTAAAAACCCATGCAAAGAGAATAAGAAGCTTGTATTGACTCACAGGGAGCCTGATGAAAAATCCTCAGCACCATTTAATGTCATTCACTTTCACATTTGCATAGGACTCACTGGTCTGATCATGCACAACGCAGCATTTATACCTGTAATATTCTCCAGGGTGGTTTGGCCGAGCGTCACGGTTATTTCAACAACAACAAGTTGACCTATTAGCTGAAATTGCTGTCGAGAAAATTACATTTCCTCAGAAAAGTCTCGGTGAAAAGATGCTTTTGGACTGTGTTTCACAGATAGAGTATTTAAGGAGGACCTGCTGCTGCCAAGAGAAACGACTCCTGATGATTTAGTAAATCTACACTTTGCAAAAACAACAAATGGTTCTCAGTATGCTTTGACTCACTGGGAGGCATGAAACCTCGGCCATATCTCAGAAGTGTGAATTGTAACTGTTAAAATGATTAATAATTCGTATTTGGCTGTCACATGTAGCATATATAACAGGGTCAAATAATTTCTTAGTCATGTTCCTATTGTGACAGCTGGGAGGCCAAACGGGGTTAATGGTGACTTGCAGATATTTCATAACATTTAGTTAATCTTGTAGTTACCAAATCACTTGGGTGTACCCTGGTTTATCATGTGGGAAATCACACAAAACTTCTTTTAAAATATCACAAATGATGCAACTGATGTGGCTGTGAATGTCTCTGTTTTTGAGACAATTGTCTCTTGTTTGTACACTTTACATAACTTTGCTGCTTCTGTCTAGATTTTAACACAACAATCGGCATGTTGGGTAACGATGCTTAATGACACTTTTGATATGTGGTTTATTTTACTGGATGATGTAAAGTTTTTTTTTTTGTCCTATCATTTCTAATTCAAAGAAAAAACTTTTCACATATTTGCAAATGTCTGAGTCCAGTTGTGTCGAGTCCCTTCGGGGTCCATTGCTTCGAGGTGTTACGTAACAGTGTTGTCACATCACCTCTGTTGAAAAGGAGATGTTAGACTTTTCTGTATATAAAATTTGAGTTTCCTATGGGAAGTTGAATAATAAGCAAACTTCTGCAGAAATGTCTCACGTCTGGAATAGACTGCTAAATCAGGTTGTTGTCAGTGTTTCGTTTCTTCTCAGATAGAGTTGCTACTGAGGTTTACCACAGTGGAAAATACAATAAATGCAATATTATTTTGGGTGCCCACAACACAGCTGCATCTCCTGAACTAACCTTGGATCTTCCATCGATGTGTAAATGTGTGTGTATTTGTTCCTGATGAGCAGGTTGGCACTTGTAGAGGAGCCCTCCATTAGTGTATGACTGTGTGTGTAAATGGGTAAAAGCTGGTTTATGTTGTTAAAGTTCTTTAAGTTTTGAGAAACACTTTTCAAATGCAGTGGACTGGTTTAGCTAGTCTGCCTTTACAGCCATGTTGAGTTTTTACTTTTGTGCTATAAACTATTATTGCAACTCAAACTACAACTTTTCTGTTTCTTAAATTATAATGTGTGCATTGTGTATTAGGAGGCTTAGTGGTGGTGATGTCAGTCATGTGACCGTGGTGTCGTTTGTTTATGGCCTAACATCAGCTTCTTCTTCCTTGCATTTAAGCTTCAAAACTCATAATATTGGCGTTCTTTTCTGACGATTATCTTGTTAAACAATATCTTGACCTAAACTTTTGTTCACCACAGCGCTCATGTTCTGCAATAATCCCAAATGGAAAATTCCCACTGGCTTTGTGCCAAGGGCTTTCAAAAAAATACGTCATGCCTGCTGCACTGCGGCACTTTTTGTCTGTAGTTGTGTCATTAAAATCAGTGTTTTTTCTATTAGGTGAAAATATCTGCCAGTGAGGCGAGATTCTATCAACCAGCTTCCAATGCAAATTAAAGGTAAAATTATTTTATACAGTCAAATGCAAACAGATGGAAATTCTCCCACTGCACAGGCAGATTTTATCACTTGTTTTAAGAAAATAAGGTTTTTATGACACAAATATGGACAGACATCACTTTGTAAGCTCTTTTAAAAAAAAACAAGTATTCTCTGTTTTATCAACAGTGAGTCAGTGCCATTGTGTTTGTAAGTCAGTGTGTGTGTGTGCATGATACCTCTCCCACTCGTGGTTGTCTGTTGTCTCCCAGACCGTAGGAGGCCTGCAGTCTATCACATCAGGACAGCAAGATGTCTGCATGCCACCAACATACACACACACACACACACACTGTACTGTGATGTAGAGACAGATAAACAAACACATAAAATTGTTGGCGGGGGGAGAAAGAAGTGCTTAGGTTAAAGCCAAACGGTCGGTTTACCTCCCACCTGTCCAGATAAAATCAACTTTTGACTGTTAAAAGATGCACCAAAGTGAAAATACTGTTGAAATGCTGAGAGGTTTAGTTTTTTTTTTAAACATTGTGTTGTCTAGAGATATTTTGTTTCTGCATTGCCTTTCTATTTTCAAGGGGAATGTGGGTTTTTTTTTGTAACTCTTATTTTCATAGATCTCTGTGCAGAAAGTTGCATTGTTGTGGAGGCAAGTTAAGAACCATTATAAGAGATGTGGTGGAGTTGTCTATGTTCGAATAAAAACTCATAAACCCACACAAAAGGTCACTGGTTTGATTCTTGCAAACAGCCAACAAAGCACGTAACAGCCTTGTATCTGGTTGAAACTTGAAGACAAAACACCCCCAGGTTAAATATTTAAAATGTGAACTCAATAGGCTGTGAAAAGGATTTATGAGTTTTTAAGAAAAATGACAACAATCTATAAGTTTCTTTCTATCTAAAATTTAACACAACAAGACATAAAATGATTCCTAAAAAATGCCATTCTTTCTCCTGTGTGAGCAGCATTTGCTAAAAGTTGCAGTTGTTTTAAAAAAAATTAGTTCTGCAGCTCTGTGATACTGTAAGCTAAATGCTAACATCAGCACCAGGCTTCAGTGCTAACATGCTGATGTTTAACGGAGGCCAAAGCTTTAACATGTTTTACCATCTTAGTTTAGTACATAAGAACACTAACATTAGATAGCATTAGCTATTTAACTATAAAAACAAAGTACGGCCGAGGGCTGATGGGAATCAGTTTCACATGCATTTAATCACAAATGAAATTTAGTGCTAGATAAAAAGAGGATCACCAAAATACTATAAATCAGCATGAGGTGGAACATCAAAGAGTAAACCAGATTTCATGGCAATTAAACAAAGAATTGCTGAGAAGTTTTTCTCAGAACAACAAATATCGAACCTTCGCTTGAGGGACAGTTAGTGGATTACAGGCACAGCAGGATACAGGATGTCTGGAAACAGTTAAAAACTGTCTTAAAAAAATTGTTTGCCATCTTGAAGATATTTAAATATATTTAGTTGGATCAATGACAACTTTGACCAGCTGGTGGCAGTAGAGGAAAAGTCATAGCGTCAGAAAAATCAAAGGATCCATCCTCTGGGGATCTCAAATATCTGTACAACATTTTATGGTAATCAGTCCAACGGTTGAAATATGTCGGTCCGATCAATCAGCCTTGTGTCTTTAGAGGTGACCTTGTGAGTGAGGTAAATAATAAAAGGTTAAAAAAAAATGTATCTC
>JAUZTA010000004.1:19115048-19129172 GCA_034780835.1 Ctenochaetus striatus
ACAACAGTCTCCGCTGTTATGTTACCATCAAGTGCAACACTGAAATATTTATATGCTAATATAAATCATATAAATGCATTTTTAGACGGATATTCAAACATAAGTGTCACTTATCATAAAAAGAATAAAAAAAACAAACAAAAACACATGCGCACTATCTTATGTTCCTTTGTGGTTGTTGTATGTTTAAACATGATTGTCACACAGCTAATCATCTTGACCTTTAAGGCGACTCTGGATTTGCCAAAGACAATCTACAAAATGTGTTTACACCCTCTTAATTCTCAACTTGTGCATACAGTAAAGACCTATGTACTGTGGCCTCCCTCCCTCTCTCTCTCTATCTAGACTAAGAACAACCACAAAATCTCTGTTGTGTTTATATATCTGTACAAGAATAGCTCAGCCAATCACACAGGAGCCACTGACAGGTACACTGACTCACTGCCCAATCAGCTGTTGCTTTATGTTGGCAAGATGAGTCACAGTGACCAAACAGAAGCAGGAATCTGATTGGTTGGAAGAGTCCTGAGTCACCAGGCAACAGTTCTTCATTGGTTTGAATATTAAAGAACAAGTAAGAATCTTTCAGGCTCAAAGTGAGAGGCAGTTTAGGAGGTAAAAATGCATAAAAGAGAAGATCATTCCTAACTTTAGCTCAAATTAGATCATAATCAGCAGTGGACTGATGGTTTATTGGGCAGGTTTGCATATATACAGGCATGTAAAACAGTTTATGCTTTAACAAAGTGGAAAAATATCCGAAACAAATAAGAGTTAAGAGTCAAATCTTTTTAGAGATGTTGATAATAAACTATATAAAAAAATCCAATATTTTCTACCTTTTTAGTTTTTAACAAAATTTGTAGGAATATTTATTTTATACAGTTATAAATGTCTTTGTAAGGCTATTTTTATCTATCTATTCTTGTTGTTATGAGTGTCTAATATCCAGGCAAAATTTCAGATTAGATTAAAGATTGCTTCTTTTTCATTTGGTCACAGTTTCGATTGCAGTCTGCCTCAGTTTTCCAAGGCAACATGCAAATCCAGGTCATCCCTCCTGCAGTCGAGAAGGTGGTAATTCACATGAAGCCGTTCAGTAACTGCCAAAATGCCAGAGGAAGAATAACTTCTGCACTTACATTGTGTGAGTCACATTCATGAAGTACAGCTGTCTTCGGGGCTTTGAAGCAGAGTTCAGATCAAAGGGATTTTTAGGGATGATTTATTTCCAGATTCACCCGTTCTGACAGTCAGAGCTCTGCTACACTGCTTGATAATGACGTTCTGCACTGATTTGGTCATTAGAGGGTTTCACAGATGATCTCAAACCTTCTGAATGGCTCACAGACAGAATTTCCCCTAATAGTTTTAAAATCAGAATGATAAAGTCTGTCGTTTCTAATCAGGACAATCGAAGACAAATCAGACAAACAGCTAACATTGTAACCTTTAATGCTAACATTAGCCGGGAAAAACTACTATAGTTGACAGTCTGTAACTCTCACCTCCAGTTTTTGCTGAGGACAACCCATCCTGATAGCATCTCTGTCTCATTCCGACTTGTTTAGTCTTCAGCTTTTGGTTTCATTTATCGTGAATCATTTCTACATTCGCTGCATCACATCAGTCTCTGCTGTGTTGTCTTCCCTGTAACATCATGTGACGGAGACCACATGAGGTGGTGCCTTGCCCCCTCAGGCGCGGTACTTTTCATGTGCTATTATTTTTTAAATTTTGTAATGTGCACATGTAAGACCTGAAAGAAGAACCTCAGTGAAGTTTCTCCTTCTGTGTGTGTGTGACGCAACCTGATTTCAGAATCAGATAGGATTTGTAAAACTGCTTCGTTCAGAGATTGAGACAAAGAACAATAGCTAATATAGTCACTGATAGTGTGGATTGCAGTTTTTTAAGTAATATTCAACTACTGAAAAGATTTTCTAACAATTTCATTATAAAACTTGGCTGTTCATGCAGCAGAAAGATGCAGCTGTTTTTGAACTTGTCTACATAATCAGAGACAACAGAGATAAAGGGCTGTGATTTTTTTCTTTTGGCTTAAAAAGCAAAAACCTACAACAAGCAGAATCCACTCTGCTGCACTGGACTGCTAGCAGGTCTCCCACTTCCACAAAAACAAACATATAAATGCCATTTTATAACAGTTTTCATCAAGAGCGATGGATGAAAGAGCTTTGCATTGCTGCACATTCATGCAGCAAAGCCCATTTGTCACTCAGAGACGCTTCACCCAACCTCAACCTCCGTCTTCACCTGGTTCTCCACTTTCCTCTGCCCAGATTTTACCCACTTACACCAGCCACAATCACAGCTCCACATCTGTAACCTCCGGGCTCCACCACCACCACCATCCCAGACACATATGTTTGAGCACAGAGGAAGCCTGAGTGGTGACTCTTCAGTTTCAGGCTTCCTCTTTACACTGAAGGTACCTGACCAAAAGCTTCTGCCCACTTTCCTCCACACCAGATGAGATTGTTTCAGCAGAGGTTTTCAATTATATGCTAAAGTTTCCATTTAACAATTTGAGGTTTTGAATAAACACTAAGCTCTCGTCCAGAAAAGGCAGCTAATGGAAGCCATATTAAGGCTTTCCACCTCTGTTTGCTTTGGGTTTTGGTGGTAAAAATGAAAGTACGGTGGGGATCTCAGTAAATAGAATAAAGGAAGAATAAGATTTTTGAGTGATGGCTTGAGTCAGACTTTTGTAAGCCCTGAAAAACAAGTTTTTTAACTTGTACTGTAAAATAGATGGAAGATTTGAAATTAGTGAACAAGTCACACTTGAAAAAGGATTTGCTACACCCCACAAACACACAACAGACCTATAAGAAAATAAGAAAATACTTTACTGATCTCCAAGGTAAAACCTACAGCAGCACAGAAAAAGACTAAAGCACTATTTAAATAAAAACAGGCCCATGAAAAATAAAACGACAATTAAAGAAATTCCTAAAGTTCTTTAGAAAAGCTGTATACCCCCCACAGACAGTGGGACATCTGTGGTGAAGTGGCAGTGGACATGGATCGGAATGGAAAGATCCTCAGGGCATCCCAAAGATAATCCCAACCAAATGCGGCACTGCTGCTGCCAAAGAAGTTAAAACATTAAACTGTGGAAGATTCGGGGGGACACGCTGTTCGACCTCAGTCTGTGTGATTTGTTAGTTTTTTAAACAGGCACGAAATGTCGTCCATGTTGCGGCAGCTAAACAAGAGGTTGCTGTACTAATTCCGTGACTGCGGTTTCTCCCCAGTACCACAGTAAAGTGATAACATTAATCTGATTGCTTCCCTTTCAGCGAAACTTAACTGGAAAATCCCACAGGCTGTTACTGGAGTTACTGGGACAAGGCTTGATTGGGACGTTCTGTATTATTCAAACACATCCCGCTGTTAACACGTTGACCAATACCCGAGACAAAGTAGACTGCAGACATATGTTAACACACACAAAAAACCTGCTATCTTAAAGTCTTAGCTGTTTTTCATTAAAGAGACACATTCATTTGTTTGTGATTTTGTGACATTTCTTTTAAAACATCTCAAAATCAAGTCTGATTCCCTTGTCAGTTTTTATAACAGAGATATATGCATCAGTTTCCTGCATAATTTGAACTAAAACTAAAACTAGAATTCTCATTTCTCATGCAAGGGAACTTCGATTGGCATTGCAGCAAAGGTATAAATACATTTTCCCCGGAGATATTAAAGTCTTGTTTGGTGTTTTCTGCTTTATAGCAACAGATGACTCACACTGAAAGGGTGCCTCTTAAGCTGCTCTACACTTCTGTTTCCTAGAAATAAAATATTTTCAGTGACAATCCACTTAGTTTGTTTTGCAGGATCAGATCTTGCATAACAATATTTGCATGTAGCAACTAAAACACGATTAACCTAAATAAAAGTTCAGGTGCTCACAGCACTTGGTTAAAGTTTATGGTTTAATATTGAAAAAGTCTGCAGTATCTTGAAACATGAGACATAACGCGTTTATTAACGTCAAAGGAAAACTAAAACACAGCATGCAAACTGTGTCTTAAGGTCTGATTTATAATTGCTACATATACACAAAATGAGGCCTGAAAGAAATTTATGTCACTTTCCAAAGGTTGTGTCGTACACTTGATAAGACGATGTGCTAACCTGTAGGTGAACTCAGGTGATATTAGAGACTCATGGGATATGGTGGCAAATTGAATTATATGCATAAACTTAAATGATCCTTCTCAGATCTATTTTATCACTGATATTTGAACCAGCAGTTTTATTTGTGCTAGTGAGACATTACTATGGCCTAAGTATGTTTCCATTATAAAATATATGAGGCAAATCAAATCTGTCTGTCCATCACATTGCCCTCAGGGGTCAAACGAGAGAACTGGTGGACTAAACTAGTTAGTATAAAAACCAATACAACTTGAAATATTACAGTATCCACACACTGGACACTGTGCAGATTTAAATATATCCCACAATGCAGTGCAGCAGCAACAACACATAACAAACAATGACAAACAGTAATCAAGACATCTATGATTTAAAGTCTCTGTTGCTTCAGTTTGAGTGTATGTGAGGTTTTACACCACTGGGTGTAATACAGCCCATTTTTAAATTAGCTCCACGATGGCACAGGTTGACTGGCATGGAGGATATGATGTGATATGATGTGATATGATGTGATATGAGTTGGGAAGTGTGTCTGGAAAAAAAAAAAACATACTGCTGTTATTTCACACAAAAGTTTGTTGATCTGTAGTTTGGTTATGTATCATTTGTGATTTTGGATTCTGCAGTTGCTTCTCATTCCAGTTAATTCATTAAGGCATGCAAGTGAATCTAACCTGGTACTGATAAGTGAATAAATGTCATTCTTAAAATCTCAAAATTTTGTTTTTATGAGTCCCAGTTTTTCAGTTCGTTCAACTTGCTCATTCAAAAATTCAGTTTACTTTGGAATTAAAAGAACAGGAAATGAGTGAATTGCAGCAGAATAAGCTGCATTAGCATAATTCACCATGTCTGAGCGGGCGAAAGGAAGAACAGTACTTCACTGACTGACACACACACACACACACACACACACACACACACACACACACACACCTAACCTACCTGTCGAGCTTCAGGCCCTCAGTGCAGGTCGACCCCCCCCCACTCCCAAAGGACTGGCTTTACCTTCCACACATCACACTCTGCACTGATGTGGTTTTCCTCAGTATATCTACATATCAGACGTGTTTTCAGGCGTCAAACAAAACGCACAGCAACCTCTGACTTCAGACACTGTTACTATGGAAACCTCGTGTTCGCAGTGATGGACACTGTTGTCGTAAAGAATGTATTGAATGTATATGTTTTTACAAAGTTAATTTATAAATCGAAAATTTTATTCGCTTTTGTTTTATTAATTCCAACACAACAAGAAAAATGCTGCGTAAAATCACCTGCGAACAAAAATCTGAGTTGAGTTATTGATCCGAGGCAGATTGTCCTAAAATGAAACTGAATGGGATATTCAGGGCTCCAACTTCACCACTAGATGTCACTAAATCCTACAAACTGCACCTTTAAAGAAATATTTCAATATTTTAAGATGTTTTTTTTTACCAAGAGTTTGATACCGCCACAATTTCAGTCTGTTAGCTTAGCTTAGCCTTAGAGTGGAAATATGGAAACAGCTAGCTAAAACTCACTTAGTAAAATTTTACGTTTTTTTTCATTTGTACGTGAAAACAAATTGGAAAAATGATAACTATGCCATTAAAAGCAGTGCACCAGACTATTTCTTGTCTTTGCTCAGGGTCTCTTATAAGATTTAAAAGCTGCTGGTAGGTGGATTTGTAAAAAAAATGCTTTTTACAGATTCAAGCTAGCTGTTTCCCGGTTTCAGTCTTTTTGCTAAGCTAAGCTAAGCTAAGCAGCATTCGTATGTAGCCTCACATTTATGAGCATGAGATTGTTATCAACCTTCTCATCCATCTGTCAGCAAGATGTCCTGTGAAAAATATCTTTTCCAGCAGCTTCAGTGTGACAGTAGCATCATGAAACCTGGCGACCTGCAATGATTGTGACCTGGAAGGAGAGATTGGTGATAATGTGAAATGTTTAGACGATCACTGAATGGTTGAATTTAAGAAAAGCAGAGCAGAGTTATATGAAGTGACAGAAATGACACTTCAATGTCTGCCTTTCTGTGTAAACCTCTGTTTTCCTTTGAAGAGTCACTTATTGAGTTCAGCATTTACTCTAAAATGAGCGAGTCACGTTTTATTTTCCATTTTTCATACATTCTTCCTCAGTCACTATTTATTTCCTCCTCTGTGGTTCATCACCGTCCCGAAACATCTCTGTAAACGTCTTTTTGTGCCAAATGTAACTGATTACTTTAATTAACACGTCATTCATATTTCAAACAAGAAATTGTGCCAGTGAAGAAGAAACTAACACAAAGACATGATGAGATTCCTCAGCTCCTCCGATTTGAAGGATGTATTTATTTTCATTAAGTGTTATTTGTTTTATTGTTTTAATAAATGAAGATTAGAGTTTCTGTTGCAACGTGTTTATTTATTGACAGTTTGAGGCACTAAAACAATGTTTGATTTGCAAAAAACATTAGATTCTAACTGTATCAATGCAACAGTCAGTCATCATAAAGAACTACTGCAGTGTTACAGTTTGGACCTCAGCACAGTTTTTATTTAACATGACAAACACACACAACCTTGGTTTATTATTTTAACAGTTACAGTTCAAACACAGCAGGAAGTTTCATAAGGGAAAAACACTTTGCCCTGAACTTTGTCTTTCAGGTTGTTAAACTGTGTGTCAAACAAAGTCAAGGCAGCAAAGGAAAGAGAGTGCTATTTTTCAGTAAATATGTCAGTTCAAACTTTTCTGGTCTAAAAGGAGCTCAACCCCATGCATCCTCACTGCTGACTCTTGGAGGGTCTGATCGTGTTTCTGATGAACTTAAACAGTGAGTTTGAGCCGTCTGTTTGCTGCTGAATGAGACAAAAGTCCTCCAGGAGTTGAAACAGGGCCCCTGTGAAGGAGGGATTTCAAAAATAAAGAGACAACAATGACAAACGAGCCACATTTGAAAAGTTTCACGTCCTGAATAAACTCACCGACTGTAGTTCTCTCTATGACCAGCAGGTGGTATATCTGCTGCAGATCTTTTTCCAGTACTTCATCCTCAAAGGTGAAGAAGGCCAGACCTCTCTTTGCTCTCGCTGCTGCCATCAGCTGGATCACAGCTGCACATGAACAAAATGGAGAAAGCTCAAGTGAAAAGTTTCGTGTTTTTTGGTGATGAATCAAAGGATGGATGGATGGACGGATGGATGGATGGATGGATGGATGGATGGATGGATGGATGGATAAATGGATGGATGGATGGATAAATGGATGGATGGATGGACGGATGGATGGATGGATGGATGGATAAATGGATGGATGGATGGATGGATGGATGGATGGATGGTTGGATGAGTTACAGTGAAAGAGTTCACCTTTGAGTTGAGGGTCTCCATCGTAAGCTCTGTAGCCCCACCTGCCTGTAGCGATGTCTGGCTCATCGTCCTCCTGACCCTCAAATCCACAGTATGCCTTCAAGGACGCAATAAAATCACGTTAAAATGTAAACTGCAGGAAAACTCAGAAAGCAATAAACAGTTACTTAAAAAAATGCTGCAGATGTTAGTTCACTTTAGTCCTCAGTTTAATTTAGATTAGGATTTTAAAGGAATGTTTTGGGGTGTTTATCTTATATTGATCATTTCATTGTTGCCTGAAGATCTTTTTAACTGTTTAATATTCAGCTCCACCTTCTGTTCACCCTTATGTTTTTTTCCAGAAAACTAAATAGCACAACTTAAAATTTTAATAAAAAATTTAATTTAAAGGAAAAATGAAACTTTAAATTTTACAGATGTCCATTGAAAAGTCCGACATATGCGGCACTACAACTACATTTAAAAACTGTGGACAAAAGTATTTGTGATTTACTGTAAAAAAAAAAAAGAAAGCAGGAAACAAATATTCAGAATCTCTTTTAGTGTTTTTGAGGGGAAATCTCACCTTGTTGAGTTCCCTCATCACCTTGCTCATATCGTACTGATCCATCGTCTGTCTGAAGTTCAGAGCATCTATGACCAAAATCTGCCTCTTCAGCCGTTTCCACTCGTCTCTGCAAAGATCAGATCAAATCTGTCAGAACACCAATTACATCCACACTGAAGATACACGGTGAGATCTTCGTACCTTTGGAGCTGCTCTTCATGAGGACCCATCCACCTAAAATAGTGCCAAAAATCAGGGTGACAGCTGAACTGCTGAGAGCCTGAGACACAAAACACTGTGTGACCTTGAAGTTATTCAGGTTCTCGTTATCAAATCAATTCGACTGACTGATCCGTTCTGACCTGTAATGATCAGACACTCGTTGTCCCCGAGTCTCTCTGTGAAGAGGTGCGACACAATGAGCTCTGGATTCATGAGGAACAGGATCTCCTCCTTCGCCTCACCAGAGCCCAGAACACCTCCACCTATCAAGCTGGAGAAAAAACCCACCTGAAAACACACAAAAGAGAGAACTGGAACTGAATTCTGGCCACAAACAGGAGGGGACCACTGTCATTCTGTGTCGATTCTCACCTGTAGCATCCCTGTACCGTTAGCAATGATGGTGCCATGTGATGTGACGTGCAGTTTAGGCATCATGTCTTCACAGCTGTCAAAAACAAACAGAGTGAATTTTGTTTTACAGCATCATGGAAATCAACTCAGGATGTTTTGAATACAGAGGAACATCTTTTTCAGCCGTGCTAATAGCGCAGCTCTGTGCTTAACAGCGTCAGTGAAGGCTCAAATATGCCAACATTTGTTGGATCAGTTGTCATGAAGCTTAACACAGATGTTTGTAGTTCCCAGAGGATGATCTCTGCTGACTCTTTATTTAGCGCCATCATCAGGTCAGAGCCTTAACACATCCGATACTTTGGTTTATGACCAATTACTCACAAAACTAGGCATTCCTCTCAGTCCCTGTTTTACTTTGTGTTTAGCAATGATTAGCAGATGTTAGCATGCTAACATGCTAAATTAGGACGATTTTAACAGTTAGAGAAAAACAGCTCCTCAAAAGTGAAGCCAAACCACAGCTTTATCGCCCCCTGGTGTCTGGCTGCCATATAGTTCATACATCTTTCCCCCTCCATGTTAGCAGATGCAATTTAATCAGTAATCAAAGGACAAATCAAATATGTATCCTGAAAGATGGTTTCTGCTATTTTAGATTGATCTTATCAAGTTGGTGTTTGTTCAAGTGTTACTTTTTTATATAAATGTAATACTTGTTTGTTTGTTTTATTTTTTGGTTTCCCAATTGCTAATGTTAGCATCTAGCTAAAACAAACACTTAAAGTTAGAGGTATTATTGAGCTCATATGCAGTTTAAGAGAATATCTGTTCTGAAGACAGAATAAATCCACAACGTGAGATGATGGAAATGTGCAAATCCTGCTTCCTTTGACAGGGCTCTGAACTCCAAAGCTGAACATATCTGAGCTCTCAGAAAAATCAAAGTAACGTGGTTGCTTAAGTGCTTCATCAATAAAGATTTTTATCACCTATTCCAGTAGGATATGTCTGTGTCTCCAAGGCAACGCCTCTCAAACGTCACCAGTCCTGTCGGTTTAGTTTCTGCAAAAACATCAACAGTTAGAGATCTTCACTGATAAACATCTCACAAACAGGACGAAGAGGAGGTTTAGCATCAACTCACTCTCATCAGTAACCACATCAAAGTAATGCATGATGGCCCTCAGCTTCTCTTTCTTCTGTTCTGACTTGTTTCCAAACAAACTAGAAGCAAAGTGAGAAGAGTCAACAGTCAGTTCACAGACTGGAAAGAGTACGTTTGTATTTTTACTGTACGTAACGTACGTAACAATGTTGGACTCTCCTTCCTGACCTGCTGAAGTTAATGGTGGGATAGTCGCGGTACTCAGCCTTGGAGCTGGTGGTGTTACGGTGAGGGAACGTACAGAAAAACGCATTAGCAAGCAGGCAGGAGATCTGAACCTGTGACAGCGTGATCGTTGCTGTTTTTTTCTTCTGAAGAAGTGGGATGGGCTGAAAACATGGACACACACTTGGTCACCATCATCATGTGTAAAAGTTGGACTGCAGAGTCACATAATCCAATAAGTTTCACACCTTCTTCACATATTTAGGCAGCTTCAGTGCCAACGCAGCAATCTTTGGAACCAGAGTGGGGAAGTAGTTATCTGTCGGCGGGATACTCTGGGAAGAAAATGTGATATCTCTCATTGTTAGAGTTTATAAGAGGGTTTAGACATTCTGTCTCATAACTGAAGAATCAATCATTTGAAGGAAGCACATGGATACTGACCTCAACGAAGGCTGACAGGGCATCGAAGGACCACTGGCCTGCATACCTTGGGTTATATTTCTTGATAGCTTCCTAAAGAGAGAAAAGGGGTTTAAAAGAGTCCTGGTCAGCAGACTGAAGACTAAGGTTAAACATTTTATGTTTATTGAGGGCAGATTAGAAGATGTCAGGGTAAGAATGTGCAAAAGAAAATTTCCAAAGTCAACTGACCTCAACATCACGGACCCTCACATGTGTCTTCTTAGACAGACCCTCAAGCTGCTCAGTGATCTCGTCCCACCTCCTCACCTTGGTGGGTTGCTGTGGACAGAAGAGATTCATGCCTCAGCATAAAAATTTAGGTGGTTGGCCACTTGTAACTTAAATTTCAATTCATGTTTTTGTCGAGGACTTCATTTAAAAAGAGCTTTTAAAAAACGGTGAAAATTTTGTCCAGTAAGTCTGAGAGAAAGTTGTCCTCTCTTCGAAGTTCAATGCATAAACTAAAGGACACTGTTGCTAATTTCGTAAACTGAGGTGCAAGCAGACACTGATGCTTATCATGGAAAAGCATCTCATTATTACCTCTTATTGAAATTACTGTGATTATGATGGATGAGTTTAATTTTTTTGTTCTGATAAAGACTGAATCTATTGTCTCTTAGGGCAGAATTGATCTTTTTGTACCTAAGGGGGAAGCAATGTAGCTTCCTGTCCTCATGGACACCATATTTATCTTCAAACAGAGATCTAAATCTGCACAGATCAGGTGAGTCGTCTCAAACACACCTTCATAAATCCAGTCTTGATTTCCATGAAACTGTGTCTTGAACAGGGCATTTTCACTACGTCACTGGACCAAACGTCCGGCCCTTCCTGGGGTAAGAATTTGCCTTCAGTATTAAATACATTAACCTGGGAAAATAGAAACATCAATTTCACAGCAATTTATGATTTTTGTAGGTTTGTATCCAAGGAAAACATGAAAATTCTCCTTTGTTTCTTGAGCTGAATCAGTCTGGGACTCTTACGTTAATGAGGACGGTGTGTCTCCTGCTGAATTCCAGGCGTCCCAGCTGGTTGTTGCACTGTGAGAGTCGCTTCAGATCATCCAGCTGACAACAGGACGAAGGACCGTCCTCCCACGAACCGTCCATCGGATCGTCCACCTCTGGATGTTCACGACTTCCAGCCCCGCTGCTTTTGGCTGCAGAGGAGGAGGAGCAGCCGGCCTGGCTTGAGTTCTGTTTAACGTCATTTTCTCTGTCATTGTATTTTCCCTTGTCAGACTGGGTAGGGAATGGATCAAACTCACTCAAGCCATTCTTCTTGTAGCTGTCTTCATCATGGTGGTTACCCTGCTTTGCAATCTATGAGGGTTTCAGAGAAAGAACATGAAGTGATTATCAAGTCTGTGACCACAGTACTAGAAAAATATGGATTCAAGCACAACACTGTAGAAAAACAGCTTTCATCTTAAAGTACATGAATTTATTATTTTATCTTTTTGTTGATTATATTTTCATTCTAAATTTGAAATATTAAAGTAAGTCAAGTTGTCAAAAATGTAGGGAGAAAAAAATACAACCTGCAGTTGAGTAGAAATATAAAGCAGCAGAGTAACTTAAAATTCAGTTAGATAAATTACTTTCCACTGCTGACTGAAGTCCAGCCAACATTTTAATGCAACAGTTTCTATTCATCATAATGACACTGAGTCATTTTGCAAGAGCATTACTTTTACTTTTTTAAACTTAAGTACATTTTTCTGGCAAACTTAAGTGAGCTAAACTTTTACATGCAGGACTTTTACATGTGGCAGTGTTTCCTTTTGAGACTGAATTGTTTTTTTCTCTTCTTTATTTGTCTACGACTTACAGCCTCGCTACTGGAGGGTTCAGGGAAGGAGGAGGTGGAGGAGGATGAAGAGGAGGAGGAGGATGAAGTGGATAAAGTGGAGGAGGAGGAGGAGGAGGAAGAAGGAGAGGTGGAGGAGGACGGGGCGGCCTGGCTTGAGTTCTCTTTACTGATGCGCTCTTCTTGCCATTCATCTTTCTCTGTGTTACACTTTTCAGAGTTGTCATCAAATTCAATCTGGAAGGAGGAGCAGCAGAAGGAGGAGGAGGTGGAGGAGGAAGAGGAGGTGGAGGAGGAGGAAGAATATTTACAGTACAACATGTGTACATGTTGTACTTAAATTATTTCCACTGCCAGTTAAAGTACAGATTACATTCTCATGCAACCATCCCATTTATTAAAAATAACACCTTTGACGCCCCTGATTCCTGTCTGAGACTTACAGCTCCACCACAGGAGGGTGCAGAGGAGACGATGGTGGAGGAGGAGAGTGGGGGGGAGGAGGAGCGGCTGGCCTTGTTACGGATTTCTGCATTGTGATTATCTGGAACCAGATCATTCACCTTGGAGCTGCTGTGGTGGTCACCCTGCTTGGACGTCTATAAGAAGTTTAAGAGACAGAAAAAGACCAAGAGTGAACATCAGTTGTGTCAATGAGAGCTTTAATTTTGATCCCAGGACTAAAAACTATGGATTCCAGCACAATACTGCAGAAAAACATTATGTATTTGTGACAGAATCAATCACGTTTTATCTAAAAATGCATGAATTCATCGTGATGAATTCTACTTTTAATACTGATCTGAATCAGAAATTAAAGTTATTAAACATAATGAGTAAAATAACAATATTTTACTTCCAGCTGCAATGGAGTAAAAGTTAAAATAAATAATACACTAAAATACAATACAGGTTTCTCAAAATTGTGTCTAAATTAAATGAATTACTTTCACTGCTGGAGGCAGTTTGGGTTCTTTCAATAACACTTTGAAATGGGTCATTCATGTACATGTGACAGTATTTTCTCTCCTCTTAGTCTGAACTGGTTTGTCCCCCCATGCTCGTCCATGACTTACAGCCTTGTTACTGGATCCTGCAGAGGGGGAGGGGGACGAGGCGGGGGAGGAGGAGCAGCCAGGTGAGCGTGACTTGTTTTCATCCAACTGGTTCCGGTTTTCAGAGTTGATCCCAGGACTCAACACAGCTTTCATCTGGTCACTGTTGTTGCGTTGGTTACCCTGCTTTGCCATCTGTGAGGGTTTCAGAGACAGAACATGAAGTGATTAACAAGTTTTTCTTTGTGAGCTTTTATTTCGACTCTGGGACTGACACACAGAAAACAGACTGAAAAAAACACGTGGACAGAAATGTTATAATGTGTGAATTTTAATAATAACACATTATAATATTATATATCATATTATAATAATGTGTGAAGAGACAAACTAAGTGAACAAAGAGTTCACAGTCATGCTAACATGTAACAAGTCCCAGCCTGCATGATGATCTTTGGCAAGTTGTTTATGTTTGCTATCTCAGTAAAGTGTTAGCATGCTAACATTTGCTAACATGCCATCAGTTAATTACTGAACAATATTAATTAACTTCATGATGGAGGCAGTTTGGGTAGTAAAATTAAGACAAAATGTATAATAATTTCATATTTAACTTGCTGAACTTCCATTTTATTGAAAAGTATCTTATCACTTTATGAATGCTGGAGGTTTTTAGTTTCACGTCACAGCGGCGGAAGTTGCTTATTGATAGTGATGTGTCGGTCGCGAACGATACGGCTCTTAGAGCCGGCTCTTTGAAGTGAACGACGGGAGCCGGTTCCTGAT
>JAUZTA010000004.1:19175619-19189351 GCA_034780835.1 Ctenochaetus striatus
AAACCAGGAAAGTTGTATCTGAGATACTGCGTGTGTGAATCATGCTGTCAGTTTGCAGTATGTGCTTTCTCATATTACAACATACAGTATAATGGTCTCATAAGGGCCTGAACCAGGTTCACAGGGGCTGAACTCGACTTTCCAGGCTGACTGAGGTCAGTATGTCATCAGGGATGAAACCACAGAAGTGATTTACAATGAGGACTCCTGTTTTCCTCACTTGGGATTAATGTGCCCCTCATGACTGTTTTTATTGAGATGAACTGAGTAACGTAATTAAACTTATTATGTTACATTTCCACATATGTTGTGAACCACCACCACCAACCGAATCTCCTCTCTGTCTTAAATACAAGAAAAATCAGATTTGTGCATGTTGTAAGTTGTCAATAATGCATTTAGGTTTCAGCAGCTAAAAAAAGTTACTTTTAAATATCAAGTGAGTTTAAAAGTCTTGTGACTGAAAGTGAACAATGTTCTGATAAAGAAGAGGAAGGAGAGTCCAGTTTAGGATCAGATCTACAGCTTATGAGTTCAGCCAGGATCTTTAAAACCCTGGACAACAAGTCAGTTTGCATGAGTGTTGCTTCAGATGTTGAGGAACACAAGAACAGGTCAAAAACCTTGTATATGGCTGAACCTGCTGTGGTTAAAGTGAGGAAAAGTTTTTACTGAAGTAGTCAGTGTCATAAAGTGAAATGAAAGACATTAAGCGCTCATGTGAGTCATTGAGCTCATTGTCTGTAGTCATATCTAATCTAATCTACAGCTGTTGATGTGACAGTTTCCAGCTGTGACGGATGAAAAGTTGCTGTTGTCTTCCGTCAACAATGCACCGCAGTACACAGAAGATTAAGAATTTCAATCTGTGAGAACATTTGGTTTAAAAGAAGAGCCATAATCATGTCAAAGTCTGTAAAAACACACTTAAGGCTCATTATTGACAACTTATTTATACAACTGGAGAAGCAAATGTGAGCTTAATGTATTTATTTGAGTATTCATGGACCACCTACAGTTACAAGGGTTTCTATTGAAAAGCATTTGCATGAAAGTGTCACAATGTTTTCACACAACAGTTTAAAACAGGAGTTTTCATGCCCTTTTTCCTTGAACTGCAGTCAGAGTTTACACGTCTCAGTAATCGAGTTACAGTGAGACTGTTTACACCAATCAAATGAGACCCAGGAGGGAAAACTCGGAGCATGTAAACACAGACGCTGCTGCAGCAGCCTGACTGTCCTCCGCTGGCCTGGGAAAAGGACCGATCTGCCGGCTCATGGCCTGACGGATCAGACATCCTTCCCATTCAGACTGAGCTCCACCCGACCTCGTCTGTGTCCAATCACAGCCATTTGTCAGACGTGAAGCTGTCTTGATACTCTGTCTGACAGAGGAGTCGGTCGTTTCCTATTTCTTTCCTTGAATCTTTACAGAAACACATTTTAGTTCCCTGTTTAGCTCTATAGTTTGATCATGTTTTTGAGTTGGTGTGAAATCAGACTAAGCCCATCTCCTTTTTAATGTTTGCTTGCACTGATTGTTTTTTTGGTTTATCTCATTTCTTTCAGAGGCATTTTGGTGGAAGCTAAAAATGAACTGAGAGGAAACGCACACACACATAAAAACTTTCATCCAATTTTTGAAAATCACGACGGTGGTTGTGAAGAAACACGACAGTTGAAAAACTACAAAAAAAAAAGCTAAGGAGATACAAGTCAGACTGAGGAAACAAGACGTGCAACAATTTCCACTAGACAGGTGAGATGAAGACTGATGAGGAAGCGTACTGTACGTCGGTGTGTATGTGTGTGTGTGTGTGTGTGTGGAAGTGTCTACACGTGTCTCTCTGTGTCCTTTTCATCTGCACTTCCTTAGGAGTGTCTTGTGTTTCGTACAGTGTTTGTCTTCCCACAGAGAAGTGCGTGTGTGTGTGTGATGTGGTAATACCCATACAAGCGCACGCACACACACATGCGCACACACACGGTGGCAATGCGCACCTGGCTGCAGCATGACAAAAGTTTATCAGCGAGTGAATCTAGTGTAAACCAACAACGCAGGTGTCTTCTAAGAGTGTATGTGTGTGTGTGTGTGTGTGTGTGTGTGTGTGTGTGCGTATGTGTGTGTGTGTGAGAGAGAGAGACAGATCACGTTTCCTGGCTAACATAAGTTGTACTGTTATGTTATTTAACAGTGTCTGTCTTTAAGATAACATAGAAAATAGATTTGATTTAAACTTTGTTATATAGCAGCCTGTAAAGTGCTGTCTAATGTTACAGCCATGTTCATGTTTTTGGATTAAAACAGCAGCTAAATTTTACTTTAATATTCTTTAGAATTGCATCATTTTGTCCTGAAAAAAATTTCCAAGAAACTTGTTTCTTTATTTGCAGGCTGGATGCAGCATATAAACTCCACCGCACAGGGCAAACTTGATTATTTAGCATATAAAGAAGTGCAAAGCAAACTTTTGTCACTTCCAGTGTAAAAAAAAATAAAAAAAGAAGAGGGTTTAGAGAAGAATCTTGCAGGTTTAAATACACAACTTTCTGCACTGCTGAAGAATGTGAAGCAGCACACGTTCTCATGTGGTGGCCATGTTTTAATGCATCACATTGGCTTTGCCTCCCCCATGTGGATTAAGTTTAAAACCTCAGTGAACACAGGATGCTGATGTGTGCAAGCCGCCCATGCAGGCAGAGACTGAAGACACTGTTTGGAAACTTCTCTATATGTACGTGTGTGTGTGCGTGTTGTATTAGGACTGTAGGACTTAACTCAAAGAACAGAGGAAGAAGATGTTTGAAACAAGCAACATTTTCATTAACAGTTAAGAGAAATCTGATTAAAATGTCCTGTTTGGATGAATTCAGGTCAGAGAGTGTTAAATATTAAAAAATGAAACGGGGCATTTTTGTGTGCGTGGGTGTTTTACGTCACTGAATTCAATTCAAACCTGAACATCTGTCAGACAACATAACAGTGGTTTTGTGTGTGTGTGTGTGTGTGTGTGTGTGTGTGTATGTGTGTGTGTGTGTGTGTGTGTGTGTGTGTGTGTGTATGTGATTACAGAAGCAGGGGGAAGTCCTTTTGTCTTCTGTATTTTTTTTTCTGCGCTCGGGGATGCCAACCTCAGAGGAAACCCCTCCTCTGCTCACCTCCCACGCATTCCACCTACACAGTGGAAACTTCAGTGTTTGATCACACACACGCCGCCCGCGGAGGCTTTCAGGTGAAGCACCTTCATGTGCTTGAAGGAAACGGTGGCATTAAAGAACTGGTCCAAACACCGTCTCTCCAGTTTAACCGTCTTACTGGAACTAAACAAACAAGGCTGTAAACTGCAGTTTGCACAGCGGCCTTTGAAATTCTTTTAGTTTCTTGTTTAGATAAAATACATGAAGACGTTAAAATGACATCTGTTTTCATACGGAGGTTAAATCTATTTTGTTTGCATCTGTGTTTACTAGTGACCAACACACTGCATCAGCTGATGTAATGTTTTAAATACATCCGTACATCTACAGGTATCATGAATGGCTGTTTTTTTTACTTTACATTGTTTCTGACTGTTCTGGTCATCTGATGAGCCACACAATTTCTGTAAACCCGTTTTGAATTTCAGAGAAGGATTAAAAACCAAACTGCTTACTGGAAACATCACCATCTTATCAGATTTCTCGCTTTCACAAAGAGCATCAGTGATTTCAGGCTGACATCAACAGGGGCTTTTCACTTCTACAACTTCTTTTAACTCTTTATTGACAGCATGTTGCCCACTGGATTCCAAGAGGGCGACACTTATGTGTGTACAGAGAGATTTATGGTGTTATGTTTAAAACGAATTAAAATACTTTTATAGACTGAATCCTCCAACTGGTACTGAGAAATGGGTAAACTTCCAGTATGAAAATGACCTAAAACTAAAAATATACCTGAATAATATAAACTCCTTGTGCTGTTAATGATGTCTGTTTGCTCATTTCTGCTAAAAAGTTCCTTTTGAGGAACTGCAAGTGTCTGTATTTCTAAATTACAAATGCTGATATCATGTCAAGTCGATTCTGAGTAAATCTTAACTTCATACAAATAAACAAAACAAAACAAAACAAAAAATCTGCCAGACACACATTAAAGAGTTGTAAGATTATGTCATTGTTAAATAAATCCAAAATCATTTGAACACAGACTGTTTGACACAAGCAGGTGAACACGTGTCACTTTTGAGGATGCACACAAAATGCACAGAGTGGTTACAAGAGCGGAACAATGCAGGGCTCCCAGTGTGGGGGCAGAAACACACAGAACGGGATGTTCTCGTCAGTAAACACACACACACACACAACACACATGCACATACAGTAGGCACATGCTTGTATAAACATAATGCGTGCAGATGCATGAAACTCGAAAGTCCATGCTACACAGAAACATGCACATGTTCACAAAACACACAAGACACACAGGAAACAAACCCTGTAACAAAAAACTTTGTTTACCTGCAGCAGGAATTCAAAAGAAATTCGCTTTTTCAGTCAGTAAGTCAGGATGCATCAATGTGGATTTTAGAGAATAAAGTGTCTGTCGATGAACACCACCCAAATCTGTTTTAACCAAACTTTTGTCTTTGTAACCAAAAAGCTTTAAATTCACAACATTTTCCATCACTTGATAATTTGTAATGGCTTAAGTTTTTCTTAATAAAATTCAAAGTTTCATAATTATTAGCTTGACAAACAGTTTATCATTCCAGGCCAAAGTTGTGTTGTATGATCACATAGTTTGATTTTTGCAGCCCAAACTATATAATCACAGTTTAGTTTTAGAGAGTTGAGTGTGTGGATGAGTTTTAGGGAGTTTGGCAGTGAGTTTTTGTCACTCTCGCTGTGTTTATTTTAAACACGTTTTTGTTGTGTTTGTTTTACTGAGCAGCGTTTTCACTTCCTTACAGATCAGGCTGGTCGACCATCCGCTTTGAATTAACATATAATACATTTTTTTCTTTGAAATTTGAATGTTTGAATGGATGAACAGACTGAATCAGTGACAGATGGACTGTAAAGCTGCAAACATGAGTATACTGCCCCCTACTGACGGGAAACACCCACTCTGCCATTTTATCCTGTCATGTAGCTTGAGCAGTAAAAGTCTGAGTGCATGTGTGTCTCTTATTTCTGGTAACTGTAAGTAACATCAGTGTATAGAGGAAAAAGACAAATCACAAGCAATGTGAATCATGACACAAATTATTATTATTAACATCAAAATTAGAATCTTTAATCAAAATGTTAAAGTTAAAAAAAGTGTACAAATTTCAGATTTATATTCTGTTTAAAAAAGAAGAAAAAGAAACTTAATGAAAAAGTTCCCTCCCTTGAATCACTCATCACTGTATGAATATCACTGTTTTTTAAAAAAAATAGAGACCAGCTCCAGTGATGCAGGTTAAAAACAGACAGTTTCCTGTTGTTGTAACTATTCGCTATTGATTGTTCATGATCGATTATCAGCTCATTGTGGAGTGAGTATGTACACACCCAGATATTCTCATTTAACGGAGGTAAAAGTGACTAAAGTGTGCAGTTTTTTTGGGTTGTGCACCTGCCAGTAGGCTTGTAGGTGAAAGTACGTTTACCCTTTTTCATGATCAATGCAAATGAATCACATTCTTCTTTTTATAATTGCAACATTTTTAAATCTGAGGAGTTTGCACGTCTCAATATCACTGGAAAGCTAACAACCTGAAAAGACAACCTGCCTGTAAATCTTGGAATACATGAATTAAGAAAGCCCTTTGGTTATACAAAACAAAACAAAAATACTCAAATCAGACAAACATATAAAATTCTGGCTAAAAAGAAAAAAAAAATTACACATCATTACAACAAAATAAGTCACAACAGTCTCAAGATTGTTTTTCTTTTAAAAAGTCACAGGTTTTGACAGCTTTGGTTCCTCTTGGCTCTGCTTTTGTTGACCCTGAGCTCAATTTAAAAAAACATCGAAGTAGCACCTTTTCTTTTCTTTGTCAGCCACTTTTCAGCAGCCGTGATGTGCATATCTGGGCAACTAGCGGGTGTTAGGTTATATGACACTTTGCTGAGCCGCAGCAGCAGTGATGTGACTGGGACTTAAATGTGCAGCTGAGTTTGATTTAGACCTCCGACAGCGTTTGACTAACACGGCAGCAGCCAGGATCACAGAGCAGAACAGGAAGGACGCCCCGCACAGGAAGAAGGTTGCTTCATAGTTTCCTGTCCTGTCGACTAACCAACCTGGAGACGCAGAAACAAGACAGATGTGTTATAACTCAACCAAATGTGTCACTGAGGACCTTTTTTTTATCATTTTTATTGAAGAAAAAGATGGCAGGACACTTACCTCCAATTGGGGGGCTGACGAGGTAGGGGATGGCGTGCAGGAAGTAGACCACACCCAGAGCTGAGGTCAGGTAGGTGGAGCCCACGACATCAGAGGTCACAACTGGGATGAGAGCAACATACGCTCCATCGAAGTACCCGTAGAGTATAGAAAATGGGACCAGGAGGGAGAAGAAGTGGAGGAGGGGGATGAAAATGCAGCAAAGACCCTCGAGGCCGATCGCCACCATGTAGCTGAGCATCCGATACCTTTTCAGACACCTGGAGGGAAGGAGATCTGTCAGTATTGAGTTTAAATGAAATATCAGCCATTTATTTCACACATAAACACACGAAAAAGCACCTCCAGCCTCCACTTACTCCCTGTCTGTGATCCATCCAAAGGTGATGTTACCCACAATGCCGCTAACTCCGAACATGGACATGAGGAAGGCGGCCTGCTTGTGCCCCACCCCCTCACTGAGGGCGTAAGGAACCAGGTAAACTACCGGAGCACTGCAGCCGTATGCAAGAAACAGGAGGGACGCTGACAGAAACAGGAAGTCAGGTAGCAAAAGAAATCCAAAGTCCTCCCTGAACTTATGTGAAAAACAACCTCTGGATGAGGTTTTTGAGGTCATTATAGGATCCGGAGGAGGGTTAGCGGTTTTATCTCGGTGAGAGGCATCTGTTGATTTGGCTTCGGCGAGTCCTGAGTCTTCAATCTTTGCGTCCATGTCAGCTGCCTTGTTTTTTAAGTTCATGCTTTCCACCAATTTCAAGTCTCCAACTGTGTTTCCATTAACAAGTTTAGGATCTGAGAACTTGATCTCCATTAGCTTCGTCTCTGTTAGCTTGTTGCTAAGTAAAATACACTCGGCTATTTTTGGATCTGTTAAACACGGATCAGCGAGGCTCGGGCTTGATAGCAGAGCTATTTGCCCCTGACCTAGTTTCTCATTTTCAAGTCTGAAGTTTTTGAGCGCTCCATTGGCTATGAGTAGCCCTTGAGTCTCCCTTAAGTGGTTTATTTCCAGCTGCTTTGGCTCCATGTGGGTGCAATCAGCAGATACTTGTCCTGTGTATTTGGAATCCAGCGCAGTTGTCATGCAATCTTTCTCCATGTTTGCCATTTTGTTTTCCCAAATCCTTTAGACGAAGAAGAACAGAGAAAAGAAAAATACACAGAAACTGATGAAGAAAATGAAGTGGATGCATGTTTGTTATCAAAGTTCAAGTCTTTGCTCGTTGTGTCATGAACTCAAAACCAGAACCTGTCAATTTTTGGGGGGGTTTTCTATGGACTGAAGAAATTAAATATAATGTGTTTTTAATTTTGCAATCATTGTTTGGTTCTGGGCTTTTCCTTTAGACAATACAAGCAATTTTGTGACCTTTTATAGGTTAAATGCCTACTTAAAGACAGAGTCAACAAACTAATCAATTTTAAAATAATCTTTAGTCGCAGTTTTTGAATAAGAGGACAAATTCTCAATATAATGGATGTTACCCATTAGCATTTCAGTCACTGCTGAGCTGATGATTTACCTTTTACCTCCTTTTGGCTCCAGCGGCCTCATTAAAGCACCACAGACACACAGGTTGGAAACAAATCCTCCCAGAACGAGCAGAGCTCCTCTCCAGGAGTAACACTCGATGAGCAGCTGGACCACAGGAGCCAGGATGAAGGTGCCGATGCCACTACCTGAAGATGAGGTGACATTGGACTTGATGGTATGAAATGAGGTAAAAAAGTAGAGAAGACACACGAGTAAAGGAACTTTAAGAAAGATTAGATAAAGGCACAAAGTAAAATAGTGAAAAATAAAGTTAAGGATGGGAGAGTGAGGCATGAAACACAAAAAAAACAAAGCAGCAGGAATGAAAATATGTCACTACCAGACAAGGCGATGCCATAAGCCAGAGCTTTCCTCTCATTGAAGTATCTCCCAACCATCGCGATGGCTGGTGTGTAGCTGAGAGCAAAGCCAAGACCTGCAGAGGATGGAAAGAAGGTTTTGGAGTTTGGCAAAACTCTTCCAAATCTGACCCGGCTGATAGCATTTGACAAATTAAGCATTAATATATCACTTCCCTTGAAGCGTCTTTGAGAAAATGACTGTTAATAAATGCATTCAGTCTCCACAGGAACATGACATTTCATCACAAGGTTTGATATCTTCACTCTCAAACAAACAAGTACGTCTTAATCAGAGCCAATGATCTGTCACCATCTGATCTGTCTCTGTGATCCATCCTTGAGTTCTTTTCTCTAGGAATCAAGTTAATATTTTGATCACAGCATCTCTGAGTGCTGAGGTAGATAACAGGAGGTGTTTGTGAACCTGTGATGATGCCCATGCAGACGTATAAATGTTCCAGACAGGAAGCGAAGGAGCCGAGGATCAGGCCAGCAGAGGACAGCAGACCTCCAAGGATCACTGTGGCTCTGCAGGAGAGACGATTTCCAAGGAAACCACCCAGAGGAGCTGGGAAACAAACAAACAAACAAACAAACAAACAAACAAAACTTTTGTTTGGATTGATCTCATTTCACTGACTGTATGTTCATGCACAGCAGTTCATACACTCTAAATATAGGAGGGTCAACTTTTAGAAATTCATAATTTAACTTTATTAGAACAGATCTTTTACTGCATTTGGTGTATCCAAACACTTCATGGTTTGATATTTTTACCACAGCCCTGAAATGTTGTCTTAATTATTTATTTTTTAATAATTTTATAAACACATTTGAACTTGAGTTCTTCATTTTTTTACATATTTAATATCCACTCTGTCTAATTTTTAAGAGGTTTCAGTATTTAAATCTGCATCAAAATGGAAACAGTGACTGACAAACATGCCTGATATTTCAATTCATGAAAAATGCTCAAAAAGTCTAAAGGTTTTAAGAAAAAATGGAGACACTTTCTCATCCTGCACCAAACAGACAAGGTTTGCAGCAAATCTGGTTTAACTGCAGCACTGATCTGCTTTCAGCTGCTCGTATTGATGGTCTCACCACATAACATGGTGGTGCAGTCGATGAGGCTGTGAATCCAGGCAGTCGAGGCGTAATCCTTCACAAAGTGCAGCTGGAACTCCACGAAAAACATGGAAACACATCTGGACACGGAGACAGAGAGAGGTTGAATTTAATAAACAGTCAACAAAATATGTCATTGATTTTTTTAAAATTATTTTCCATTTGAATCACTGAGTTTTATCTATATTTGCTTAACAAAAGCATTCATATTTGTTGTTTAAAAGTGGGAAGTTTGTTCATAGAGTAAAGTGACATGAATGAGCAGCTAAGGCAAAACTTCATTGAGAAAAAAGAAAACACAACTTCAAATAAGATGATAAACTGGTAATTCATGAGACTCATTAATAATTATAACATATATTTATTATCCTCAGGAAGATATTTATGTGGACAGAAGGTGAAAGTTCACATCAAGAATTTGATTTAAGATTATCAGTCAATCTGCTTGACTGTTTGCATACAGAACAAAAGTCTCATATCAGAGCACTCAATGTACAAATATATTTATATAAAGTAATATATAAATGACTTTACTACTAGCGATCATTGTTTTTAGCTCCATCGTGATGTAAAAATTAATCTTTATATTACTTATAACATTAAACTTTATTTATGTTACTGAATGAAGAAGAAAACAGAAACAAAACAAAAAAAATCTAAATTCTAAACCAGACAACAAATCAAATATTACTAAGCACTTTCTGTAACATAAAAAGGGAATTAAAGATGCAGCCTGTCTGATCTCAGTAGGTAAAGTGTTCAAGGTTTTAGTGTCAGCATCACATCAGAGTTGATAAACTGGAGTTGAGTGTGTTATCAGTTTATGGGTGTAAGTAATTTCCACCCATCTTATGGCTTTGCCCTCCATGACCCGTTTTTTATGACTCTTATTTTCTATTATGTAACTTCAGAGAGAATTGCTGGTGTCGCTGCATCTGAACACACACACAACATGACTAGTGTGAGAATCGAGCATCTACATTTTTTCTACATTTTTTAATAAATGTGATATTTTTTAACCTCTGTCTTGTCATTTCTTTCGACGTACACATACAGAATAACATAGATTAACACTGGCGGTGAAATCAAATCTCTAAATCTAACAGCTGAGTTGTGGAGGCAAAGTGCTGACTGTGCTGAGTTGTAAAATGGAAACATCTCAGCAGGAATTCAAAGTCTTAGTCGTGAAAAAAAAAATGAAATATTGCAGCTGAATCAGGTTAGTGGCTTAAACAATAAGAGCTGAGTGGAAATGGAGTCTTGCCAAGTAATAAAACAGAGAGGCTTTAATAACCGAAGCTGAGAACATGAAGCGTCAGTGAAAGCAGCCACACGTCTGAACCGTATGTTTCATTACGCTGCAGAGCCAGAGGGCACAAATGTGTGTGTTCACAGTCATATCGGGACATGTTCATGCAGGAACAGGTGTGTCCAGCCTCACACCAGCTCATGCAGTCTGACTGTCTGATGTTATTCCAGGTGAGTGTATCATGTTTGCAGTGTTCTTACGTTTAATGAAAGCTCAAACATTGAGCCATCCTCTGACAGGGAAATATTTAACTACTCTCACCTCAAAGAGTCATTGCACATCAGTTTTTTGATGTGTTTGTCCTCAGAATAAAGACATTTAAACCTTAAGAATGAGGATTTCACACACTTGCTGATACACACCTGGTCACCGCCCGGATGCAGATGGTGGCGAGGAAACAGCTAGCGACGATCATCCAACCCCAGCCACCTTCTGGCGGGTTTGTGACCTGTCTGCCTCCTCTGACCTTCTCCCCCTTGGTGTCTGCCATCACTGCAGCCAATCACAAGGCAGACTGACATCAGTATCTCCTCCCTCTGTTAAAAAAAAAGGAGTCAAGAGGTCAAAACTTCATTCCTCAATGTTCTCGTTGTGTCTCTATATGTACAGCTGGTTTTCACCGGCTGAGCTTGTTCTGTAAAATCTGCAGTCACTCGCTCAACAAACCTTCAGGAAACTTTCAGGACCTTCCTCCTCCTCCTCCTCTTCCTCCGTCAGTGGGGGTGAATGTTTACTGAGGCCTGGTTGGGGCTGGGGGATCGAAAGCCATTCTGTTCAAGCAAAAGATTGTTCTTTGTTAAAAATGAAAGACTTAGTGATGTACAGTCCATGACATTCTGGCATGCTGTTATCCCTCACTCAATGCAATGGTAATTTCATGCTAACATTAGCATGCTAACATACTCTCAATCACAATTCATCAACACTGTGAAGTTTGCTGATGAAGAAGCAATTTTATAATAGTTTTGTTCAAAAACAAGGTATCTGTTTTCTAAAGACATGAACAAATTTTGGTTAGTAGAAAGGAAAAATGGGTTTTTAGTCCAAACACAGCCGAGTTAGCTAATCAACTACGACAATTTCTTTCATTTTTGGATGCATTTTTATATTCATTCTGCTTCATGTAACTTCATTTCGTGTGCACCACTTGCCCAAGATAAAACATTGTAATTTCTGGCGAGTGAAAGTGTGAGTGTTCATATCTGTGTTTCTGCTTTTCTTCATCATGTCTGAGACTGAAACAGAGGAGAGCAGAACTGGTCTGACTTCAGCCAACTGAATGACACGAGGCGAGAAACACTGGCCAGTTTACATCAGAACACTGGAAACAAATTCAAGGTTGCTTTGGACATTTTTTAAACCTCTTACAGCTTAGGAAATCTACGGCATTGAACAAAAGCTGGCCGGCCATTTAATCTCAAGCCTCCTGATCGACACCTATTGACCCCACCCACTTATTTCCATCTCAAAAGTGAACATTTCTCTTCTTGTTAAGCAGCGAATTCTTTGTTAGCGTTCTCTTCTGCTGAAGACAACACAGATGACCTGTTTAATTTAAAAAGTAACTCAACCTGCATGTACTGTATACAGTGTAAAAGGCCTCTATCATGTGTTTATCCTGTGTTAACAAAAGCAGCCCCGTGCGAAACGTTTAGCAGATTGTGGGGTTTAGAAACATTTTGAGGACAGGAAATGGCCGCAGTGGTTGAGTTAAATCAAGTTTGAGTATACAGGTTTTGCCAACTTTTAGACATCCGAGAAGAGAAGTTTAAAGAAGACAAACCAGCTCGCCCATGCAGGGATGTGGCCCTTGTTAAGGCTGCAGAAACAGCTCACATGGGCAGGAATGTCCAGGCATGTAAAAAATGAGCGCTCTTGCATGTTCATACCCCTTATTATACTGTTTATTTTTGTTCCAAAAAAGGCAACAATCAGTATCCATATTGTCACTTCATATATATGTTTTAATGTTGGACAGAATCACAGCTTTAGAGGGCTTCACCATGTATGTTGCCATGATTTAACAGTCATATAAAAGAGCTTTTACTATGCCTCACCTCTCCTCTGTTTTAGTGTTTTAACTGCATGCTTTGAGTCCCATGTGTATATTTGATGTAAATCTTTAACTAGCTGGTGCAGCAAAATTATAATTTTGGTTTCACAATGATCTTAGGTTTAAATAAAAGCTGGATTTCTGCTGCAGTTTCTTCATTTTCGTCATATTTATTAGCTTGAAGATGCAGCACAGCGGCAATGTAATAATGTGATTAATGAGGCTCTCACAAAGCTGCGGTGATAATTTTTTACTCTAGAGTCAATTAATTAGTTTTAATTGAAAATAATGGGACCTTAAGCAAAGAAAAAAAATGGTTGGCTTAAAATATGGTTGTTTAAAGGCCCTGTAGATGTTAATAGCCCTCCACTTAATTTAAAAAAAGGCCAGAAAAGCTTTTTCAGTGTCTCTTAGTGAAAACCAGTTTAAGGAAAATAGCTTTTGTTTCCATTTGAAAAGCTCAGGCCTTCACACCAGCTGGGATGTTTTTGCATTTCAAGTTGTTGATCTGGTTTGAGTCATTACAGCCTAATCAAGCAAGAGTTAACACCAAGGTGTGTGTGCGTTTGTGGCAAGAAGGTTGGAAAGGGCACATGAGGAGACACTGACGACTTTAAAACATGGAAACAGAGAAAACATGAGGAACAAGCAAACGGTATCTGCGCTGTTGCAACTCCATCGTCTGTCCAAAGGTTCTGTCTGTTCCATTTGCTGTCATCTGTTATCTCCTCAGACTAACAGGTTGTAAACTTTGTGTGTGTGTGTCTGTGTATGTGTGTGTGTGTGTGTGTGTGTGTGTGTTTTGATCGTCACTTGCTTGCGTCACCAACAGAGAATTTCCCCTCTACTGCAAACTAGCACTTAACCATGAAAACAGCAGCAGAGATTACTGAGATTCACAGATAACTGTGAGCTATAAACTTAAAAACAGCAAGAAATAATTAAAAAATTGTCAGTAA
>JAUZTA010000004.1:19328289-19343775 GCA_034780835.1 Ctenochaetus striatus
TTTGGGGATGTTTACATCCTCATGTTCTGCCACTTTCAGTATGTATTGCTTCAACTGCCTCATTTTTTATGCATGCAATTTCAGATGTCAGTTTGTGTATAAACCTGTTTATTTACCTATTTTTTTGTCCCCTGTGTTTTTGTTATGTACCCAACACATCTGTGTGCATCCAGGTGTGTCTCTCTGCTGATAGAAAAGCCTTGTTTGTCCATATTATGTTTTGTATAGCATGAATATGCATGCGGCGAGGTTGTTGTCCATCTGGGTTCATTTGTGCGTGTCAGTATTTGTTCAGACTCTGTGGTTTGCTCGTATGCTTTACTGGAGTGATGAATGGGGTCCTCATATGTGAAACACTTTTTTTTCTCTTTGCATGTGTCTTTTTATTGTCTTTACATGTGTGTATAAGTGTCTTTAAGTGTGTGGTGTTTGTACGTGTGTGCAAATGACAAAAGAAACAAAAAACAATGGATGATGAATGAGATGAGCCACTTGTGATTCCAACGTTTAATGGGCATTGTGTGGATTTGATGGTTTTGTGACCAGAAAACTATCTTACTAAAAATGCACTTTAACGTCGCTGCTGGGGTCGAAGCTTAATTGGACTTACGGTTTGATTTATTCCCTGATGTTTTTCTATCTTGCATGATTTTTTTCTTTCATCACCTCGTTTTGTCGTCACATCTGGCAGAAGCAACACATCTCTGCCAGGTGAGACTTCTAACATGAATGTGACATCTTGAAAGTGACACCTTCCACCTGCCTGAGATATATATATTTTGTGAAACTGCAATCTCCTCCATTTCTTTGCCACCATGAAAGCGTGAAACAACCCCACCCAACCTTTTTTTCCCCTCACAGACATTTTTTCTCAGGAGACACTGTCTCCATTTCACTGCCATCTCTCCCTTTTTCCCCATTTGTGACGGATATGAGCTCGTGTCATTGACTGTTCGGCTCAGAGGTCACACAGACAAGTGGCGTGTAAACACAGACAGCACACACAACCTGAGCACAGTCGAGACACATGTCAGCAACAGAACAATCACAGGAAACATGCTCGTGTGAAGAGAGGAACAGTTTCTTCTGCATTATTTTGTTCTGTCTGGGAAAATTGTCAATCTGATGGCTGATGTGCAATTTAACAAAATGGCACGAGGCAAAAACTCAGGCTTCAACAAAAAGATGACCAGATATGTTGTCTAAAATGGGTCAGAAGTTGGTGCATTCAGCATCTCTGGACCCACCAAAAAGTGTTTTTGATGTTTTTAGAACAGCTGCTGTCATTATGTGATTATGGTTGTAAATAAATTAATACATTACATACACAACATCCCACTTTAGTGGATTTATATTATTAGGTGGTATGATTTTACTGTTTTAATTTCATACCAGATAATTAACTTAAACAGCCATGTCCTGACCTGGGATGCCAAAACAAATTACATTTTCAAATTTCTGTGTTACCTCCCACTTCATTTCAAAATCCAAGAGGCATCATTAAGGCAACCAAAAAACAATTACCGTAATTTCCAGACTATAAGCCGCTACTTTTTTCACACACTTTGAGCCATGCGGCTTAAATTACGATGCGGCTAATTTATGAATGAAAATAAACGAGAAAGTGTGTGACGAAGTAATTTTGAGGCTGTTAAATTCCGACATCAAAGAAGACATCTTTGGTGGTTTCAGTTGTTAAGTTTAGTGGGTGCAGCTCATATTCAGGTGCAGCTTATGGTCCGAAAAGTACGGTAGAGACAGTTTGATGTGAGTGTTGTGATCTTGTTTTGTTGTGCAGGTAAAACCACCTAGAACCAAGAAACAAGTGACATGCAGCTTTTCAAATCTGGATCAGAAACATTCCCATCAGTGATCTTTAACAAACCCTCTATATGAGATAAAGTTGTGATTAACTCGACAAAGATGGCAGTCTGTCTGAAAAGGAAGTGGCCGAAGCAAATAAACTATGTGCAGATTGGTCCATTTCCACAGTTATCTATAGACATCTCAAAGTAAAAAGATATCACAGCGTCTACACTTAATCAAAACTTCTGCTTAAAACTGAGCTCACAGCTCTATAAGGCTCATCAGAAATATCGTGAAAAAACAAAATGCTGGACACAAAATATAATAATGATTGTTGAATGTTTTTCAATGTGCTTATAATCAAAGCAGGAAACAAGGTGAGAGGAGGACAGAAGCAGCAGAGAATTTCTAATCAGAAACAACACAGGGATTCTGTTAGATGGAGGGAAGACACACACACACACACACACACACACACACACACACACACAAAAGAAACACATTCATGCTGAGAAACAATTATGTATCTTTAGATGTTAAAGTGTGGTTGCTCTTCATAATTCACACTGAGGTGATTATTAGCACTGCGAAACTTTGAAAACTCATCTTTGACTTCTGAAAGAGATCGATCCTCTTTTTTTAAAATTTACTTCAAATCATTTCAATTGAATATTTATGAACATAAAAACTGTCATAACAAATTCCTACTGCATCGTGCAACCGCTCTGCTTCCTTTTTATATCCTCATCTCCTTCACCATTAGTTACAAAGGGGTGTCTGCATTTGACAGACACAGCTGGAAGTGAAGTTTGACACACACAAACACACACGCAAACACACACACCAACTAATTTATGTCCCTCCATGCTACCCATGGTCAACACCACAGGGATCCCACTGACAGCTCTGTGATTTTGTGCATAAAATAACTTTCAAATGAGCCAAACAGAAGCATTTTATTACAACAAAAATAAACACTGTTAGCTGAAATATATGCTGATTTGTTTAAATCAGTGTTTTTAAAATTTAAAATTCTTAATGTGCATAAATCTTACTGCACATGTTCACATTTCTGTTAGCTTCCATCTGTCTGTATGGACCTTCTCATGCTGCAGGTTCCTCCACCTCCACACCTTTGTATCTTAATGTGGTTCATGATGAGAACATGCACGTGCTCATTCATGTGTGCAAGGTCAGTCCGACCGAAGACTATTAATTAAGAAAGCTACTGCAGCCAAGGTCTGTTTGGCAATTAATATTGGATTATCTGACTCGGAGGAGGAGCCTGATGCTCCCTGCAGACAATAAACAAACCAAACAGACAAACAAACAACAAATCCATCAGCGTGTTTCCTAAAATCTTCCTCCTTCCGAACAGTTTTTGGTTTATTTCTGATACTTTTTATGGTTTCTGTATGTGATTTTCATTTTGCAATCTTTGTTACAATTTATGCCACCAGCTGATCATGGATTGTAGTGTAAAAGTGTGCACAGATATATCAGGTATTACAGTAAAGCTCAAAATGACTCTCAGAAGGCTAATAGCACAGGAACACACACACATACACAGGTCTTTGACAGTCACTGCAGGCGAAGCCTTTAGCACTGAGGGCTGGTGACAGTTTTGCCCGATGCAAGCCAAGTCTCCTTTACATCTGTTCTCTCACACACACACACACACACACACACACACACACACACACGAGGGGTGATTAGGGACAGTGACAGGGTGCAAGCAAAGCCCTTTCTCCTTTTTCCTTCATCTTTCTCTCCTACCATTGCCTCCCTCTGTACACCGTCACCCCGAGGTGCTCAGGACCAGTGACAGGGGCCCCTGAGGGCCAATAGCCTGTCTGGCGGTGACAACTGACCGATGACAGTCTGTCCCAAAGGCACCGACCCACTCAAAGACACACCAAACCCATATGTTTCACCTCCTTCCTCGCACTGTCATCCTCCTCTTCCTTTTCTCTGCCTTCGCCTCTCTCTTTTTCTCTCTCTTCGCCTGCTTCTTCTCTCTTTTTCTGACTCAAACTGCTGACCCAGGCAGTTCCTCTGGAGTTGGCTGTCCCAGTCATCCCTCAGCTCCTCTTTAAGCCGAGGGCTGGCAGCTAACACCGAGGAGCTACAGCTCTGACTGCCCCCGACGCTCTGGAGGTTTGGAAGGATGCAAGGCTTCTTTGTTGGTGGTTTGATGTGTTGAAGTCCAGCTGGAAGGTTGGAGGACTGAATCATTACGATTTTGAAACTTTCTAAACCAAAAACCCAGTTAGTCAGCTGCTACAATTACAGTAAATAGATAAAAAAAAGTAACAACTGCTTGTGTAAAACAACTAAATCACTGCTGAAAAAAGTGGGCTAAACTGGGCTGAATTCCAATTAGCAGAAACAAATTCCAAATTGTAGACTGAGTCATCTAATAAATTTGCGGTTATGAGCAATATTCACACAGGCTTCTACTAATAGACTCTCTGAGTAATACACTCCTCCAATAGCATGAACATATTTGCTCTCATAAATTTGAATTTGTGCAGGCTGCCAATCATCCTGCCTGCTGAACATGTGTGTCCGACGCAGCAAAAAAAGCAGCAAACCCGCCGCCGTTCTTTTCTTCTTCTTCAGTAACGGTCAGTTCGCTCACTGATTTGTCTTCCTCTGAGGATGAAGTCGCCACTTCAAGAGGCTTGTTGACGCCTGTTGGGCCTTAATGTTTTGTAGTTTGCTGATCTTCATTTCTCAAACTTCAAATGCTGATGCATTAAAGATGAACAGAGTGGCGTTCAGCAGCCGCCACACCGTTTGGACGTCTGAGTTCTTCCTTTCTACAGACGTTAAAAGCAGTGGAACCTCTTCTTCTTCAGTGAAGGGAAATCTTCTGCCATCACAGGAAATCCCACAACTGAAAAACCCCGTGATGGAAAAAGACACAGAACTGTAAAATAAAACCACACTGCACTCATACAACAGCTTCTTTCCTCAATAAAAGAGAAAGTCTGGTTGAGCAGATCAGCAGCAATAAAACCTCAGCAGAATTCCATCTCCGTTATTTAATGGGATGTAAATATTAAAAATCCGAGCAGTAAGCGACCTTCTGCTCTCTCTCCTCCTCTAAACCAACTCTCAGAATTGAATTATGAATAATTAATGTGAGGCTACTTTTAGACAGAGGCTGTCAAAACATCCACTGATGTTTTAAAATTCAATATGTACACACACTCAGAGTCAAAGACACACACACACAAACTGCACTGCCATTAAGAAATGTTGAGCAGCAGTTTCAAGCAACTTCATGTACAAGAGAATTACAGGTACTTACAGTATCAATAACAAAGGACTTACAAAGCTTTACGCCACACACACACACACGAAGAAGATGACACTTTTCTTCTCAATTAATTAACTATAAAACTTTTTCAAAGGGATTCCTCTTTTGAAAGCACTTGACCTTTTGATTCATTTATTTCACTGCTGTTTCTTTATGTATTCGTTTGCATAAAAGAGTTAAGTTTAATTTTGGAGTGAAGAACTTCAGTTGAACTGAACATCAGATGCCAAATAATAATTTTATCTTGTTTGAAATTCAAATACGGTGAGACAGAAGCAAAGCTTTTGATGCTGGATACAAGTTTCATGTTGCAGACCTGTTTTCCAAATGTTCCCACATCCTGTCAGAATGACACCCTTCATCTACACACGAACACAAAAAAGCTGCCATAAAAAGAAAAAAAAGCACAACAGATCATAAAAGAAATCTTGTGCGCTGATATTCAGACATCAGCGTGGAAAAAAAATGAAAGTTGGCGACATCGGCTCTGATGCTGGTTGGCTGCAAGAGGACTCGAGGGAGGATTTCACACATACGAATAGATGTCATAAATGCAATTATTAGCATAATAATCTTTATCATATGAAAAAGGCATGCACTGACAGGGAGACTGTAATATTAGCATGTACGCTCTGCTTTCCAAATCCCCTGCTGCGTCTCGTCAGCTGATAATGAAAGGATCTGATCTGATTTGGAGACAAAGGCTGAGGCCACACTGAATGTCTCCACTTCTGCTTAATATTTGATTCTTCTTTTTTTTTTCCAGGATGACTGTTCGTGTCTATTCTTGGATGTAAGTCAGATCTGATAGCAATATCAGCCGATGGCAAAACGGAGAAGAAGTGAGCGCAGAGGAGCGATGACAAAACACACCACCTACTACGTTTTTTTTTTTACCACATTTCTGTTCAGATTTTGACTGAATTCAGGAGTTTCCACAAATATCGATGAATTGCTCCATTTTGTTTTTATTCACTTATACTTTTTTCGGCCTGCCTGCCAGCAACGAATCAGTAAAAACTGCCAAACTGACAGTTGGAGCTGATTGTTAAACCAACACACACCAAATCAGGTACGTAGGCTTGTTACGTGCCTTCCATCAGAATACATTCTTCCTACAAGTGTGGTTGTTTTCACAGGAGAAGTTTGTTTAAATCGCCCACTGGTCAAAAATACTCCTAACTTTGTGGGTGTACATTTATGAAATCTTTGCAAATTGAGACAGGCTTCAAAATGGAAATGAACGCAGTAACACCACACTGTTATCGTGTTGTTCCGTGTGCCTGCAGATCTCTTTGTTTGACATATTTCTTTCACCTTTAATGCAAGCCAGTGTAATCTACGTCCACTATGGCCTCATGCATTTTAAATTTCACATAAATGTCTGTTTATTCATCAGTCATTTGTGGCATTATTGTGCACATGGGCAAAGGGAATGGGGCAGTTTATGGCGCAAGGTGTTTTTTTCACAGGTTGTTATAAAAAGAGAGAGATTTTCTCCATTAAACCAGGCTTCAGGCGGCTCCTTTTCTGGCTGACAAGTTTCTTAGCCCTTGAAAAAAATCCTTCCTCAGAGGATGCTGGCATGCAGAGATGTGAGAGACAACATTAGACAGGTGTGGGTGCTGTTTCTGGTTTCTGTTGATCCAATATTTTGGCGGATCTTCACAGGTTTGGCCCTCTTAAAGACCTCAGGTGGCAGAAAGAGAAGTTTTTCATCTTTAACTTTGGGTTAATAAACCATCCTCTCGCATGCAAAATTATAAAAGAAGGTTCCACACATATCGAAACTCTATTTTGCCTACAATATGAAACATTTTTAGACACTGCTGCTCTTCAAAAATACAAAAGGACAGCAGTTGCATCACAAGCTCAGTCACTCAGGTATTTACCCTAAATACCACTGAGGCCCTGAAAAGTTCAAGCACAGAGAGACCAAAAACTTCAGGATACCATGTTCTTTGCAAGGTTTAATCTTTTTCTTTACCTCCTTTCCATAAGATTTCATGCTGGTGTTCCTGACCTCAGATTGAAAAACCGCTGGCAGCTTAAGCCACAAGCTTGTGGGTGATGAGCTCCCTAAGTGCTCCTGCAGTCTGCCAGCTCAGTGCAGCATTGAGGAGGTCCGAGCCAACTGTAGCAGTTAGCTGAGCCTTTATTTATGAAAGAGGATTTGCTCTCCTCATGTTAAGTAGCTGGCAGAACAGCAGCCAAAGCAAATCACTAATACTTCCTTCCTCTTCCTTCCTCCCAGCGTCCCACTCTGTTTCAGGAACTTGAGACTAAAGAACAGCCCAGCAAGGTTTTTGGCTGCTGTCTATATATCCGCTTTACATTATAGACCACATCCATAATCTGACTCATACTGTTAGAGCAGTACAACAGAAACAAGCTGCAGTGCTGAAACTTTCCATCACCGCCTCGAGTTTTAATCTGACTCCTTCATCTTCTCCCTCACTTTGGTGGTTGCTACGGTTTGCATCCAAAGTAAACTGGTAATCATAAACTCTCTTAAACTTGTCAGCACTTTTCAAACCTCTGAGTCTAATTTCTTTTTCTCTGCTTTGTGTTCACTGTCGTCTCTTTGTGTTTCTGCTTGTTCCTCTGCTTCTGTGTTGGGAAACAAAATGTTCTTTTTCCTCCTCATGAAAAAGGTTGTCAAACTCCTCAAGAACAAGCAGACTACCAAAAACATCTGATGAGAATCTAGACATAATTATCTGTTTAATGCAAAATCAACAGAATAATCTGTACCTGTGTTCACACAGAAGACCAGAAGTGGTTTAATCCAGAAGTCCTGTTATTATTATACATGTGTTTTTAACCTATTTTGGCATCTTTGGCAAACCATCCAAATTCATTTTTCATCAGCATTTAATTATTTATAAAATGTGCTTTCACATCATTTACTGTAATTATCATGAACTGAGCAGACAACGCAGAGTGTGTTTAAACATCTGCTCCGTCCACTCACACACACAGTTTTCACACACTGCAGTGTGTGCATGCACAGAGTGCTATGTTGCTAGGCATTGCAGTAGAGGTTTGATCAAATGACTGACTGAATGTCCTTCTGTGAGAGCGTCACAAAGTGCTCAACCAGTGTTCAAGCCCTCAGTAGTCTGCTCTTAGTTCGATATCTTTGTTAAACCATCTCAGTCCACATTATTACCTCCCCAGTTAGTGTTACAGCCTCAGAAAACCAGTCCACTTAGCCTTTTCATCCCACTGCAGAGCTGCTCCTTAAGGCTTTAATGCATTTGAGGCTCTGAAGTCTTGATGTTGCACAAACTGTCAGAAACAACAGAAAGACTCCAGGAAAGGAATGTCTTCAAATTATCACTGAGCAACCCTTTGAAATGCCTTTCTGCAGTTAGCCAAAGCAGCCTGAACCTGTTAATCACACTCTTTGGTGTTTGATTTGTGTCACTTGTAATGATTGTACATTAAATCTGCCAATGATTTAGGGAAATGAAACTTTTCTTTTCATTTATCCAGTAATATAACTCTGAAGAAATATAAAAGCTGAAGCACAAACATGTCAACACTGGTGCAGACTTTTTTTATCCTGAAATGGGCAGAAGAAATATTCACTTCCATCCCATTTTTTTGTGCTTTGCAGAATGAAGTTTTCACAGAGTGAAAAGTGCATCCCATTTAGAAATATCATCTGAGAAGAACATCTGCAAGATGGCAGCGTATCAGTTTATTCTCTCCTCAAAAATGCTGTGTATCGTGCACACTCTTGCTTCACTGATCATCGAGCTGCTCCGGTTTGAGAGCTTGGCTCAAGGGGGAGTCAATAGTAGTTATTGACTGCAGGGCTACTGTACGTTTACTCCACCCACTCAGCTTCTCCATACATGGCTCATGAAACCGACGGCAAGAGAGTCGAACGAACAGTGAAATAAAGTGAACATTGGTGTCGTCACTGACCATTCACACATCTAAGCAACATGTAAACCCACAACACACTTCATTGCTCTAAAAATGGCAGCTTTGTTGAGAATACTATCCTTCTTAGCAGGATTCATTTAAATATCTTGAAAGATTTTTACATGTGTTCATTTTTAAAACTATTGTCATCAAGTTGTTCAAAGAAGTCGGGGTGAAAGTTGTACTGTTGCTCAGAAATACAGATGAGTAACAATGATTTATTAATTTCTCCTCTTTGACCTGTTTCTCTCCATAGACCGAGCCGCCAAGAAAGAGGTTGTGACCTCAGTTTGTGGCTGATGGACAGGACAGTTACCCAGATCCCCACGAGCATACAGAGGGTCACAAAACCATCAGTGAAAATCGTTAATTCTACAAATAGCTTACACTGCAATAACGGGACCATCCTCATGATGCATTCAATGCTGTTTGCAATCCTATAACAGGCTTCTTCTGCTAATAGATTCTGGTGAACAAGCAACAAAAATAACTTATTCCTATGTTTATTTATTCCTGCTTAAAAAACTATGCATTTCTATCAATAAAAATTATTTGTCATGGAACATTAGATGCTGGTAAATTTCAAAGGTAAAAGACTGGAAACATAGCAGACATATTTACAGCTTCTCTGCACTGAATGCACTGAAAAACCTTTCAGAACCTTTATGAATCCATATATTTATCATCTCCAAGTCTCATAGGTCCTATAAGAGCTGACTGTACCCAAAGAAAGGTCACGACCTCAGACTGAGAGGCAGCCAGCTGTCTCTTGGCTATAAACACCTGTGGATGCTGTTCAAAATGTATGAATTCTCCTCTGGGTCCTTGTGCTGCCATGTTCATGCATTAACGCATACACAGATAAAACAGTGACCTAAATCTGTTGGTACTTGTGTGTGTTGTGTTTATACAGAGAAAAATATATCTTTTTTTTCCTCTTTTCTCACAGAGTATTTAATCCTACACACACATTACCGCTCAGGAACACAACAAACATTGGTTACATAACTGTGCACAGTGCGTTGGACTATTTCATGTTGGCTGATGTTGCCAATTGAAGACTTGAGGCATAGTTTTTAGGTGTAAGTTGATTTTTTTCCCAAAGCCTCGGTATAATGTAGGTGTGTGTGGGGGAACCAGATTTTATTTGTGTGACTTAATTTGTATTTTGACACCATAATTTGGGATGTATGGTCGTGTGATATATTTCTTTGCCACAGTTTTAAATCAACTCTCATTTGCCTCTTTGGACTCTTCCAGGCCTTTTTAATCTCTTTGAATGATGTGAATGGTGTAACATGCAGATGAAACTGATGTAAAACTGTTTGCTTTTGGCTCCAGGTCTGGCATTTCTTGGTGGCATTGGCTAAAAAATCCTACAGCAATGCCAAACTTTAGTTTATCATCCCCAAAAATGGTGATTTCTAAAGTAGCAGCTGTAAAAGGCAAGACAAGACTGTCAAAGCTTCGATTTCTTCACATGGAAAACGGCGTGCACAGGGCTGTAGAGGGAGTGTAACGATGTCTCTGGTGACCTCTGTCAACACTGCATGACTGCATAAACAAGTACATAACAATATTTGTGCATCGATTTCGACTGAAATGTTGATCCCACAAATTTCTTCTGTCTGCTTCCTGTATCTTTAACACAGGCTGAAATGACTTCTTTTTCCCTTATGTGCAAAACAAAAAGCGCAGAAGTCTTTGTTTTTCTCTTCTGATGCAGGTGAAAGAATTTAAAGTGGCTTTTTTAGAAAAGCCCATAATCCTGTTTGGTTGTTTGTTTGGACATAACGTAGTGGCTATTATGTAGAAACAGTGTAGGTGAATAAGGTGGGAGGCATGCCTCATACATGGGAGCGCCTGCCAACTGTATGCACACAAATACAATCCAGCTCACTTAGAAACATCATGATGTGTTGATAATCACGCAGTTATAAGAGCAGGAATTCAAACATACACATGAGCTTTTCTCATACAGACACACACACAATGACACTTAAGGAGCTGATGACAAAAGTGATGACGGACGTGGAAAAATGCTTTTTTCATGCTCTTTTAAAACCTTTGCAAATTGAGTTTTTACGTGTCGGGCACATAAACAACTAGCTTATTAATGTGAAGCTCCCTTGACGGTGAAAACCTCTGATTGTTTGCTCACATATGCAGTTTGTGTGAGACTCCATGTGATGCCTGCATCTCTGTGTTTCCTGTCTGTGTGTTTGCGTGGATGCAGGTTGTGTGCGTCTTGCTTTTACAGTAGAAAATCATATTCATAGCGGTTTAATGTAGCGTGGGCAATGCTTTCTGCCTAAAGTCATTGCAAAGCCTGGGTCAATATTATGACAAGCTCTTTTATACAAGAGAGGGTAAATATAAAGTGCAGTCAGTAGATAAATAACAGCAATGTTTGATAAATTAATACATCAAAAGTTTCTTTTAACTAACTGTTGCTGTTCTGTTTGTTTTTTCTTGTACAGGCAAATAAAGAAAGGTGGACTGAACTTTTTCTACAGTTTAATTTGTACATCAGCAAATACACTGTAATGTTTCTCTCATCCATTACAGTACGGTGCTGTTTGGACTGACATGGGCGGCCGCTTTCGACAGCTGAGGGTTAAGACTCTGCAAGAGCAGGTTGCTTGAAAGCCTTGGGATACAATTTAAGCCAGAGCCGGCCGGTGCTTTACCACAGCAGACAAATTCCACTTCACACTCGCTGCTGTGATTCATATCAAAAACTGGCTGGTCTTCTAGAATGAGAACAGACAGGCATCGCAATGTATCTATCTATAATTCTCAGCTCCCGTAACTCTTTTATAACTCCCAGCTGCGGCTGTCTGTAAAGTCGAAACTCTTACAAATTACAGCGGTGATGAGAAACAGGATCCACATAAAAATGGTCACATTTCAGGTGGAGATTTTTTGTCATGGAAACGTATTTTCAAAAGCTGAGGTGCTCAGATACAGTTCATATTAAGTTCATGTTCATTTTTATACTTTCTCAGCCTGGTTATATCTTTTTCTGCTCCATTCCTGCAGGCATATATGCTACTTAAGGTTTTAAAAAACCTCAGTCGATATAAACAACATATAAAAAACATAATGCAAAGCTTTTCAGAATGCAAAGCAGGAAACCACAGGCACTAAGCCCTACAAGACTTCAAAGTATGTCTCAGAAAAACAATGCATGTTCTGATTTTGATGTTTTGTCTGTTAATTTATGCATTAGTCACAACATTGTCTGTGTTTTAATGTCAAATCAGCATAAAAAAGAACTGTAAAAATGTTTCTGCATGCTGTAAAAATGCATTACATTAGAAAACAAAATTGGGGCTGGTGGCAAAGTTATAATTCTTACTTTTGATGTTTTTCTTCAGCCTCTCTCTCAAACTTAAAGCTACCTGAATGATGTCTGGGTGCTGCTGTGAGGGAGACAGACGGGATGTTGTTGTATATTGCGGCGTCTTTCACAGTGCCACTAACCTGTCTCTTTCTTCCCTCTCCCCTCAAAACAAAAGCTGTCTCACCTCGCTGCATTACCAGTGTTGCATCCTGCACAATGAGAATAAAAACTGCCACTGCACATTGTTTCAGACTTACATAAGCAACAAACGATCTTAAAATTAGATGTGTCCCTTAAGGAGCAGCAATATTTGGTCCACCCAGGTGTTAAAGGCACCGCTGATGGGCACTGGAGTGGATAAATATGACCACCGCAGAGTCCTCTGACCTGGGAATAAATGCCCATCCAGCCTGTTCCCACTGCAGATTAAAGCCAGATGTGGTCGTAAATGGGGTTTTTGTCCAGTGTGAAGGGGGGTGGGGGGGTAAGTTTGTTCTTTTTCTACTTCCCATGCTTTTTTTATTTTTATCTTCCCTCCCTGCTCACTTTCCTCATTATCTCTCGCTTCTTGTTCGTCTTCTCTCCTCTCTGGCTTTCTTTCTCTTGATCTCTTCTTGTCCCTTGTTTATTTGCAGAAACTTGTTTGCTGGATAGGTAGCGCTCTCTCTCTCTCTCTCTCTCTTCATCTCTCACTCTCTCTCTCTCTTCATTTCGCCTGCTCACTCGCTCTGTCGTGTTTTCTGTTGCCTGTGGATGTAACGACACGGGATTGATGCAGCAGTCGACAGATTTCTGCATCCTCAGCAACATCACAGGAGCCACACGCTGAGGAGCATCGGTCCGACCAGGGAGTGTGTGTTCATGTTTGTGTGTGCAGTCTGTGTGTGTGTGTGTGTGTGAAAAAAACACATGAAATGTGAAGGACGAAGGGAAAGAGGAGAAAGAGAGAGAGAATGGGGAAGAAAATAGGAAACATCAAGCTGAAATAAATAATAAAATAAAACAAATTAAATGTAGAAGTCCAGAGGGAAAATATGCCCTTGGTGCTCGAGGTATGGATGCCCTCCCCTGCTATCTGAACCAATCCATACAACACACACACACACACACACAAACACACACACAGAAACTTTTCCTGCACTGCCTCGTCTTTATCTTGCAGGCACACCTGCGACCTGCAGATATTCAAGAGGAAGAAAAGTGGGAAATTCTTATAAACTTGTAGAATCAAAGGTGAGAATTAATTTACTTTGTGTTGCTTTTTCTCTCCTTCTCTCATTTCCCAGATGGCACAGGAGACGTTAAAAAAAAAGTTTACTGTTTTTGTGCTGTGCTTTCTGTTTTTTTTCTTCTCCTTCCTGACTTTAAAAAAAGTGGGGCAACTCCATAGAAATACTGCAGAAAGGCAGGGATGAATTCTGTGGTGGGAGACTGGAGGAGGAAAGTGAATGAGAGGAAAACAGATGAAGGAAGAAACGAAGGGAAGACAGAGCGAAACAAACGGCTAACTGAGTCAACCTCATCTGATGGGCTCATTTCCAATTAGCATGCTTGTTAGCTGAACGGTCGTACGGCCTGTTTAATTATGTCCTACAGAGAGACGTCTCGTCAGTCAGTCAGTCACAATATATTCAGCGAATCCTCATGAAGCTGTGCAGGACACATGCACTGCAGTGCAGCCTGCAGGAGTGGACTGTTTAATGGCGCCTCAGGTTACTGTACACACACCACACCACTGAAACACCTCACAGTTTATATACAAACCCTGTTATACAGAACTAACATTTGGACAAAGCTTTTATCCAAAGTGCTTTGCAGTTTGCCTTCGATTCACTCACACACATACTCACACACAGGTGGCGACAGGCTGCCATGTTAGGTGCCAGTCTGACCAATCAGGAGCAATGTGGGGTTTAGTTTCTTGCTTTAAGACAGTTGGACACATGGAGTGAAAGAGCCAGGCCCTGAACCTACCTGGGTATAAATGGATGACCTTCTCTACCTGCTGAGCTAAAGCCAACCTATTAAAATGGAAATTATGTCTTTAGCTTCTGGTTAAAGTGGTGAACGGCCACAATATCTGGTTTCCACAGAAAAGCTCAAGGAACCGGACTGTCAGACACAATGTGAGCACAAAGTTTACAGTATCTGCTCTGTTAAAATCTCCATATTCATTCTGTAAATGACATTTTAAGTAGGTGTCCATACAAAACACTGTGTGAGGTGATATTTCACGATATCGAGTCCTTAACAGGAAATTTAGTTAAAAAAGAAATAAGTAATTCTTATAAAGAGCTAAGTCAAAAGCTGGGTGGACAAAGAGCCTCCCTTTTATCCAAGTGGTCAGAACGCTGAATTCTCAGCTCCAGAGAAGATGTGTTAACTCGGTGGTAGAAAGGTGTTAAGAACAGCCGTGACTCATAACTGGTGGTGATGCTGGTGGGGATTATAAAGCAGACACTTATGGACCTGATTGACAGAGTCACATTTAAGACCATGAATCCCAGTAAACACTGTGTAACAGCCTTTCACACTGAGCCTAACAACACCTCTGAGTGCCTCCATCGCTGTAAATGACAGTGTGTTATGGCTAATTGCTTCATGTTTGGATGGACATAATGTGAGGATGCAGATTCACTGTAAAACGCCTGAGAAATGAAAGGAGTCTCATTAAAATGAATAAAGTGGACTCTGTGGTGTTTCAAAGACAAACTTGTGCAGGATGTTCTTGTGTCTATAATCAGAAGCATATCACATGTGTCTCTACATGCTAGTTCCCTTCACTTTACAAGAGATATGAGATAATAATACAAAGTTTAAAGATGAGTTTTTAAAAAAAATCATTTTAAATAGAAGTTTTACTTTTTAGGAATCAAATACAATTTCTGATTGACATTTCATGAGATACAATTTTAAACTAAAATAATCTTTTACAATAGATTTAAAGTTAAATAAAAGTTAAAAAAGTCAACATATGACTTTAAATTATTTATAAAATATGGTAACCTCATTATTATATAGTCAAGACTGCATAAAATAAAAAACCTAACATCAAGTTATTCTGACACTTTTC
>JAUZTA010000004.1:19346748-19379054 GCA_034780835.1 Ctenochaetus striatus
TGAGTACACACTTGAAAGGTAAGGACCCAAACACACAGCACCCTTTTTATTATGTAACCGTGTTCATAAGCAGCATAGGAAAAGAGCTGGTCATGACTCTCGCTGTTGCTATGAGACTGTGAGAACTACTATGTAGATCAGCAGCCTTTTGTTAAAGATGAAATATTTTCAAATGCTTTTTTTTTCCTGGTGTGCAGATTAAAGTTTTGCATGATCTGCTGCAGTTGCTGCCTTAACGTCCAGTGTGTATGATTTTTACTGGCATCTAGCAATGAGACTGCACATGGCAATCAATTAAATATCACTTCACACTCTCCCATAAGCACATAAGAGAGCTGAAAGTGGCTCGAAAATGTGTGAGCCCTCCTCAGCAGCCAGTGTTTTTGGTTTGTCCAGGGCAATTGTAGAAATATGACGGTGCAAAGACGGCAAAGTTTGACCTGTTTCAATACTTCAGGCTCAGAAAAACATCATATTACCCAACTTCCCATTTCAGCACACAGACCCACATATACTTTTATTCAGCACTACAAAATGTTTTATGGACCATGACTCACTGAGGTCCCCGACTGGCTGTGAAAGCCTGGCAGGAGAAGTGACTGAGTGGACCTTTCTTTTCTCAAAAAAGTCAGAGACTAAAAACCCCAGAGCGTTTGACTGAGCAAAGCAGTTTATTCCCAAACGTTTGAACGGACAAAACAGTGGGAGTGATTTCGTTGATTGTGAAGCTTAGTCAACCATCCCTGGATACATTTTAATGTCATCGCCTCCTTTAACAAAAGTTAAACCCATAATATTTTGACCTATAATGAGTTAAACTAGTTCAAAATACCATTGAATTGCCGATTTCTCAAGCAGAACTAATCTTCAATTATGTTTTCTGCTCTGAGACACTTAAATACCAAGCAAAAGCCTCTGCTTATCAAAGTTAATCAAATTATTTTCAGTGGGAGCAGAACTGGATTAAACACAGAGAATTGATTTTTTTTTCATCAATTCTTATATAGTTATACTAGATTAATAAAACACTTGGTAACTCAAGGTAAATTAAAACTAATTCTTGAACCATATGGAGTTTTTTCATTGTTTGGTCTTTTCTGAAAGATAAAATTGTTTATTTTATTCCCCAAAAGAAAGAGTCACTTCAGGTGCTGCTGGCAGAGACTAACAGAAATCTAAACATACAGAAAAATAAGCCTTTTTGAAAAATTAACACCCACATTTTCTGCAAACAGATGTCTTCGCATGACTATTAAACTTTCAACTTGTCTGTTTCCACTGTGACCTACAGGCTTCCTGATTAGAGGTTGATGGTTTGAACGAAAAGACTTTTGACAAGAATCTAAGAAAATAAGCCGAGTGGAAACCATCTTTTTACAAGAGAAACATGGCTCTTTTTGTGTAGTAAGTTTGTGGTGGAGTAAGAGAGGAAGTGGCGGAGAGTGATGGCGAAAGCAAGTGAAGCAGAAGAAAAGGTGAGCAGTCCTGCTGTCAGTTTAGCAGAAGATGCACCGGGCAGTTTGTCGCTGCACAAAGGCTGAAGGTTCTCAGGACCAAAGCAAAGCTCATGTCGTCTCCAAACTGCTGGAGAAGTGAAGGGCAAGACGTCGCTGTGATGATCAGCTGAAATCTTTCATTTGTCTTCTTTACTGTTAAAAGAAGAAAAATGTGAGTACATTTGCGTTATTTTGTGGGAATGCAGCTCAACACAGTCTGATCAGCAGCACCACATCCACATTTAAGGACTGTCTAACATAAGAAATGTGATTTGAGTTGAATATAAAGCACAACCAGACAGAAACACCTACCTCTGCCTTTTAAATGTCAAGCTACTTTAAAATTACCTCGATCTTATGAGTTCAAAATGCATTTCTCACACTTTTTTTGTCTGAGAGATTTCTGACAGTTTTTCTTTTTTTCAATAAAGTGCAAAAGAGATACTCATGATTTTAGAGACACAAGACACCTTAACAAACTCTTTGGCCAAACTGCTGAATAAATATGACTATTGATGAGACGGGTAGTTAGCTGCCGGCAGACAGATACACAGTGTTATTTTGCAGATAACTTTTAAATAAGACTATCAATAGCTCTGATTGCTTGAAGGTTCAGCCTCTCTGCATTTGGAAAGACGATACTCTTTACAATTTCATGCACACACAGGGAATTTCTCTTCAAAGAGATATGCCTAGTCAGAGTACTTAGGAGGTCAGTAATCAATTAATGTGCATCACATTAAAAGATTGTGGGTCCTTTTTAATCTGACAACAGAGCAGCTGCTGGAGCATAAGTGCCTGATGTGATCAATAGTTGGAGAGACAAAGGATCATAGAGATTAATAAGTGAATATTTTAGAGGAGAAAGTAATCTTTAGTCACACTGATGCACCGAACTGTCTATGTGAGCAACAAGATGTATGCTGGGAAATTCTTGGATAGATGTTAAAAATTCCCAGTGAGATGGCGCACCTGTGTATTCCCGATGCTGAAAAATCTTCTGTCACCCCCTTAAAAACACCTGGTTTGGCCTCTATAAAGTTCCTACAAAATGTCTTTAATCCCTGAAATATCCTGGTTGTGGTGTGGATTTGGTTTGCTGGTCTCCCACTTGGCTGATGGAACGTTTGAAATGCTAACATGTTAAATGTTAAATGTACAAAATTTTAAATATTCACAGTTTGCAAAAATGTAAACTGTAATTTTTTAACACTATTCTAATATTTCTTATATCTACAGCACAATTAGGTCTATAAACACAGTGAACACAGATACAAGATTATGTCAAATGTCACCTCGTCTTCTAAATTCAAGCATTTAGCAGCTGCTTTTCAGGGGCCAGAAGACAAACTTGCAGTGAGGTTTAACTACTTCAGATTTTTGCATTTAATTGGCTTCAGAGCTTTAAATAGCTCTCATACGGTGACGCACACTCTAATGTTTTTATTTGTGGACAGGACTCGATTGCACAGATCAGATAAAATGCAATAATCATACAGCACAGAGAGAGCTGCAGGCTTTGTGAGGAAGCCTCCCTCAGCCACTGACCTCAGTGTGTGTGTGTGTGTGTGTGTGTGCGTGTGTGTGTGTGTGTCCTTTCAGATTGACTGGAAACATCACAGAGACATGTCCACTGTGATTAGCACTTGTGTAAATGTCAACCTTGTTTGTAGTGCAGGTAATGAACAAAGCTCTGGGTATTAAAGGGAGAGGAAAACAGAATGAGAGAGAGAGAGAAAGGAAATAGAAAAAAAGAGGAGCTGTAAAGGTGGAAATGGAGCAATGGAGCATATAAAATGTAGGAGCGAGAGGAAGGCGTATAGAGGAGGAAAGAATGAATGTATGGTGAGATAAGAGCAGAGGGAAAGGGAGGAGAGGAGGGAGGAGTGAGGAGAGGAAGCGAAAGGAGTGAATGGGTGCAGAAAAGAAGGAAGGAGACGAGAGGTTACAAAAGGACAGGATGATGAAAGCAATATGAAGGGAAACGGTGGAGGCAGAAAGGAGGGAGGAGGAGTGAAAGATATGGAAGTTGATGAGATGGAAAGAGAAAATACAGCAGGAGGAGAAGAGAGAGAGAGAGAGAGAGAGAAAGAGGAAATATAAAGTGGAAGAAGATGCAGAGGTTAGATAAAGGGAAAAGAGAGCGAATGATGAATGGAAGGAGGATGAAAAATGCAGGACGGGAGATTGATGCTCTTAAAATATGCTGCAACAGCGAACGTTGCCCAGATCTTTTACTGTTTCTAAACTCATTCTGGGAAACTTCCGCTGGATGGAGACACATTTGAATTTCGTTACATTTTGGTGTTTGTTCAAGATGTCCAGTGAATTAAAAAAACAGAAGACTTGAGATAAAAACATCAGATTTAGCAAGAAAAGTATCAAAACTACCTTCATCCTTTGTGCTATCACTCATTTCTTCCTGCCTGCTTTTACTTATTAATTCAGTCATTCATTCCTGTCTCCTACAAAACACTTTCTTTCTCTCATTTCCTCATTCCTCTGCTTGTTTCCTGTATTTCTTTGAATCTGTCTGTTCTTATATTTGACGTTTTCCATCATCCTTCCTTCCTCTCTGCCTGTCATTTAGTCATTTCAGCCTTCTTGTATTTCCTCCAGTTCTTCACCTGCCTCTGTTTTCTAATCATTCTTGTTCTTCATTCATTTCTTCATTTCCTTCCATGTTTCTTTCTACCTTTCTCTCTTTCCTTCCACAGTTCAGCTTATTTATCGGCAGTAAATGGAGCCGACATATGAGTTTTCACAGGTTGGGCTTGCAGCTGAAGCATGTTCATTTGTTCCTGCCTTCCTGTATCAGCTTTCCTGTTAACTGGGCTGCATTGCACCTGCACTGCATCAATCTTTTCTTTCCGCTCCGCTCTCCTCTCGTTCCTTCTGATCTCTTCTTTTCTGCTCTGCTCGTTTACACTGTATTCAATTCCTTTTAGCTTAGTTGCTCTTAATCTTTCATTTGTGTATTTTTTTCTTATGCAGAACTGCACTGATGTGATTTCAGCTTTTGCTGAATCGTTCATGTCATGCACTTTAAACCTTTATTATCCAACTACATGCACCTCTTGTTTCACATTTCCAAACTGTGGATATTAGAAAGTTAACTGCAGTCTGACCTGCTCATGCATTTTATGTAAATTAAGAAAATGTTCACACAGGAAAGCATGAAGTTTCTGTTTAAATAACTTAATCATTTATTGATAACATCATATATTATGATTCCTCCAAAAAAAGATGTTGCTCTGGACACATTTTTCCTGATAATTATAAACCAGAAGGCGTTTCTTGACTCCTTGTGTAGCTCTCAGTGAAGAAGGACGGTGATCACCTCCTCTGTCATTCTCTTTTTGGTGTCATATTATTGTGCAGCTGTTCTGTTTCAGCTGCAAAAAGGCCAGCTTTTTGTTTTGTGAATGTTGTACTTCTTCACTTTCTAAATAGCTTTTTATTTCTCTGTGTCTTTTTGAGAGGATGATGTGAAGAGCTTTTTTTATGAGGCAACCCTTCAGCATGAATTTCTGATAATTAATCTCATGAACACACAGTGATTCAGCAATAAATAGGATGGATTCATTGGAAACCTCATCATCTAAATCTTTCATGATTTAGAACCATAAAAACAAAACTGAAGAAGTTGTCATGGTTTAAATATATATGTCTTGGACTGTAACTACCAGATTTCTCTTGGCTGAATGAAAAAAATATAGATATTTTGCTGTATTTTGCACACAATTTTAATGGCCTCTTTTATCTCATTTGCTGTCCCTTTGCCCTCTTATGCTTTATTTGTGTCCTCTGCAGTTAATTATATCTCCTATCTGTTCATCTACAGTATGATATATTGTAATGTATTCGTATTAAAATCAGCTGGGCTTAAACTGAGTTTACTGTGCTGCGTTTTATGTAACGCTCTGCTCTGTGTCATCCTGCTCCGCTGACTACTGTTTTATGTTGCACTGCTCTGTTTTTATGAAGCCCAGAGCCACTGGAAAGGAGGAGAGAGGAGAGAAGGAGGGAAGAGGAGGAGAGAAAAAAGGAGAGGAGCCTGGGGCTATTTTTTTTAGCTCAGCCCCCCCTCCCCACCCAACCCCTCCAAAATAGTTCCCTTATTTTAGGCCGTCTGTCCCCAATAACAGAGGAGTGGCTGCAGGTGAGAGAGCGGGGGAGGGGGGGTTGGATATTTAAAGATGGCTGTTCTTTTCTGACATCAGCACAACCTGGATTCATAATGCTGTGTGAAAAAACAAATATATGAGATATTTCTATGGTAATTTATTGCAGAATGAATGCACACACAGATGTTCTCCGATGTGCATGTTTTATAATTACTATAATTAAAATGAACAGAAAAGCTCAGGGATTCACTTGTAGCTTCACAACAGATTTCGATGAATAAAATGCTAATGCTTTGTCATTTTAGACCACATTTTTTCATAAAACCAGACGATATATGTTACATTTTTCTTCAGTTTTTCTGAGTTAACTCCTTTAACTCTGCAGCTGTCAAAATGTGCAGAAAGTTGAGCGTCGCTGCAAACACGTGTGCAACATAAAAAGACTTATGAGCATGTTAAACTTTACTTCTTATCATGTGGAAATGTGTGATGAGAGGGTGATTGGTGAGTTTTGTTGCTCCTTAACTCCATCTCACACACACACACACACACACACACACACCCATACACACACAAACATACCTGTGCGGGGTCGTGACCTCCGTGTTGCCTAATAGGGCTTAAAACTTGAACCTTGGTTGGTCAAACCTGTGTTTGCAGCTCGAGATATCAGGAAGAGGTGAGAGGAGGATGAGATGGCCTGTATGCATCGGTGTGTTTGTGTGTGTGTGTGTGTGTGTGTGTGTTTGATTGCATAACAGTCGTCTTCTCCCTGAGGTCTAATCTACCCATAAAAGTTTAGTCTTCGAAAGGTCAAGGTTTATGGTGTCTGAAACAACACACTGTGCACGTAAATAACCTGGTTTTGAAGCACATGTCTGAAGTAATCAAAGTCCTCATCATGGAGAACGATACAGCCCTAATATACTTTAATATGTGTAAGTCAAGGTTCAATTACATGGCATGGTTTGAGGACTGCTGATTATGCAGGGCACAACAAATCGCCTCTGTCTCAGAAAAAGAGGGAAAGGATGTGTGTATAGCTCTGTATGAGCGACGTGTGTGCGTGTGCTGTATGTGTGTTTTCTGTCGGTATTTAAGGGCACAGCAGACTGCAGGCTGGTCTCTCCTCACAGCTGATGTCTGATACTCTCCCCTCTTTCATTTCACCTCTGTTACTGTTTTTCTCTCCTGACATTTCAAGCTAATCCAGTTCGGCAGACTGATCATCGCTGCCCCGCGGAAACCTCACCACTCAGCAAGGACAACCTTTCAGCAAAACCTGCTCATTTTATTTGTTTCATGAATCCACATGGACTTCTTTTTTTTTATCTTTGCAGTTTTCATTTTCCTCTTCTCGTTTTTATTTTCATGCTATGAGGCTGAAGCTTCTCAAACGTTTACCTCATTGTATTCCTGTCATTTAAGCGATAACAAGTGCAGGGACTTTGGTAAAACATCTTAAATCGAAACTCAATTCTGCTTATTTATGTTTGTCTTCCTCTGCATTTTGACTGGGAGGAATTTTTCTTTTTACTGTGTCTGAGCTCAGACAACATGACACCAATGCCTCAGTGTCAGTGCCTTGGCATGTTTTGCACCTGTCCTGCACCAATCAAATCACAACAGGTGTGCCAGCCGAGGATGAGGAGAGTCACGGAGTCACGCCTGCTAATCACACAGAAGGAAAAGTACTGCAGGTGACTTTTTTTAGTCACATCACCTCAGAGGAGCACTGATTATATTTTCAGTTTCCCACCTGACAGTGTTTTAACTGCTGTGAGCAATGATACCATGTTTGAATGGAGCTAGATCTGGTTTCTTATCTTTTTCTTTTTTAAGTTCCTCGAACTAAACAAAAAGTATTGCAGCTGCTGGTCTGACGTCCCTATTGGCTGTGCTGTAATCTCATTTCTGCTCTGCTGCAGCTTTTGATTCGGTTTGGTTATGTTAATGTGCAGAAATTACTTACTTAATTACTTAATGACTTGATTACTTAAGATTGCAGTCATAAAAAGTCAAAAAAGAAATAAAAAAACGATAAAATAATAAAAAACAGGGTTGACCTTCTGTTTCCAAACTTCACGATGAGTTATTGGCTCATCTATGCACTTCAGTCCAGGAGGTTTAACATTTAACTGTTCACCTTTGTTAACGACAGCAGGCTTTATAATATGCACGTGGTAAAAGTTTATTACGATCATTCGATCAATTTCTACAAATAACAAATGGCATTTTTTACTTCCTTGTGAGCTTTTATTACAGTTCAACAAGTTACAAAACTGCATAAAACAGAGAAACTAAGTACGAAATCTAACATGAAGCTGATGCTGAAATCGCACCTCTGTGGTCTGTGTCCTCTTTCTGCACTTTGCTGTCTGACATGTAGTTCGGTCTATTTCGGGCACAAGAGCCACTCACAGAGTTGCCAACATTAGGCCTCATTAGAGTCGAGCTCACCTGAAGGTGCTGTGAGCGAAATCACTCAGAGTGCAGCTTTCCTTTTGCTTTTGCACCTGAATAATCAAGACTGTTTGTTTAAGTTGGTTACGCAACATGAGTCTGACATGGCACCCGGGGCACGACCAGAATTCCTCACTCCAGGCTCATAGATATCATCATTAACTGGTATTTTCAAGTGAACAATCCTTCATCTCTCATCATGTCATCTTTTGTTTACTTCGGAGCCATTTAGGGGCAGTGACTCTGTGCAGAGCATCACTTTTTTTATTGCATTTTTTAAATTTGCAGCGATGCCATAAACAACTTGAAAAGCTCTGCCGGGAGAACAGAGGTGTAGGGAGGGGGGGTCAGAGTTGGGTGAACATGTCAAAAATGTTATGCACTCTGTTTCAGACAACCGATTGATACTGTCTGGAGAGAGAGAGAGAGAGAGAGAGAGAAGTAGAGAGTGTGTGAGAAAGAGAAATATGCCGAGTGACTCAGCGTTGCATTTGTAGAATTCCCCTTTGGCAAGATTACTCACCTAAAGCCCACTGCAGCCAACCTGTTCATATATATGCGTTTATGTGTGTGTGCATTTGTCTGTCAGTGTGTGTGTGTCTCTGCATGTGTGTGTGTGTCTGCATGTGTGTGTAAATGCGACTGTCTCCATGCAAATATGAGATGACATTAAGAGCAGAGCATGTAAAGAATAGCTTCCCCTGAATGTACACACAGTGTTAGGTTTGCTGCTTTGGCCTCAGGATGTGTGTGTGTGTGTGCATGTGTGTATGTTCAGTAAAGCACACATGGAGACAGTATAGGACTTAAAAAACTTTACTCAAATGAAAGTAAAATTACACCCATGAAAATGTTTGAAGTAAGAAAGTTTTCAGAAACTTTCTCCAGTAAAGTAAAAAAAAAAACTTCCTGAAAAATAAATTACTTGAGGAACAATTTTAATTTTAATTTGATTAAAGAAAACTACAATTAATTCCTTATTTTTAATGCAAAACTTGACTTGCCACTATAACCACAGAATAGATAAAAGTCATTATTACATTGTGGTCAAAGACAGGTGATGTTTCTTCTTCAATTTTTCACTTTTGACAGAAGAGCAAGATTTAAGTTTTGGAAAATGAACATGAAAAAAAAGGTTAACTTAACTCATGTGCACACTTGTAATGCATCAACACACACCCCTGACTGCAGATCACATGACATTTATCCATACAGTGTAACTGGTTACTATGGTAATGACACACTTGCTTACTAGTAGCATCGAGCCAAAACCTCCCACACACATTCAATGTTTCAGGTCTGGATTCAGAAAAATTAAAAAAAATCTTTAACAACTGAGAATGCATTGTTTATACTGTTTTATTGAACAATGTTTTGCAAAAATAACCATTAAAGGCTTTATTTCAGTCACATTTGTCTTATTTAGAAAGTTTATTGTATAGATGAAACCTTAAACAGTCATAGAGCACATCTGCATGTCAAACAGATTTGCAGATTCACTCAACAGAGTCAAAAATGGATCTTAACCAGGATCAGCAGTAATAATATGAATATTTTAAAGACTGTATTGTGCACACAAGACCATCATCTCTAAATTTTGCTATTTAACATAAAAGCAAAAATGCAATTTCTCAGACTTTCTCTGAATGTGGAAACTCAGAACTTTTTTACATAAAGAGGCAGTAAATGACCAATATATAGGGAAATTCAAGTCTGCAGGGTGAAGTGGTGAAGCTACTTTTCTGCAGTTGGTCGAGTAAAGAGGAGCCACCGCCATCAATTTTGTAACTTTATGAAGTCATGCTGACTCTGCGCAGCCTCTGGTCAGGTTGCTCAGGTGTCAAACAGGCTCGAGCTCAAAGCGTTCGGCATTTCTAGAGTCACTAGTTTGGCATCCTGGAGTTTTACAGTGTTGATAAAGGGATTCTCCAATTGATCAGATAATTTAACTGCATTTATCTACTTGTAAACATTTTATGTAACAGGTTGCGTGGTGGTTGTCTACTTTTAGAAGGTAGTTTGAGCAGCAAAACCATTAATGGCTTTTTATCTGAGCTGTAGGTGTCCAGAAGAATCACTGCGCTGGGGTTTATTATGAGCTGTAAAGATTCTCCTGGAGGACAATGTCTTAACACTGCAGAAAATGTCCCACCCTCTGGCTATTTATGCATCATTGTGCACCATTGTAATGTCAGAGTAATGTGTGTGTGTGTGCCTTTGCACACACAGGTGTGAGTGGGTGTGTGTTTGTTAGAGAGAGGGAGAGCAAGACTTATGAAAATTTATATAATATAGAATATGTAAGAATGTGGGCTTCCTCTCCACTCTACATATGGCTGCCTGATTCATTTTCTAAGTGAACACTCTTTGCGTTTGTGTGCAAACGCCTGCATGCATTTAGCTGTATTCTCTCTTTGTAACTGCATGATAAATTGCCGTCTTTAGCAGAAGGTCTTTCCCATATTTTACCCTGCCACAACCAAATTATACTAAAATGCAAATGATCCTTTTTTCAAAACAGCAGTCTACCATTATCATAATCATGGTGACAGTCTAATAAAATGCATCCCTGCAGAGATGCAGCACGCCTCTCAGCCTGTGCTCACAAAGGAGTGTACGGCGCTGTTAAGCAGGAATGAGGATATTCACTCTGAAATATGTGAGCAAAACTTCAAATGAGTCGTCATTTTCCAACTCACAATATCAGCTATGACAAAAATGTTGTCTACAGGAAGATTATCGGTTGGTTTTTATGGTGTGTGTTTTGAAAAAACAGCATAATCACCATAAAAATATGTGTTTCAACTCAGGTAGGAAACTATTAAGTGTAAATGGGACACGAGGGAACAAAACATGTTTGACAAACGCTGTGTTTTCCTTTCATTTAATGTCTCAAAACAAGGTGTTTCACTTCCTGTACTCAATATGTATCACACGACATAATTCCAATCTAGACATGTATTTAGCTCATGTCACCTGCATAGCTGTGGCTGAGCTTTTAGAGTGCGAACAGGTTTCGTTTGATTGACAGGTATGAGAATGGCTGTGCTCTAAGAAGGCACCCCGGGGTGCAGCTCCTCTGAATTATGAATGAATGGGCTGAAGCTCTCACCTCCCAGTGTCAACTTCACATCTGCAGAGGGCTCCTCGTGTGCTCTCCCTCTATATATATCTAGTTTTATTGAACTTGGCTTTATTAGCTTGACAGAAGTAATATTGTAACCCTACTGCAATGTTATTATTTGTTAAAGGCATATTGCATGAAAACAATATCAAGAAGTCATGTTGTAAAGATGCAGAGTATTTATGAATGAACTGACTGAATCAAAATGGCGAGAGAAAACTATTACTGAGAGAAAAACAGATGTAAACACACTTTTTTTGCTCTGGTCAGCAAATATCTTCCATAATACCATAATTTTAAAATACTAATACGGTATTCAGCCAAATTCTAGCAAATTCTATCAGTTTTTGCTCATAATTGCTCACATATTTTCACAGTGTTTTTATAAATATTCAGTGGAACAAAGCAAATTGTACTTGTGTCACTTGCAGCCTGCAGCCTGTTTCCTTCGGGCCCAAAGCTTCTCTGAGAGGAAATTTTACATCTCGTGTTATGATAAACTCCTTTCTTCTGCAACAAGAATATGGAAACCAACCAGGAAGACGCAGGAAAAAGAGTGTTTATCCAGTTTAATACATCTCAACTTGTATGTCTATAACACACCACACTGTATTTGCCAGGTCTTCTGATGTCCGTGCTACAGTCCCCTCTGCTGCCCAGCCACCCCGGCAGTCATCCCGTCTGCCATTTTCCAGTTTGGTAGATCAACCTCAGTAACCTCATCGTCCATCCGTTCACCTCTCCGGTGGACCGGCTCGTCCTGCCGTCTGCTGCCGCGCTCTCCGGTTGTTTCTGCTTTAACGCATACCTCCCACCCCTCTGACAGCTAGTTTGCCCTCTGCACCTCAGTTGGGTAACCTTCCCTCTGTCTCCAAACCTATTAGTTTTCCCTCACACCCCCCACCTCTGAATCACCTCACAGCCTCCAGTCCTCCCTCTTGCATCTGTTTTTTTTCCCCATCTCTGTTTGAGCCTAAATCTGTGTCCGTGTCTCGGCATGGGCTTCTGGCTGCCTCTTAGCCTGTGTCTTCTGGGAACTTTTCTGTGTCACTGCCTGAGCTTTTATCCCTACATCTAGCTTGTATCAGCGGGTTCATCTGTGTCTGCTCTGCTATCTCTGCGAGAGCCGATTCTTCTCAACAAAACCTGCCTCGATTCCGATTCAATCAGGTTTTCAAATCTCTGCCCCGTTCGGTGTTCAGTGTTATTATCAGCCTGCGTCCTTTGGTCTCTCTTTTGCACAATATTCTCCAGCGTTTAACCTCTCCAACCCAGGTCAGCCTGTTTTATTATCTCATGATCCAATGATGCAAAGAAATCCTGTCTGCCCGTCTGAACAGCTGCCTGCTCCTGCATGGCTCCACACACTTCCTCTGTGTTTCTGCACCTGTGCTTGTTACAACCTTTGGCAACCAAAACTGGTTTTCCATCTGTTACCTGCCTATTTAAGTTAACTCACACAGGATGACGTGCAAGTTAAGAGGCTCTTTGCCCCCTTCTTTTCTCCCGGGTCAACCTTTTTACTGAACTGTCCTCAGATGTGTCTGCTTCCTCCCTGAAACCACCAGCATCTCAATCAGCTTGCAGAGACATTGTGAGGCATCTTTCGTCCATATTCACTCTCAAACTGTCTTGGTTTTGAGTGTGAGTTCAGTAATTTCCTGTTTAATTTTGTAGTTTCTTGTGTCTTGTTTTGTCCCCCTTCCTGTCTTTGTTTGCTAACCTCCCTTACTTTGTGATGGATCATTAGTTTCACCTGTCCCTCGTTTGTTTTCTCCCCCTGCTGTGTATAAATCTGTGTTTCTTGCTCTAAGTTGTCACTTTATTTTAGCTCCCAGGTCCCGTGTCTGTTTCCTAGTCCTCGTGTTGTTCTGCTTGTTGTTTTGTTCATTTTTTTTTTCGTTTTCTTTCCTAAGTTTTTGGATTTGCTTTTATCTGCTCCTTCAGTCTGTTTACTTTTTTGCAGAAACCCCGACAGAGTCACTCTCCTCTCATTCCCAGCATGTCTGTCGCTGTTGTAGAAATTTCCATTCCTCTCATGTTTCACCTGCCCACCAGTAGAGTTTCCCTTGTTTAGAGGTCACCTGACCAAGTCACCTGCCTGCCCGGCTCCGACACAATTCCAGACATATTACATGTAACTGCTCATCATATTTGGATTTATTTTTCTTGGTATGTCTGCCTTCTAGTTTCCGGCTGTTTGACTTTCTATCTGGTAGGTTAATGTTTGGATTTGGGTCTTTGTTCCTGTTAGTAACCTGAGTTCAGACAGCATTGTCTTTGTTTGGGAAACCTGACTCAGATTGTTTGCATTATTGCATTAATACAATGGCTTTTTGCCCAAAGACAGAAGTAACTTGAGGGTGTGTCATGTCTTCCAAAATCTCAATGCAGCATTTCCAGTTTCTGTGCATGACAAATATTAGAGGTGGAGCTCAGCGTTGTCAAGTTTAGTTTATTTTAGCAAAACTTGTGATCAAACCTTAAATTTTATGGTACATTAGAGAAATCTGGGTTTTTTTTTGGTTTTTACAAGGTCTAACCTTATGATTCAGAATATTCGGCTTCCACTGGAAGATTTTAATGAACATTTTTTAATGGAGACTGAATGAGCCAAATAAAAGAGATGTGCAACGGCGTTAATGACACATTGGCTTTATAACATCATTTAACTTGTATGCAAACCGTTACAGAGAGAGAGAGAGAGAGAGAGATGGATACACGGAGGAAAATTGAGGTCTGACATGTTTCTTGACTCACTATTTATTTTCAATCGGGTATTGATATTAAACCTGAGGAGCAGGCAGATCGAGGAGCCGATGTAAGTGCTCTCAGAAATAGAAGGGTGGAGGGGGCGCGAGAGTGTGTGTGTGTGTGTGTGTGTAAAAGAAAGAGAGAGAGAGAAGACAGATAGACACACAAGGACATGGACGTGAGAGAGAGAGAGAAGCACACACACACACACACACACACACACAAAACACAGAGTAAGAAGGAGGAGGAGGGCTCGCTGATCCTCAGTCGGTGTGTGAGGGAACAGACGAAGTGGAGACCTGCTCACTCACACACACACGCATACAGACAGAGTCGCTCACACACACACTCACACTCGCTCTCCCTCTCACTCTGATACACCCTCGATCCTTTACTCTCTCTCTCTCTCTCTCTCTCTCTCTCTCTCCCTCCTTCTCGCTGTCTTTTCCTCTTGCGCTCGGAGCGAGAGAGAGGGACTGGAAAGGGAAGAATGAGGAAGAAGTCCGCCGTGCTGCGCGCCTCGTCCCAACAAATGCGGGTTTGCTGATAAAGCGCCGCTCCGGTCATCCGATCATACAGGTCGCGCTGCATGGAAACGAGGAGGTGCGGGGCAGCAACAAACAAAAAGCTGTCAGTGTATGGGAATCCGGACCCCTCTCCCCTTCTTTTGTGCGTCTCGGTCGGTGGATACGCCGCCTTGGCTGGCGTATAAGAGCTCCTCGCGTCTCCATTACCATTCCACACTACTGGCTTACCTCTACTCCTCCTCCTCCTCCTCCTCCTCCTCCTCTTGCTCCTTGTACTGCTACTATTATTAGTAGAGCTATAGTGTTGTTTTTTTACTACTGACTGTGTTCTCCGGATTGCTGGACACTCTCTGGATAAGAATAAAAAAAGGTAAGACATTCTGCAGTTTTTCTGGGTGTATTTTCAATGATGAATACTGAGGGGGGGTCTTTAACCACTAATCCACCGCATTGTCTGAGGAGAGCAAGTTTTTTTGGGGAGGGAGATGGAGTGAATGGGATGGAATAGGGGGGACGGTGTGGAGTCTTTGGAAAGCATGCGTTGGAAGGGGTTTGCATGCGATGTGGAGACGATGTTTCCTCACCTCATCCTCCCCACACTGCACCTCTCCTCCTCTGTGATCCACTATCAGAGGTTTATAGAGAGAGGGGGCTGTGGCTTTACAAACCGCTGGGTGCGGTGGAAGGTTTGTCATTTGTTTTTGCATTAAAATTGAAGCTGCCGGTTTTAAAATCCAGAGGCTGCTTCTTTTTTTTCCCCCTTACAGGCTATTTTTTTTCTTTTCTTTTTGCCCCCCCACTCTCCTTCCCCGCTCTCCGTCCCCTTCCTCTCATGTTTAAGTACGACTTCCACCTCGCTTGTTTCTAGAGGGATAATAAGGATGCAGAGCACGTTCAGATAACCGCTCGCACCATTTATAGGCTTTCAGCGTGGAAGTTGGGTGACAAACATGCGCAGTTCAGGATTAATTTTCCCTTGGATATGGTAATCCTCGCAGAGAATGAACGATCCAGTCGCCCTAAAAGCGCATTGAGGTCCATATTTGCGCAATTCTGCACGTCACCCATCCTTTTTATTTTGCGCCAAAGTGGCTGCCTTGCTGTTGATGGAGTGCCTTTGCACATCAGTGCAGAGCAGGTTGAGGAGAAATCTCAGACCCCCCCCCCCCCCGGTTAAGTTGAAATGGGGTTAATTCAGTTCTGCCTCTGAAATCCAACTGTATATGTTGGATTTGTTTTTTAGTTTCCAAACATGATCTTCTCAGACAAAACCTTTGTTTTACCTTCTTCCTGTTATAAATGGAACAATGGCAGAGCTTCACACACCGGTTAACTGTGCTTGTAAACCTGGCACACATAGCCTAATTTTAGAGGAGGTGGCAGACAGCAGCTTTTCTTTCCCTTGATGTGACACTACAAATGCTTCGTCTTGTGAGGAGCGCTTTGGCACATCAGGCGGGTACCATCAAGGCTTTCCAGGCAATCTTTTCCAGCTGACTTCAGTGGGGGCTTCACAGGCATGACACACAGAAAGCTCATCCACTGTACAGCCTATGAAAGATTTATGTACAACAATGAAAAAAAAAAGAAACTGAAGAGTCTGTAGTGCTTCATTTTTTTTTTCCTCCCAGCAGCGGTTCGTTGCTGATGAAATAAGATCTCATAATGATGCAGTGGCGATGCTTCGTTTCAGGCGTTACAGCAGAACAGGTTCAGAAATGGGATGCTTTTTTTTCCCATAAAAGCTGATCATTTTTCCATGTTTGACGCCAGATTCAGGCCGCCTCTCAGTGGGTCTGCATCAATCAATCAGTGATTAGGCCTGATCGAGTTGAGGGGAGCAGCACAGGTCTACCACACACACACACACACACACACACACAGAGTAGAAGAGAGAGGCACACAGCTTCCTTCAGACATGTAGCTGCCTCAGTGTAGCAACTGCTGGCTCACTATGTTGTAAATAAGTCAGTGTTTAAGTGGCTGAGAGGAGGCTGAGCTTCATCATGGCTGGAGGAAGCAGGTCCTGCATTCCTCAGTGTTTTATACTGTATATGGTGTGTGATGTGAAAGGATTGTCAGGGTAACTTACAGGAATGACACAGCTGACCAGATATTTCAAACAGTCCCGTCAGATTTCTTTATGTTTCTATTATGAGGTTTGACAGTTTTGTTTAAAATGTTTCAGTTCAAATTGCTCATGAATGGTGATTAAACATTGCATTTGTTGTTGCATATATCAATATAAGACTAAAAAAAACACTGTAACATCCAAAATATAAAGCTGAAACTTAACATATGACCACCCACATGAACACAAACACACACACAAAGGGTTTATTTTTAACTAGTCATAGTTTTTTTCTGCTTCTTTCTGCAAAATGGACCCTGTTCATGATAGTTTACAGTAAACAGGATCCTCTCATAGCAAGGACAGGTCACTCAAAATGGAAAAAAAAATGGCTGTAGATCGACCAGTCACTTGAAGTACATGTTATCTTTTTATAATGCAGGTATTTTTTTATTATTATTAAAGAAAACATTAAAAAACATATAAATTAAAACTAAAATTACTGGAATCGGCTGTAGGTATGTTGCATTATGAATTTAGTGTTGCTAATGGGTAATAATATTACCTCCATCATGTAGTTCAAACAGTAACCAATAAGCTCATTGATATCCTCCAGTGTCAAACCCTGAGGAAAAGTCCAACTATTAGAAATCAATCTGCAAATTGATTGGTTGCCTGCAAACTTGCGATCCATCATAGGTTGATAATAGATATGCTTGACCCCACTGTCCGTTTGTAAGACCTCGGGTTAAAATGTGAGTGCACTGCTGCTGTGGTGAATGTCAACAGCTGTCAGATTAATTACAGATTATAAAGTAACATAAACAAGATTTTTGCAAACCTTATGGCTTGCTTGTACTCCATGTTGTTTCTTCAGCATCATGTGGAAAACAGATGTTCTTAAGCACAGATATGGTGGTCTAGTAGCCAAAATGAAGCATATCTGTCATATTGTACATCATTTACATGGATACTAATATCACACTAACACAAATAAATCATGGTCATGGTGGCTGAGGTTTGATGCTGTGCACGACTGAGTTAGATCTGCTGGTAGAAATGCTAGAGCTCTGCAGCACAGAAACAGGAGGGTGCTGTTCTAGACGGGTAAACAAAGCTAAACTCTGTATCTGTAGTACAAGTGTCTTGTGTTTATCCCTGATAAACAGAGCCAGTGGTAACTTCACCTCTGTGAAAGGAAAGCACAGTGTTTAAAGGAAATATGGTCTAATTCTGGAGTAACCACAGCGGTGGAATAATGAGCCTAGCTTGAGACAGAGGCGAGCAGCTCTGCAAAAAATTCTACATTTTCCTCTTTTAATGTAAACAGATTTAAAGTATTTCTGTTGTGTCTTTGCAGCCAGTGGAAGATAATTGTTGTACAGGGTTGTAACAGTATGGTTGTAAAGTAGGCACATCCCCCAACAACCAATCAGCTCAGTAATAAAATATGGATGAATCCAAACAAGGTTGCACGCATAGTGTGATTCAGAGCTTGTATACGGAGTGTTGAAGTCGAGTTTATCTTGAAAGCATTTAAATATGTGTGTCTCTGTGCAAATTAAAGGTTTTAAAATGATCAGACTCGCTTTCCTGCTCTTGGTTTGAAGAAGGTAAAACTCTGATGTTGGCCGTGCTGTAACACTGACATGTTAGCATTGCAGAGTTTATAAGGCATGATGGAAAACAGTCCACTGGCATTCACTTGTGCAACATTAGCATTCTTTTGAAGTCATGTTTATGTTAATCCAGATATTTTAAGTCCAATATTTAGGCCTTTTATTTGCTCTGTTTTGGTCTCCACCAACTCCTAAAGGACGTATCTGGCTCTTCAGCAGTTAATAACTCCACTTTGTTTACCAGCTAGCTGCTAACTCCGTCTGTCAGCAGTTTGGTGTGTATAGTGGGTTTATCAGAACCTTATTTTCCGCTGATAACACAGCTGCCTCCCTCTGCTAAAAACAGGCGTGATGACAACAGTGAGTGTGAACCAAAACAGCCGAGTTGCAGGATGGAAAACCAAAAACAGCTCATAGAACTGAAGGAACACCTGCTGGGAAATTTAACTAGTATGAGATTTGTCTTCATAAGTGACCTCTTTCACATGCTGCATACTTATTTGTGCCTTTGATGAGACAGAATTATGGATTAGTGCAGCTTTAAGTGCAGGTTGTTCTACTTTAAAGTGTGACGTCGAGTTTTTGTCTATAGAGACTAACCTTTTTTGAGAAAAAGAAGGCCAGGAGGAGCTTGAAGTTTCTGTGAGGCTTTGACAGTTTGCTCATGGCATGTGACATGTTGTTGTTAAAAGCTAAAAATGTGTCAGGTTTTTACAAAGACTGATGGAAGAAAAGCTCTTTGAGAAAACCCACTAAGTTACAGATGAAAGTGGAAGAGGGGCTGGTTAGAAAGGTAACTGCTGTGTCCAAAAAAACGGATTTCTCTACCCACGTGCCACAGCACCCACCACCACGAAAGAGCCTGAATGTGGTTAGTCTGAAGTTGACTGCTTTCTTTGGCTCGTTTTCCTCCCATGAATGAATGGAGCATTTGAGATAAAGGGGATGATTTATTCGACCTTTATTGTCTTTTAATTGTTTTTTTTCTACTCGCACGGTTCAAAGGTCGATTTCCCAGAGCTTATCTTCACGTTCCCGCATGCTCACGTCCCCTGTCGTATACCTGCTAGACAGACAGATAATGTAGATGGTTACACACAAAGTGAAAGACAACAGGAGGTAATCCTGTGTGATACTGTGCCAGTCTGATCACTTCCTGCATGCCAATAATATGACAAGGCATCTTGGCTTGAAGGTTGGCTGCAGGGCAGATCCAGGCTAAAAGTGCTCAACATCACCCTAATGATGGTAAATGCAGACCATTAATCTTCAATTGTTTGCAGGGGCTAGTGTGTGTGTGTGTTTGTGTCTGTCTGTGTAGTGTGTGGTCTTTCTCTCTCTGTCACACACACACACACATCCACACACAGTGGAATAGCCCTTCGGCTTTATTTCACTGGGAGAGATGACCTCTCTCTTTTCTGTCTTGTACTCCTGTTTTCTCTCCATCTGTCGCCGTCTCTCATTCTCTTTTCCTCCTGACGTCTCACTCTGTTTCTTATATTACATCTCTCTCATTCAGGCTCTCTTCATCTTCAGATCCCACCCTCCTCTCCATTTTGATGACACTCTATATTTCTTTGTCTCCCTTTCGCTCACTGTTTTAAATTTTTTATCATCGCCTCTTGCCCTGCAGTGCTGAAAATGTTTCTCGGACAGGCTTCTCCTCAGAGCAGCAGGCTGAGGCATTTCTTCATGTTCTCCTGCAGCGACCAGCGTTTATTTTTGTTGCTCATGGTCAGCGTGGACTCGGCTTGCTTTTACCAGTATTCATCACTTGTAATATCTGTAATTTTTTGCTGCATCATTCAGTCTCTGCTTGGCAGCGTGGCAGTTCATGTCATGCACGTCTCTGTCTTCCTCTTTCTCTTGTCTTTGGGTCAGAACAGCTGCCTTTCTGGCACCTCTGGGTGGTGCCTTCGGAGGCTCGTGGGAAATGACAGTATTGGGGCAGAGAGGGAACATCTTTCCTCAGAGCAGCACATGGTTTTGGATTTCTGAACTTTATGTATTGTGATTTTGTTTCAGCCTCAGGGAAGGAGGATACAACTTTATGTTGTATGTGTGTGTGAGAGTGTGTGTGTGTGCTTGTGTGTGTCGGCTTTTTTTTTTTTTCTGACGCTGGGTTGGCTTGTCTTATGTTGTGCTCCTCTTGAAACACAGCCAAGTTTTTGAGGTCATAACACAGGGGAAAATCATGGCGCGATATTCTGAAACCTGATATTTCAATTACCAAATCCAAAATAGCCGCCACTGTTCAGCAACTGAGCCTCCAGTGTTTAACACAGACACATAAACACCCTTAATTTCAGAGCTAATACCAGCAAGGGCATCAGTTTTTTTTCCCTTTATTAAAAAGCCAGTTATAATTCTAATGCAGAGAGAGATTAACTGCAGTCAGTCATATCTGCAGGATATATTCTGCAGTCGCACAACAAATTGGAACCATAAACAGAACAGGTAATTATCTGGAGTAATCTGAGGTGTAATCTCCTGATTAAGTGAACAGCAATCACGGTTGTGTAAGCAAGGTTTATCAAGGATTGGTGTTCATGAGGATGAATTTTAAACGCGCCAGCCAGAAGAAACGAAGCAACTGACAGAATCTGGAGCATGGATTCCTGCTTTTCATTCCCAAACTGGCTGGAAGGAAACCAAAATACTCAGCAGCTGCTGCTCTGGTTCCCTCTTACAAGACACTGACCCCTACATTTGTTTGTGTGAGGACTTTGAAAGCTCCTTTAACGCTGATATCTTCAGATTATTCACTCAGCTGTCTATTTTCATTGCTAATTTATCCTGTTACGGTTCATGGGTGAATCAGAAAGGCACTATTGCAATAAGTGAAGCAACTGATTTTTTTATAAGTTAGATTAGCAGACTCAGGAAACCAGTTTATAGTCTCTGTGCTAAGCTAAGCTGACCAGCTGTATCTTTTTCTATGTATAGATGTGAGGGTTGTATCAGTCCTCTCATCTAACTGTTAGTTAAAAAGAAAATAAGTGTCACAAAAATTCAAGCTGTTTCTTTAAGCTTTCTTTTTAAAAGGACTGGATTGTGTTGACTGTGGAAGCTCAAGGGTCCAGTTTTCAGCCCAAACCTGTGAACTCTACCATGTTTGCCATCAAAACTCTCATTAATGCAAACTCTTACTCTCTGCAGCTCACTGACAAGTCTGCCCTCCACTCGTGGTGTCAGGTTTCTCTGCCTGCGATTGGCTTTCAACTGTGTGACAAACCAAATTTAGCTTGCCCGAGACAATTGAAATTGCCTAAGGCAATTTAAAAAAAAAAATCTTTCTCGCAACAAAATTTGCACAGATTCAAATCAGTATTTGCCAAAGTCTGACATTTTATGAGACATAAACATAAGAAAAAACATTTTTTTAGTGAAGAGGATCTTTAAACCTCTTTGATATGAAAAAACATCACAGTCATGCAGTGTTTTTACTGTATGAAATAACTTGAAGGTCTCTCCTGTGGTGAAAAAAAAAACATTCAGGTCTGATGTCTGAAAGATGCATCCTATTCACACGACATAATGGTTTTGAGACTGGCCATAATGAAACCAATAACCAGTGCAAAAGCCAATGCCAAACTATAAACTGCTTTTTGACAGAACTGACACAACTTAACTGGGAAAGGGATGGATACAATTTCCCATTTTCCCACCTGTGGTGAATCTATTAGACCCCAACTGGTACCATCTCTCTTTATGTGCTTAGTGTGGTTTTCTCTTTTGATATGTGTAAATGCTGGTGTTGACTTCCATGAGCAGGGTGGGGTCACTAAAAGCATGACAGTTGAAGTTGTACTCATTTTAGTACCATTTTAGCTCTGACTGCTAACTCAAAAGATATTGGAGTTTTATTGACATTTCCTTCAACTTACACAGTTATTTACCCCAGTTATCTATTTTCATGTATTTTCTTTTTTACATTTCTGTTTAACTTGTTCAGTCCCTAACTTCTTCAGCAGTTATTTTTCCAAGATGGCATGTTCATTTTCTTAGCATACACTGATGGATAGAAGCAGTAGAAATGTTCTGTGGTGTAGAGAGAATAGAGAGCATGCTCTTTCGCCATCAGCCTGCTAGGAAAATAAAATGACATCCTTAAGTGAAAACAACCAAATCCCAAAGCACACTGAATTATTGATCACTTGAAAATGCCACATAAAGCCTTGTGTGACCACACAAGAAGGCCAAAGAGGGCAAAGAGTTGCTGGACTACATTAGGAAGAAAATGTTTGGTTACAAGCTTTACTGAATTAAAGTTTAATTAAGTAGACATGTGATTTTGTTTGTAATTGATTTTCCTAACATGGGAGCAAAACTCTGGCACTACAGCTGAGCCTGCTCAGTACACGTCAACACAGCAGTAAAACTGAAATGCAACACTTTATTTAACACAAATATTTGAATTCACTATTGGTGGACTGATTACACATTACATAGCAACTCATTTATGCAGCAAGTTGCTGTCAACAACATTACACAAGGCACATGCACACGCTTTTTACAATATGTACAATACATGAATGAATATTCGCACGTTTGATTACATCCCCCGTGGAAATGGATCCTTTATTGTTTATTTAGTCTCAGGGCCTCACGGCTCTTGAGTCTTGTTGGATATAATTCAACAGAAAATGTGATTCATATTGTTGTGGGAATAACAAGCTTGGTTGATGATTGCGTGAGTGTAGTGGCAGGAAGAAAAGCAGGAATAGACTGATGTCACTGTTGACGTTGGGTAGATTGTGCTGTGAGTGCATGTAAGAGTGTGAACAGTTCGTTATTGGGTTAGCATGCAAGACCGCAGAGGAAGCTTTGAGGAGAGTTGTGAGCTAATCTTTGTTTTAGATTTTGGTTCTTGTTATTGATTCCTGGTAAAAAAAAAATACTGGTACTTGTGTGTGTGCTGTGATGCTTTCACTAACAGCTCTACAAAGTTGCAAAAGTTTGTCCCTCTGACTGTTTGGATGGGAGGGTAAATAAAGAGAAAACCAACAGCACTGTGTGTCAGCCAGTTGATCATTCTGTACTGTTTATCCAGCTAGAATACACATAAACATCTCGGAGGTTCTTTCAAGAAAAAAGGTGAGAAGATAATCTGAACTGACAGAAACATGTTTTCTGACAAGCAGGAGCTCATTGCTTCGATTCTGGCCTCGAACTGCTGTATCTGCTGTGTCTGCTTCCCAGAAGACCAAAATACTGCACTGCTAATGTGCCAGGCAGCAGTGGCTGTTTTATCGTCCAGCTAATTTTGCAAATTGCTGTCATCAAGTCTTTAAAGCTGTGAATGAGTTAAAAAGTTAACAAGTCAAGGACAAAAATCCAATTCTTTTGGTTTTGAACCATCACATAAATGGCACAGCTCAAAGCTATAATAAAGACAGTTGGCATGGGCCTCATGGTAACGGCATGGCTCTAGGGTTGGCGTTGATGGTCTGACAGCCTGTTGATCAGCTTGAAATATCTTGCAACTATTGCATCAGTTGCCATTATATTTTGCAGACTTTTGTTTTGCCCAGAGGTTAAATCCTACTTAACTTGGTGATAGCCTGACTTTCCATCCAGCATGAAACTCAAACTGACCTTTGTCAGTTTCTCAACAAATTTCAGATTGTTTGCCATGACATTTGCTACAGGCATTCCTATCCTCTTCAGTATAAATGATATAACCTTAGTGGTCAGCGTGATCATATCTTGATTGAATTCCATTTAAAATCTGTAATTTATGATTTTAAATATCGTCCAGCCCTGGCCTGGCAAAGACTTTTTCTCATATCAAATATGCAAATCCCAATTCAGGTTTCAGTGTGGGGTTGTTAGAGTCCAGTTTGCCCCCATAATGGAAACAGGTGATCTGCTGTAGCGACCCCTAATGGGTATTAAATGAAAGAAGTGAGACTTTGTTTGCCATCTGGCCATTTAGAGATAATCCAGTTACAGAGTGTGGACACATAAAAGCAGCACTGGTGCAATGTGATTGGACAGATCTGAAAATGAATGATGTTCTCAAAACCCAAAGCTGCTTGGAATTGATTGAAAAGGTTCTGTTAATTTTAGAGGCTATTGAGCGGGTTTGGGTGTTCGGTACTCGTAATTTCCTCATATTTTCAGCAGCTTCTCTACCTTATCAGCCAGTCCAGTTGTAGAAATACATTTTGGAACATAAAATTACCTTCAAATGAAAGCTGACTGACTGACAGAAGTCATCTGGACCGTTATCAGAGAAAGCCATTTCTGGCCTGGAGGCATGAGGAACAGCAGGGTAGTGCGACCGTGAGATTTTAGAGGTTGCTCCTTGGAAATGTATACCTCTGAGCTCAGGAGCGAAAGTTTACCTTTGGTGTGGTTATTTGAACTTGGTGCCCCCAAACAGCTAAGCCAAACACTTCACATGAAACATATGTTCTTATTTTTGTGGTGTTATGTTTTTAAGGTTCTTTATTTTTCAAAGTGAACTTGGCTGTTTTATATTTTTTGGAAAACTTTGAATGTTGTTTGTTGTTGAAAAGCCAGTTCACTCATCAGTCTGCAGGGGTGACGTTTAGTGTTTCAGCTGTGTTTTTTTTTCAGACGGATGAAGATTTGGCCTTTCGCTATTGCAGCATTTACTGGAAATTAAACAAATCTATAAACAAGTTGTAAGTTCTTATCCAGACAGTTTCTGAACTGAGTTGTTGTTAAAACATTTCTGTCGCAATAACCTTAAATCATGTTTCTTAAAACAGCAACAGGACATGTTACTTTGATATGTTTGAGATTAAAAAGAGAAATGAAAAACTGATTTGGTTACTGGCTATAGGAGTGAGATCTTTTTTTGTTCTTTTCATCAAGAGATTATCAAAAAAATATTTAAAAACCTGTTTTTAGACCTGCAGCGAGTTTATCCCAAATGCCTGCAGCACCCTGGTTAAAAAATATGTCTTGAAATGATGTAAAAGCTTGTAGTGAAGAAGAGAATTGAACATAAACATCTGGCGCATTCGTCAGATCAGTGATGGTCTAACCTTGTTCTTTCTTCTCTCCTCTCTACAGATTCAACATCTTCATTCGTGTGACCTCACAGCAACATTATCAACATGGGCCGCTGGGACCTCTTCTTCCCCCTGTCCCCTGGACTGAGGCTAGCGATCGTCACAGTGATTCTCCTCCTCCAGCTCCATCCCTCGTTGGCCGGCGCTCCCCCTGAGCAGACCCTGGGTGGCTCTGTTTCAGCCGTGTCCACAAATAAAACTGAATGCAGCAAGGCTGAACCATGCGCAAAAGGTGTGCTCTTGCCTATCTGGGAGCCCCAAAACCCATCATTTGGTGACAAGGTGGCCCGGGCGACTGTTTACTTTGTGGCTTTGGTCTATATGTTTCTTGGGGTGTCAATCATCGCAGATCGTTTCATGGCATCGATAGAGGTCATCACTTCACAGGAGAAGGAGATCACCATCAAGAAACCCAACGGAGAAACAACCACCACCACCGTTCGGATCTGGAACGAGACCGTCTCTAATCTCACCCTCATGGCTCTTGGCTCTTCGGCTCCTGAGATCCTGCTGTCCGTCATAGAAGTTGTGGGTCATGGGTTCCATGCCGGCGCTCTGGGCCCTTCCACCATCGTGGGCTCTGCAGCGTTCAACATGTTTGTCATCATCGGGCTTTGCGTGTATGTTGTGCCTGACGGTGAGACAAGGAAGGTCAAGCACCTTAGAGTCTTCTTCGTCACAGCTACCTGGAGTATCTTTGCCTACATTTGGCTCTACCTGATCCTGTCCGTGATCTCGCCTGGAGTTGTGCAGGTGTGGGAGGGGTTGCTCACCTTCCTGTTCTTCCCCATCTGCGTGGTGTTTGCCTGGGTGGCCGACCGCCGCCTCCTGTTCTACAAGTATGTGTACAAGCGCTACCGCACTGGCAAACAGCGTGGCATGATCATCGAGACTGAGGGAGACCGTCCACTTCCTTCCAAGGTATGCTCAGAGGAATACTATGGCTTTTCAGCTCACTACAACTTAGGGTATTACCTTTGTGGGTTTGGCAATGGATTATGAAAAGATTTTATACTCTAAGTTAGCTGCTAAAATGTAGTAATGCAGGGACTCAACTCAAAAGAAGTCAGCCCATGTAGGTCAAACAAGTGTGAAACCGATGACAGTTTACAGAACAACTCCCTGATATCTACTGTGACCTTTTGTACTTCTCACATTTACATTTATTTAATTCGCTGCGATACAAGATTACTACATTTTCAATTAAAGTGGTTAAGGTAATGTGACTGAGTTTTTCTTAAGCTTGCTGTAAAATCTTGAGATTTTGTCTCGTTCCCAGATTTCACATATTGCTTTGGTTAGTACAAGGTTCTCATAATCAATACAAACAATGGATCTATGAAAATAATGCCCTTAAGTTGTGATAAATCTTTATTAGTCTTTTAAATATTAGATAAAAATAATATTATACTAACAGAGAACAGCAGTACACCAATAGAAATTAATTAAGCTTTCCTCATTCCATCCGTTGGAAAAAGCAAAGAAACAGATAAATAGGCGGAAGTGAGTTCATGAACAATGTGTACCTTAAACTATTGTCTGTATTACTGGATTTTTACCAAGATAAACTCGTGCCATGAAGCATATTACTGCACACACACTGGAACAAATAATTTTTAAGCATTGTCACTTTTTAATTTCCTGCTTTGACGACTATCTGATACTCTGTGTGATGTCCCATGCAGTGCACTGCACATCTCTAATTAAATTCTCATTGTTATGGTGTTCGGTACATTTATTCACCACTTGATTAATTCACAGCCTCTCAGTGTCTCTAACTTGTATTATTATTTCTCTGATGCCTTTGATGAGATTATTAAGAATCAGTGCTCCATTAGTACATGAAGAGCACTTTCACTCCAACTTCTGGCTAAAAGAAATCACTGAATCAAACCCAAGAGTGTCCCTGAGGGAAAAGCCTAATAATTTAGAAGCTTTAAATTGCCAACTTGCTTAAAGAGATTAAAGACATTTCACCAATAAAACTGTACTCAAAGGAAAACTTGCTTTCAATGAATAGTAAAACAGCCTATTTACTCAGAGAGAAACAGATGGCTGACGTTTTGCTAACATGTCTAATAAAACTGATGCTAGCATCTACTTGTAAAAACACGCTCAGTAAATATCATTGTGGATTACTTTGTGAAATTTGCAAACAAATTACATCGCAAAAATCAGCAACCTCTTGACCTTTGCTCAACTGAGTCTTCACAAGCTAAACAGTCAAGTGGGGAGCAAATAGATTATTATTTTAACCTATTTCATTTAATTACAGTTTACAACTTTATAACATCAAAAGTAAGAAAATATGTTGGGATTTAGGAGCTTTTTTGATGCATCTGCTTCCTAGGTTTAGGACTTTCAAAAACTGTACGTTTCTGCCTTTGTTTGCATGTTGTTACGGGCCAGTCTTGATACACACCCTGTTCCCAGTCAATGTCCATGAAATGTTAGTCATTTTAAAAGCAGCTCAAAAGCCTCAAACCAGTGGCGGTGATTGAACTGTCTTTGTCTCTGTTATGAGGTGGACATTGAGATGGATGGGAAGATGCTGAACTCTCATGGTGTCGACTTCCTGGATGGTCCCTTGGGTTTGGATCTGGATGAAAAGGACCTGGACGAGGAGGAGACTCGGAGAGACATGGCCAAAATCCTGAAGGAGCTCAAGCAGAAACACCCTGACAAGGAGGTGGGCAACAAAGTCGAAAGGACAAAAACCTCATAAATTGCAATAAAACACTCTGTCGGAGAAAAACACTTTCACTGCCACTCTTGTCAGGGTTGTTTTATTCTCCCTGTTGTTTTCTGCTGTGGGAAAAGAAATGACAGAAAAAGAGGCAGCAGATGACACACTTTCATTTGCCTCCATTATTACAGTTATTATGATGATAAATGCAGCTCAAGGTCTCATCCAAACCTCTCAGATTAATTCAATAATGGTACATCTAAAAAAAGACATTTGCGGAGGAGACTATGCATCTAATACATAATGTGTAAATAAAACGCGCATACTCTAATTTTGACTGGCTGCCTGCCTGCATCTCCTGGCATGACAAACATATAGGAATTTGCCTTTGTATCATTGCTGCATAGTAATACAGAAAGTTGTGTGGTGCTTTCTTCTGTCTATACATACAGCCTTAGTTGATATCATAAAGATAACAGACAGACTGATCTGAAACCTAGTATTCTGCACATAAGAATCCTTCTTTACTCAGTCTTTTTTTGTATTCTTAAATGGTTTGATCATTGAAGCCAAAAACAATATGTTTTAGCTTCAAAAATGGTACAGAAAGGCTTGTTTGGCCCATTTATGCTCTTATTGCTTGGGCGATGTTAAGCACTATGGAGCATAATGGAAGGTGCAAAGCATAAAGACAATCAACTGATATAGCAAGTCTTTTTACATGCATGAGAGCGTCCTGAGATCTTTTTTTTTAGACTTTGGTCCTTATCTCAATTAAAAACAAGGCTGATTAACCTGTTGTCAAAAACTAGCATGGTTACATTTGCTACCTGTGACCCTATGATAAGCATTTTGATATCAAGTGCTTTAACATTGCATGCACATATCCAACATATCTAACTTTCTTATCTAACTTCACTGACACGATTAAATGCTCTTATGCTGTGTTTGCTCTATATTGTCTTCTCTCACCAGGTGGAACAACTTATCGAGCTTGCCAACTACCAAGTCCTGAGCCAGCAGCAAAAGAGCCGTGCTTTCTATCGATGCCAGGCCACCCGACTGATGACAGGCGCTGGCAACATCCTGAAGAAACATGCAGCTGATCAGGCAAGGAAGGCTGTCAGCATGCACGAGGTTCGCTCTGATGCTGGCGATAACGACCCCATCTCCAAGATCTTTTTTGAGCCCGGTTCTTACCAATGCCTGGAGAACTGCGGCACAGTGGCAGTGAACGTGGTGCGACGTGGTGGCGATCTGGGTAAGACGATCTCTGTGGAGTACCGGACGGAAGATGGCACCGCCAACGCGGGCTCGGACTACGAGTTCACCGAAGGTGTGGTGGTCTTCAAGTCTGGTGAGACAGTGAAGGAGATCCGTGTGGGGATCATTGATGACGACATCTTTGAAGAGGACGAAAACTTCCTGATTCACCTTTCCAGTGTCAAGGTGTTGACATCAGAAGGGGAGGAGCCCGAGGAAGGCGAGTCAGCCAATCACGTGGACTCAGTGGCCTGTCTCGGCTTACCCTCCACAGCCACCGTCACCATCTTTGATGACGACCACGCCGGTATCTTTACTTTTGAGGAGCCTGTTTGCCACGTGAGCGAGAGCGTTGGCACCATGGAGGTGAAGGTGCTGAGAACGTCGGGGGCTCGCGGCGTGGTCATGCTGCCGTACAAGACGGTGGAAGGAACAGCACGAGGCGGTGGAGAAGACTTTGAAGACACTCACGGCATTCTGGAATTTCAAAATGACGAAATCTTGTGAGTAGCTTTTCCGTTGAAATCATAATGACAACCATTTAAAACTGATTTATGCAGATATTTATCATCGTCACTGTCATTTTTCTGCATGTTTTTCTCGATTATTTTTCACGCTGTTGTCAGTGGGATGTTGCAAATGTTATCGCTGATGATGTGAGAAAGTGAGGGTGTGAGTGTGATGTGGTGGTCACAATGAGCTGCGAGGCGGACTGCTCATTGGGGGCACTTGACAAAATCATCATTCCCCACCCCTCGACTCTTTTTACCTTGTACTTTGACTCATTTAATCTCTTCTTTTACCTTTTATCAATCTGTCCATTCCTCTTCACTTTGGATTCTGCTGCTGCTTTGGTCTTTTGTGGTTTTTAATGAGCCTGTGTTGCCATGCACAGTCGATTTAGTCTCTGACTTGAATGAGCCAAGAAATTTGGAGACATGGTAATTTGTTGGACGGTTAATGGTTTAAATTTATAGATGAATGAAAAGTGTTGAGCTTTCTTAAATAAAGACGCTTAATGGAAAACCAGTGGGAGAGCTGGTTGTTAGAAACGGTGCTTGAATGTCAGCAGCAGGGAATGAGGGACATGCTAAAGAGCATCCATCTAGTCCACTTAATTACTAATACACAAGGGCTTTTAAAGAAAATACCAGTTGCCCTTTTAGATGGCTTTATACTGTGTGAGAACATCCCAGAGCAACCACTCACACAGGCAGCTAGTGGCAGTTTTGTGGCCTTTCCTGTGTGAAAAGAAACTCCATTTAAGGATCCCTGCAATGCCACAGCCTCAGCTCAAAGGGCCTCTTTGCCAGACGTAGAGGCCTTATTATCTGATGGTGACTCACGGTGGGGTCCATGATTTCCATCTGACAAAATTTCAGGAGGCCTTTTACCATGCTGGTGATTTTGCCCACAGCCAGCTGCTGTTCTCTTCATTTTAACCCACTCACTGTGTGGGGAATTAGCTCCAACTATCATCAGCCAAATGTTTGTAGAATGCTGAGCTCTTTGGCTCGACACCAAACCTAATTTCAAAGACCTGTTTTGTTCTTTAACTCTTGCTGTGACAACTGTTGCAGGGACTTTATATTTCTGAGTTTGTAACCACACAATAACTTGATTTTTAGTCAAGAGTAGCTGCTAACATGATACACTGACACTCAAATACACTCAAATTTGACAGTTGACTCAGATGTCAACAGTACAGTACAGAAGTGATAGGAATGATGACATCAGGTAAATGCTGGTATTGCATTGCTTATATATGTTAAAGTATCCATTTTAAGGATGATGATTTAAAGATGATTGTTCTTCTTTCATTTTTAAAAAAAAATTTTTTTGACATGGGCATTTGCACACACGTATATATTTACGCATTAAGAATGTATTGTTACAATGTTCTTCTTATGAAAGGGGACATTTTTCTGTTTTCCCACATAACACTCAGCTTCTTTGTGTGCAAATTGATTGTTTTCTGTAAATGCTCACGAAGGTGGGCTACTGCTCCTTTTCACGCTCTTTTTCTCTCACACAGCTACGCGGCAGGATGGGTGTGTTCATAATGTCAACACAAATTACTGTTTGCAGTTAAGCCTCCTCATAGTGGTCTGCAGGCCTGTGGGGTTTGCAGGTTTAGTGAGAATACAGTAAACCTAACAGCTTTCTGCAGTTTGCCTTTTCACTGCTCCGGTCATGTATTAGTTTTTACGGCTTTCAAAAATGACATGGACAATTTGGACCTGTTTATTTTCACAAAATTTTGGCTAATTTAACAAAATTTTGGAGCTAAATTCAGTCTTGTCACTTGTACTTACCTAGTCTTGCATATCCAGGCTGTCTACACTAAAATGTATTGGTGCAGGAGAAAAATCTGACTGCAACGATTATCATTCTGCTGTTGGGTTAAAAAAAAGTTCCAATCATCTTATGCAACATTGAGCCCAGGATGCAGTGACATTGTCCCTGCAAAACTGCAACATCAAGAGAGCAGAAGGGGAGGAGAATGCCGACTGAAATAGTCGCCCAGTGGCAGGCTTACATCCACCGTCTACATCTGTTTTTAGATTATAACCCATGATTGTAGTCTGGATTTCCACAGCCTTAACAGCTTCTGTTAATTATTTGTGCTTGCTTCCTCAACCATCCGAGAGGAGGTGATCTGCCTTTCCTCCGGTTTCTGTTCTCATGTCGTAAGATCTGTGGGAGGAAAGTTTTTCTTTGTCCTCTTGGAAAGCTTGAGCAAGATTAGGAATTACCTCTGCTGCTGTGGGCTTGTAAAAACGAGAGATATTGGATGTGATTTCCACATCAGAAATAAACAAGTCTCAACTTGTTTTAGATATATAGTGGAAAGGAGATGTAGAGCTCTGTTTTTTTTTTTTTTTCTATTCGTCTGGCCTGCATCAGTTGTTAGCTCCAATAGATTGCTTTGGAAACCAAAAGTTTGCTTACAGTGCTTGTCTGAAAAAGTTCGGATTTGTTTGTGAGGAAATAAGGTTGTAGTGACATGAAACAAAGTGTGTAGTCATGATGAATTAATGGGAGGGATGTTGTCTTAGAAACAGTAGTCTAAAACTCTCTTTCTCTCTTTTATTTTTTTGTTTGGTGTATCAATGCAAAGACTCCT